>VWYP01012760.1:37335-135006 GCA_013400435.1 Pycnonotus jocosus | reverse complement strand
GGTGCGGGAGCGCCCCGCTGGCTGCCCCGGCCCCGCAGGATCTGCCCGGCCGCCGGGGGCTGCCCGCTCCCTCCCTCCGTCCTTCCCCGGCCTTTCCGCGTGACCGCGGCCCCCGCATGGCCGGGGCGCCTCGGTGGCTGCCCCAGCCTTTCCGTCCCGCCCCGGTGGCTCTCACACCTCGGGCCGTCCTCCCGCAGCCCTCGCCGTGCTCCCCTCGGCCCCCGGACTGCCCAGCCCAGCCATCCCAGGCCCTGCTCGTCCCACGCTTGTGCCCTCTTTTTTCCCTGTGAGCTTTTGTCCGTAACCTTACCGGACACTGTTTTGGGGTGTTCACCTGCTCGCTGTCCTCCCTGTCCTTTTCTGTGCTGCTTCCCTTCACCCTCTTGTATCCCAGCAATCCCCCTAGCCCTAGTGATATTCAAGTCTGTCTAGGAGCTTTTTGGTTGTACCTAGAGAAATTCCGTAGTGCCCCCAGTACCATCGTGGCTGGGGGATATTTGCCACGGTTGTTCTTTGTCACCTTTTCTAGCTTGCTCTTGCTCTCAAGGACTGTGCACCAGGCTTCCCCTTGTTGCCACCTACTGCTGTGGCCTTACCAGAGAAGGTGCCCCCTGTAACCTTTTGTTTGTCTGTTTGCGTATTTATTGTCTCTATCCAGATGACTAGTCCTGCATTTTTTGTTGTTTCAAATAACCATCTCATTTGTTTCCCGGTAACTTTGCCACTGCAAATTAAGCGTGTCCTTTTTGGGATCCTTTCCCCATCCTTCTTGTTTCCTCTTGAAGTTATACTCCAGCACCATCATTATCCCTCTGTTACCTTTCCCCTTCCAGTTTTCTTTTTCCCAGTAACCATTTCCTTATTCATGTTTTTTTGCCCTTCTGATCTTGCTTTCCTGTCATTAAAACCTTCCTTATGATCTCACCTAATACTCTTTTCTTTCCACATACTCCTTTCCTTTGTAGATTCATATGCTATCTCCTCCACTTTATATTTAAATCCTCTAGCTATGCCTTTGAGGAGAAGGGAATTTTACCCTAGGTTATCTGAATACTTGTGTTCTGGTTTCAGCTGGGTTAGAGTTAAACACTGAAAAAGCAGAGATGACTTACTTGTTTTACTTTATTTTGTTTTGCTTTTTTACTGACTTCCTCAGCAGCCTTTCCCTTGGTACATGTGTTCATGTATAATGACATAACTCAGCCCTAATACAGACACATGCTCTCATGCTACTCAGGGAGAAAAAACTCTGTATTGGAAATCCTTTTGGCAGGACTGGGAGGAATAGTCCACAGGGGCCAGAAATATCTGGTGGCTACATAGCTTGAATCAGGCCAAATAATGTTTGTAATACCATACTGTGAATTGGTACTTAGTTGATATGGAGTGTATTTGGGATGCCTCCTCTTTGGGGAAGCAGTAAGATACGATACAGGTGCCATGGTGTGCAGCTTTTGCTCACAGTTGAGCTGCTGTAATGTTTTGTGTTGATGGTTAGGGATCCATGTGGCATTGGCACTTTGTGTCTCTGATGGCGACTTGACCAGAAAAAAGTCTTTTCTGTCTGCTTTGTAACTTCTTGTTTTCAGTATTTGTTGTCTAACTTCTTATTTTGTGTCTGTCTTAGTTGCTTTGGTTCTTAAGGTTGGTTACATTTCCCAGTCACCTCATGACCACATATTTGAGGTGCGGTTTAAACCCTGGACACACTTGCCCCGTGGAGGCGCAGTGAACACATTTGGTCTCAGGAGTAATTTGTACACCTAACTCTAGAACCCGGTTGAGTGCCTTGTGTTAACAGCATCTCTGGAGGAAACTTTCCATTTCTTATCCAGGGATTATATAGAAAACAGTCTTAGTTTGAGCACCTAAATTCAGCATATGCATTTTGCTCCTTGGCTGACAAAATAGTGGTGTTGGTTTAGCAAAATGATTCTTCTTCCACCTCACTCCTTTGTGCTCTGGTTTGAACTGGCCTTAAAACTTGGGCCTGTTACTTGAACTGTCAGCATGAGAAAATCGCATTACTTTAATTTAAATAATCTACATTCATTTAAGCTAAATGAATGCACACCCTTATTTGGATACTGCATTCGGGGTGCCTCTTTTTTGATTTAGCTTATTTGTAGTCTTGGTGCAAGCTCTTGGATTTTAGATGTATTATTATGAAAACAATACTGAGTCTTTAGAGAAAGTTCTCAGATACTCAGCTTAAAAAGTGTTATCCTGTAACTTGTATATTGAGATCTCAGAGTACTGCTTTTCATCTGTTGTGTTTCTTAAGTCATGCCTAGGTTTGTGCGGTTACAGTTATTTCAGTAGCGCCTAGCTTAATGATGAGTCATATCCCAGGTGCCAGTGGTTGCGTGAATTGGGAATACCTGGAATCTTCTCTCTTGCCACTGAAATTTGATTTTTTTTTTAATTTATCAGAAACCCCACAAAATTCTAGTGAATGAAACAGCTTTAAAGATGTTCCACTTGCATTTACACCACTCTCAACATCAAAAATTTGTATTATGAACATGAAGTGAGGGATTTCCCAGTAACAGGTCAGTACAACTCTGCTGTTGTACTTCCCATGCTGTCCAACAGGGTCTGTCTCTGTGCATCAGAAGGAAAACAGGGCAGATGTCCCTCTTGGATGGGATATCAGGAGGATGTGCACGGGCAGTCATAGCAGCCTACGGGTTGATACAGTCTTCCTGCTGCACAGACCTGGAATAAAGCAGAGTATGGAAAACTTGGCCTTGGAAGTTCTGCATGTGCTTTAGGAATGCATGATCTCATTTTAAACAGAATATTTAGGTGCTAGCATGTTTCTTAGGTAAGAGTACACTAGTGGAAAAATTTTAGTTAACTGTATTTTTCAAGCTTATCTCCATGTAAAGAAGTGGTTGTTGGAACCAACATTTAGAGGTCTGATTATAAATTACAATCTATACAGCATGCAAACTTAAACGACTATTTTTTTTTGTTTGTTATGGAGACCACTGTTTCCCTTGCTTGATAAAGGAGAACTTTCAGTAAGAAAATACAACAATTGGAAAATTATAGAGACATGTTGAGCTTGTCTATATGAGTAACTTACCGTTTTATTGTAAGAGTTGTAGGTTTTTCGATACAAGGACTACTAGAACAAGAACAGAGTGACTGTTCATGTTTTGACAACGCTGCAGTCCAGACCTGTTACAGACATGACTAAATGACTTGGTAAGAAAATTGCTCTGAGCTGATATGCCCTGCTATAGTGCTGTAACTTGTAGCCTTCAATGTAACCACAGATTTAAACACTCCTTGCATTATCTCAGCTTCTGGAAAGAGCACTGCTTTAGGAAATGATCTGTGTCCCAGTGGGTAGTTCTCTGTCAGTTTTCTCTTTACCCACAGAACCTCTGATGTCACAAGAGAGAGCCTTTTCCTGTTGGTACTGCTTCTTATAAATGATACAAGTCTAAATCAAATACACATTTTTTAACTAAACCAGACATTGATTACATTCTGCTTTATTTAATGTAGTGTTTTTCAAATCCTTCTTTATCTATAAACCTTAGAAAAATGAATGAAGGCTGTGAAAATGGGAAAATAGTAATTTTGTTTTGCACTTCAGGGAATGGGTACAGAGTCAAATGCAAATTTTTGCCGGAGTTGTGTCTCTCTCTCTCCAAAACTGCACTACTTTCTTTGCCAGTTGTATGAACTTGTAAAAAGAAGCAGATGATTCTCACCCTCTGTTAGACCCTACCTAGAGCACTGCATCCAGTTGTGTGGCACCCAGCACAAGAAAAATATGCACCCATGGGAGCAGATCCAAGGGAGGGCCACAAAAGTGATCCATGATGGTACACCATTCCTACAGCTGAGAGAGTTGAGGTTGTTGAGCCTGAAGGAGAGAAGGTTCCACGGTGACCTTATTGAGGCTTTCATTCAGTGTATAGAGGGGGATTATGAGAAAGATGGAGAGAGACTCCTTACAAAGGCCTGTAGTGACAGGACAAAGGACATAAATTTTAAATGGAAAGAGGACAGATTTAGATTGGTTATAAGGAAGGAGTTCTTTACTGTGGTGGGTGGTGAGGCATTGGAACAGGTTAACCAGAGAAATTGTGGATGCCTCATTTCTGGCAGTGTTCAAGGCCAGGTTGGATGGGGCTTTGACGATCCTGATGTAGTGCAAGATGTTTGTCTGTGGCAGAGGGGTGGTTAAAGGTGCCTTTCAGCCCAGACCGTTTTATGAACAAACAGTGTAATTTCCATGTGATGTTCTTCCAAAACTTCAGGAAAAAAAATTACATTATCTCCCCCTTTGGATTCTTCTGGTTTTGGAGTCAAAAGGTTCCCTATTTTGATCTAGTGGATACAAGGCATTGCTTGACAGCAAGACTTAAGAATAAAGGATTAAGAAAATGTATTTTCTCTGATGTCTTTTTAGTTATACGCTAGATTTGAATATCAGTTCAATACCATTGATTTCTGGGTTTTTTATTTTAATTAGAAGTACCTAAAGTTGATATAAAATTCTCCTTGTCTTTGGATTTCATTAGATTTAGTTTATGTTGCTGTATGTCTCAAGCTTGGTGTTACTGTGCAGAAGAAATTGATCTACGTGTAGGATGGTGTGGATCATGATGAAGGAAAGTTTTTTGCAGTGCAGGGAGCTTCTCACTCTGCTCTGGTAGTGTACTTATGTTTTGAGGACATGCCCAAGCTTCTCCCATTTTATTGGAGACTGGTGGCTTTGCTACTGGGACCCAGATGTATTTGATTCATTAATACACAAGCTAGACAAAAATGAAGTTTTTAGATTTGAAGCAGAGACCTACAAAAATTTGGGTTATTAGTGAGGCAATTTCAGCCAGAACTGAACTCAGAAACTTCTTGTATTTTTGATATACATTTGATGTAACTTGGCTTTTTGTTGCTCTGGGTTTCAGGTTGTAGAATATCTTAATGTGGATTAGAGTTCAGAACTAAGGCTGATGGTCTGACCTTAGTTCACCCTGTTTTGCTCTGTAATTTAAACTTAATTTCATATGTAAATTTGCAGGCTCCTGTAGTCTCACAGACAGTGGAGACTGTCACTTGGAAGTTTTATCTAAAGTAAGGATGATGGAATTATGGGAAAAAATAAGATTTTAGGAAATACTTTTGCATTTGTTACCTGTTAGTCTTTTCATCTTGCTTTTCATGGTAATAATTTCATGGGCAAATGCTCTGCTTGCTTCAGGGTAGCCAAAGGATAAACTTTTCGCTGTACAATTGAAAATGCTTTTTTAGAATGTTTGTATTTTCTTAAGAAAACAGACTGTTCTCTTACTCATCTTTTTTTCAGAGATAACTTTTTCAAAGTTTTGTTATTTCTGAAAGTGTGCCTATGCTAGGATGCTGTCACTAATAGGAGTTGTATAGAATCGAAGTTTATATCCTTAAGTAGTTAAATTGATTTTGTTAGATTCTAGTGCGGGCTTAGCTTTAAAACTTAATGGTGCAAGCTTAATCAACAAGAAGGAGGATTTAAATGTGGGTGTTAGGGATGTGCAGCAATTTTAACTTCTACAAAATTAAGTTAAATTGTTTCACTTCTATACCAAGGGTGCCTGCTGCAGTCATTAGAGATCAAAACTGATTAAAAACTTGCTGAAAATGATACTGAATTTAAGCAGAACTGACTTTTTGTGAGATATAAATTCTTTGCTGTAAGTTAAGGCTGCTAGAATTCAGACTTCATGTTTGAACCAGAAAAAGTACACATGAATCCCTTTCTAGATTTTAATGAGAAAGTTCTCATTCTTTTTTGGGCTGACTGTATTTAGGGATCTGGAATGAAATATATGAGAGGTCTGCTGTTCATTGCCAAGAGTGTTTGCAGCATTACACCACAGTAGGAATCAAGATCACTAGCACGTATATCTGTGCCCTTAACGTAGACACAATTTAAAAGGAAATTAATAAAGAGGGAGCGGCTTTCACAGGTCATGATTTTGTCACATGCAGGAAATGAATGTAAGTGACTGCAACAGTCCTTGATTTATCCGTTATTTGTCACTTCAGAATGAAACATTAGTATTAAGGTGAATATGGGAGGAAGCTCTTCAGTATTTCAGCTGTGCTCGTGTGGTACATTCGAATGTCTGAAAATATCAGACTGTTCACAAGATTAATAGGTGTGACCGTCATCTTTATTTATAAATTGAAGTGGCAAACTGGATTGCCTTGACCAATCGAGCTCTTGCACAAGTAACAAGGGGGAAGAAGTTGTAAAATTAGCAAGCTGTTGGGAAGATATTCCAGCCAGAATTGTTTTTTGCTTGTTAGCAACATGTTAATGGGTGTTCTAAAGTTATTGGTAAGAGCTGCTGCCTTCCAAGGGCATGGAAAAACTCTGCATGGAAATATTATTGCAGGTGAAAATTTCTGTTTGTGTCTTTAACAGGGCAGTGTGAAAGTGTGTGTTGTGGTGCATTGAATGCTGTTATAATATTGGGGGATTTGTGTTAGGGTTCAGAGGCCTGCCCTGCATGTCCTGATGGTCATGCTGGGTCTGAATCAAACTGTAAGACAACACTAATGTTTCTTGGTGGAGATCAGTAGGATTATGATGTTTTAGCTTATTAAGTTGGATTTAGTTGAAGTTTTGGTGTCTGGTAAGATCTTTTGGGAAAACAGTTATGTGTAAGAATTGTCCTTCCAGAATCTTTAAGGTCTCTAAACTGGCCCAAGGTATTTCAGTTTGTAGCCTTCTGTGTTTGATCTCTCTGGATTGCATTGGATTTAACTCCTGCCGCTGATGAGTTTTTTCCCCTTTTTTTCTTGGTGTTTTTTTAGGTTTTGGGGTTTTGTTTTGGTTTGGGGTTTTTTGTGTTTTCTTTTTCTAAGAAAACAAGGTATATTACTCTGTCTTCTGCTTGGCATGTTGGGTATCTAGCAATTTTCGTGGCTTGTCCTCTCACATTTTCCTTTTCTGCATCTTCCTGACTGGTTCAAGAAGTGTGTCTTCATGTGCATTGTCCTTCGTTATTTATGCTTATTTGTGTTTCATTGGGCTTTGTTTAGTCTTTTGCTTTCTTGCTTGTTTTGATTTTTGTTTGGGTTTATTGTGCAAGTTGCATCATATATATTATTTAAGCCAGAGAAAAAGTGGGAATACTCAAGGCTCTTTATCTTATGGTAGTTTCACCCTGGCTGGATGCCAGGTATCCACCAAAGCCCCTCCATCACTCCCCTCAAGTAGACAGGGGAGGAAAAATACAATTAAAGGCTCATGAGGTGAGGACAGGGACAGATTTCTCATTGATTACTATCATGAGGAAAACAGACTGGACATGGGCAAATTAATTGAATTTATTATTAATCAAAATCAGAGCAGGTTATTGAAAAGTTAAAATTTTAAAACACCTTCCCCCTACCTCTCCCTCCTTCTTGGGCTCTACCTCCTCTCCACTAGCTGCACAGGGAGACAGAGGCTGAGGTACTGTGAGTTCACCACAGGCTGTTTCTACCACTGCTCAGGGAGAAGAGTCCTTCCCCTGCTCTGACATGGGATCTTCCCATGGGAGACAGTTCTCCATAAACTTGGCTTGCATCAGTCGTGCCCAGAGCTACAGCTCTTCATGAACTGCCTCAATGTAGGTCTCTCTCCGCAGGGTGTAGTCCTTCAGGCACAGCCTGCTCCAGCACAGGCTCCCCTCTCCATGGGTGTGCAGATTCTTGCCAGGAGCCTGCTCCAGCATGGGATTCCCATGGGCTCACAGCTCCTTTCAGGCATCCACCTGCTCAGACATGGGTCTTCTCCATGGGCTGCAGGTGGAAATTTGCATCCCTGTGGACTTCCGTGGTCTGCGAGTGGGTCTCTGCATCCTGTAGTCCTCCATGGGCTGCAGGGGCACAGCTGTTTTATCATGGTCTTCACACAGGCTGCAGGGGAATCTCCACTCCAGTGCCTCATCCTCCACTGATCTTGGTGTCTGAGTTTCTCTCACATATTCTCATTCCTTTTTTCTCTGAGTGCAGTTACATCTGTGCAATAGTTTATTTTCCTTCTTAAATATGTACTCACAGAGATGTTACTGCCATCTCTGGTTGGCACAGCCTTGGCCAGATCCATCCTGGAGTTGGCTGGCACTGGCTCTCTTGGACTTTGGGGACGTTACAGATGGCTTCTGACAGAATTCACCTCTGTACCCCCCCTGCCACTACCAAAACCTGGTCACACTGACCCACTACACTTCTCTAAAACTTTCTTTCTTCTCTTCAGTGCCCCTGTATCTTGACTTAATTCTCCTTGTTCTTCTCCTAATCTCTAGCATTCCTTTTTCCAAGGTGTGAAAGCTGAGCATGATCAGTGTTTGAAGGAGCTAAGAAGCACATTAACTGCAGGCTCGGTTACAAATACTGTAGGGGCTGCATCTTGTTTTTGACAGAAGAATGTGCAGGACCTTAGGTTAGAAAGGACATTTCAGTTTAGGAGCAATCTGCAAACTTTGTACATAAGGATTACTTCATCAACAGCAAAGTGAGCTCTGTCTGAAGATGGCCAAGCAGAACTTTTACCTATACTGCTTAAGGATGTAATCCCTTGCACTGTTTTCTAAATTGATGCTGATGCAGTAAAATGACCATGAAGCTTATTGGTGGTGGGATTCTAAATATTGACCAGGGTTTACTTTGGCTGGGATTGCAGAAGGGAGGGTTTGCTTGTGTAGAATACAACAACAAACCTTGTTTAGTCTAGAACTAGCCTTTATTTACAAGGCAGCGTGTCTGTGTTGGGGTTTGGTGTGGGCTGTTTGGGTTTTTTTGTATTAGCTACAGCATTATTGTAGGAAGATACCTGTCAAAAGCTGCTGGACTTGTTTGTTCAAGGAAGACAAAAGTAAAGCTGAAAGGAAGAAATAAAGAGTGTTAAAGAGCTAGTAAAAGAATAGGCAAAGACAAGGGAAAAAGTGGCACACTTCAACTTTCTTCCTTTTCTTCTAAGGAATAGTTACTGATATTTTAGAAAAATCTTTCAGGCATCCAGATAAACCACATGAGTTAAAAAGGCCTTTAGTGAACACAATCATGGATAATTTAAGTAAATAAGGAAAGTGTGAAAACTGCAGTTCCAAGTTACTTCCATACATCGTGTTTAAATTTGAACATAAAAGTGAATTTTAGAGTCTTTCTGGTTGTGAAGAACATGTCCAGGCTTTGTTTTATTTTTTCAGCTGGCAGCTGTATCATTGGCACATGAAGTAATGTAGGAGTGTATTAATTACAGTGCTTTAGATATCATTGATCAGAGCTGTAAAACATGGAGGAGGGGAGTGGGGAGAACACTGAAGTCCTGCATGAAGTCATCGTTAGGGAGATACAGTATTAACCACCCAAAATTTATGCAACTTGCTCTTCAATTACTGCCAAATTACACATACTTGCCTTTTTTTTTTAATGCTGCACAGAATTTTTTACCACCCAAAGACAACTTTTGGGAGGGAGGAGTGCATGCATAAATCTCTGCCTTTTCTCATAATAAGCTGAATTTAACTCCCTTGAAGATAAGATGAGCTAAAGCTTTTCACACTACATGTAACTGTTTTGTAATAATACAGAGGAACTGAACATTGTAAATTTTGTAATTTGTCTCTTAAATATCTTTAGTGAAAAGGGAAAAAAAATTATAGTATTTCTCTTCTGATACTGATTTCTGGAGTAACCACTTTTTACAATCGTTGTGTCATTTTGCTGGGGCATGGTGAAAATATCTGCTGTAGGCAGATTCTTCAGATGTTGATTAATTACACATTTGTGCCACAGACGTTATGCTTGTTCCTACCCTTGCTTTAAGGATTGTGTCATGTGAAAGGCATAAACTGTCTCCCTAGCTTATAGCTTTTATATTTAGTGGCTTGAAAGAATTCTGGACAGAAATGTGAGTGCTGTATAATGTTGCATGCAGGACCATGGCTCAACTAAGCAATGTTACAGTTTAGAGCTCCTAATGCTAACCTCAACTGAAGTCAAGTAAATAAAAAGTAGGTACATGGATATGAAAGGTGTCTTTGAAATAACAAATTTTGAGTGCGAGTAATTATAGTGACAAAATAGAAATATTTCCCTTGTCTCTTTCCATTCTATCAGACAAATATGTGCTGGAATGGAGGTTGCATCCTTTAGGAGTCAAGAGGCATTTTTTAACCTGGAAAAAATTTCAAAGAGATAGCTTATAGATTGTAAAGGCAAAGAAGTAAAAGGTGAAAACAAACAAATTTTAAATCTCTCCCCACCTTATACTTAAATACTTATATAAGTATATACCTATATATAAGTATATACAAGTATATACTTATGTGAGGCTCCCAGCACTTACACCTAATTAATCATGTAGATTGTATCTTACAGGCTAACTCCACAGCAGTGGAGAGACGTATATTGTTCTTAGCTCTGTACTTAGTGTTTGCATGCCTTTTTCAAAAAGTGTTTGCATGCCTTCAAGAAGATTTCTAAGCCTGATTTCCAGGCTAGATCATTGGCAGTATCCTTCCTGTCTCTGAAACTGTCTACATTTGGTAAGAGAGGATATACAAATACTGAATTGACTGCTTTGGTTGCAAGAGGTATTTGGTTTATTTTTTGGTATGTTTTGTATCAAGCTTAATGCTGAAAAAATAGGTGTACCTTTGGATGGGTATTGCAAGGCAAAAAGTTGCCAAATATTTTGATACAGCAATACCTAAGGGTCACTTCAACTGTAGCCATTTTGAAATTTATGTCAGGTAGAGTGTAAACAAGCATGCCACGTTTTAAGTTGTTTTTAAAATACTGTAAGAACAAGCACATAGCTTGTGCTAGACCGAAGGTAGTGTTTAATGTGCTTGTGTTGCACTTTATTTGGAATGCTTGTGTGCTTGTGTCATATAGTGTTCAATCAGTATTGAATATCTAGGGTAATCTGAGTGGTTGCCTTGGCTCTGTGAAGAGACTTTGAGGGAGTAAAACTGGTCAGGATCTAAGGCTGAGTGCTGCTGTTTGGTGAACACAAGAGCATCTGTTGAATTTATGAATCAGACTTGCTGAAGTACAGCAACAGGAGAGCAGAACAAAGTTAGAGGAGTTGGGCTGGAAAAATGTGGAGAAAAGAATTTACAAGGGGAATTTCATCCTGCATTTTTAAGTGAGTACCTGTATTAAATTTAGTCATTTTTCTTGACTTTTAAAGCCAAATATTAAACTTTTATTATGCTTTGTTCTTTAAGCCCAGAGGGCTGATATTTTGCTTTTAGTGGCCATTAAAGTGAGTATGGGCACTGCACCGATTTTTACAAAAGATATCAACCTGCAGCCACTGTCCGAATTAACTACCACTGTACTCTTGTTACTGGAGTACTTGCATTCAGTTTTAGAGAATGGATTTGAGGCAGCGTACAGAGGTGAAATTCTGACTTTTAATACAAATACTTGTAAACTTCGGGAACTCGGGATTTGAACTTAGTTTTAGTGACATTCATTCCACCATAGCTTATTAGTGAAACTTGCTTCTCTTCCCAAATGAGTTTGGGGTTAGTATGAATAAATCCAGTCACTCATGCTATTGGACATTACAAGAGTGTTCTCCTCTTATTTGAAATTAGACAAGAGATAAAGTCTAGAGGTTGTGCCTCTTTATTGCATCTTTAAAACAGTGCTCTCTGGGCTCTTGAGTCAGCTAGGAAACCTTGCTCTGAACCTGTAAGTTCTTACTGTGCAAGAAGCTGACAAATTCAAATTCTATCTGTAATTACTGAAGTAAACTATCTTGAAGTATGTAATTTAGAAATAAGAGGTTGTGGGAGATAAGCAGGTGATGCACAGGCCTTGGAGCTATAAAGCTGAAAGTTGTATTGTGTTAGGACGTAAAAATCAGGTATTTGCTCCAGCAGATGGCATGGGGTTTATTATGTTCTTTAGATAAACACAGGGTTAACTTTCACATTTTCCTGAACACCTCTTCCAGCATACACATCGTTTTCCAAAGATGTGAGATATCTAAAAAAAATTTAATATTATTAGGTTATCAATAAAAACAAGCTCAGTGTTTTACAACACAATGTGTTTCTTTGCATATGAGTTTTATCTATCATGGTGTGTGTCCAGAAGTAATGAAAAAGAGGGAGTAAGATTTAAGTCCTTCAAGGCTGTTTTAAAGTTTTGACAAAGTGTTACCTCCTTTTGTTTGGACTGTTTTAATTGCAGTACTTGAGTGCAGGGTTGAAAATTGGCTGGTATTGAACACTATCATCCTGCTGCATCAAATTGTGCATATATTGTCTGGAAACTGCAGGGATAATATTTCTCATGCAAATATAGCTGTTTCTGAAGCTCTGATGGAGTCTGGGTTCTCTGGTCCAAAGCTACAGGATGGATGTTGCAACTCAGGCAGCTGGTTTTATCCTTGAAGCGGGTCAGCAGCCCGTCTGATCTGTTTGGGCAAGAAGGCGCAGTGATGATCAGTTCAAGACCTGCTTGTGCACAGTCCTGCCAGGAGCACTTTGCCAGAGAGAGAGAGATCTCACTGATTTAAAGGTCATGACTTCATGGTGAGGTTTTAATTCAGGCAGTTGCGCACAGCCTGGGCACTGAGAAATCTGGCTTAGGGACTTTCTCCCTCTTTTTAGCAATTGGGATGTTGAGTGAAGAGATGCAATGTAACCACTGTGGACTTGATTTGACCTTTGAGGGTTTTTTGTGTGTGAATCAGAATAATAGCACTTTTCACATGAAATATGTGTGTATAATAGCAACTGTGCTAATTAACAAAGCCTTGTGTTATCCCTTGCTCTTTCTATAAATTTAATACCATAGTTTAGTTTAACCACTAAGTACAATTAGATCTTTTCATAAATATGCTTTTGTAGGAGTAGATCTTTTCATAAATACGCTTTTGTACTTAAAGTATTTTTACGTATTGAAATCTTATTCTTGTTAAAGTAACATATTACTATTATATACTAGCATATATTACTATTAATATTTCTATTTTTCTGCACGCAAAAAAATCTGGAAAAATTGATAGTGACTTATAGAATTATTCATCTATTGCAGTATTTTCTGATTGCTACTCAGTAATTAACTAGAAGAAGTAAATTGATTGATTCTAGGAAGTTAGTGAGATTGTACTGTTGTTCTGTGTACATCTGTTTAATTGCAGAATTCAAATTGGAAGCCAACCAGAGGATAGTGAGGTAGTGTCAAATGATGTGGATTTATGACTTACAAAGCGTATTTTTATATAGTGGACTGCATGAGAAAATAAAAGCCAAAATTAAGTTCTTTTTTATAGCATTGTTTTTAGTAGCTACATTCTGACTTAAATACAGAGGTTTACCTTAGGGGAAGGGAATGAGGAACACCTTGAATTGAAAAGATACCGGGTAAAGGGAGTATTCGTAGGTGCACCAGAGTTCATAAAAACTAGGAGATGTTTAATTAAAGAAGAGTGTTAAATATTTCCATCATCATAGAGGGAGAAACTCAACATACACTGGTTATGCTTTCTGCTAATCTTGCAAGGGGTTGGCCTTTTGTTAGAAGCCTTTATACAGCAGTGAAGTATTTTGTATTAGGTACACCAATACATTCTTACACAAATGCACTCTAACCTCAGGCTGCTTGCTAATGGCAGATTAATAGCAAGTGACAGTCAGTTAATTCTTACATGTACTGCAGTTGTCATGGGGTTGCAGATTCCAGAACCATGTTGTCTTTAGTACCAGATTTAAGAAATCAAAATGTTTCTGCTCTCCTGGATTGTAGACCTTGAATTAATTTTCTTGCTTTTATTGCGATGTTGACTTAGGATCATAGTCCAAGACTGTGGGTGTGTAACATGCACAGAGCATTCCCTGCATGGGGAATGGAGGTGAATGGCCACTTGTGGACCTTTGTTCTTGCTGGCCTTTGTTGCTCAGTCCTGAAAGTCCATCTTCATTAGTACTGCAGCAGGGTCGATTTCCAGAAATTAAAGAAGTTAAATACAAGCAAGGTATGATCTAGAGTGCACTTCAGCATTATGAGGCATAATTGTCGTGTGTCTTTAATAAGTAGCTTTCTTATTAGAGAAATCAGAGAAACAAAAATGGCAGGGTTGGATTTTAGGTATGTGTTTTCTAAGATGTATAGTGATTAACTTATTGCTTTTCCACCTAATCCTCTGAGTAACTGTTTTCCCTGTAAAAAAGAAAACAAGCTACATAATCAGTTGTATGTCAGATTAAAATGAGACAGTAGTTGTTGCTGAGACTCACGTAATGAAAATACTTCTTGCTATTTTCACTTGGAACTTCACATTTAAGTGTGTATGGGTGATCGGAAAGCAAAATACTCTGAGGAGTGGTAATTTCTGTGTTACTCTACTAAGACAGTCATTGATTGAAAAGAATTAAAAGATGTCTCTATCTCAGCTGGTCTTTTTAGGTTCCAGAAGAAAAGGCAGAAGAGAACTTCACATAATTGGGTGGAGGTCAGGGAGGGTGTAACAGAGTACTTGATCTTCAAAACTCTGTGAAGCCTGGAGTGGAACATAGAATAGCCTAGAGATATGACTTAATGGTAGATCCTGAAGGAATATATTTTATTTTCTGCTGCTCAGAGATCAAGAACAAATAATAAGATTTCTTTGGTCTCAGCCTATACTATTCTTGAAATTATGGAAAGCTTCATCTGAGTCTTGGATGACAGATATATCATAAAGCTGTATTGTCTGTAGAAAAATGGAAAGCCATAATGTTTCACTGTGGTTTGAGTCCAGTCAGTGAGCTCTAGGGTGCAGAATGACTGAGTGGTTTGGGCTGGAAGGAATCATCTAGTCTAGTCTCCTTGTCTTGGGCAAGGACACCTTCCACTAGGTGAGTTTGCTCAAAGCTCCTTCCAACATGTCCTTAAACGCTGCCAGCATCAGGCATTTGCAGCTTCTCTGGGCAGCCTGTTCCAGTGTCTTGCCACCACCCTCACAGTAAAGAATTTCCTCCTTATATCCACTCTGAATCTACTCTCTTTTAATTTAAAACCATTGACCCTTCCCCTGTAACTACAGTTGCTAGTAAAAAGTCTTTCTCCATCTTTCTTATAAGCTCCCTGTATGAACAGAAAGACTCCAATAAGATGAAGTTGGTCGTTACTTAGTACAACTCTTATTTGTGGGCTAATTTTTTATGTTGTCATTTTCTGATATGTTCTTAATTTTGTTGCTTTGGAGGCTAAGACGTTAAAATTGCAAACATATTTTTATGGACTTGTGTAAAAATGAATCTTCTCTGCTTGGTGTTTTCATGGGCCTTTCCAGGTGAATGTGTTCCTTCTCCATTATATCATGAGGCTGATGAATTGGTATCATCTTTTCACTGTGTCCCAAACTTGGTGCACTTAAAACTCATGAGAGTGGTGCATTTTCTTATTTTCTGACTGTTTCATTCACAATTCATTCAATATATATTCTGTGTACTCCTATTAGTAGTTTTTTCTTCCCACCATTATTGACTGCATGTTTTCTTGCTGGTAAAATGACATTGAAGGAAGTGGTGTTCTTCTGCTTAGCAAAGGAATTAACATAAGCTTATGCTTGCCAGATAGAAAATTTCTCTACTACCAAAATGCCTTGGCCTTTCAGGTTACCTGTAATAGAATCTCAGGTCTGGAAGAAAATATATGAAGAAATATATTCTTCAAATAACTGAAGAAAAAGTTATTTGTAGTACCTTCTGGTTAATCTTTGATATCCATAAGAATGTTTGTTAAACAAGGACCTACCACAGAACCCAGAATTGCTCAGAAGTACTGGAGTTTTACTGTTGAATGGGAAGAAGCTATTTGCTGATAAATAGTGTCTGCTACTTGGAAAGCTTTTTACTGTTATGTTTTCTTGTTAGCATTAGGTTTTTGTTGTCAGCTGCGCTGGTCTAAGTACCTACAGCCTTTGGAATACTCTGGGTACTAACTGTCTCATTTTGTAGTGAATTGCTGAATTGCAAAATTATGTTCCTTAGTTTTGGTATTTCGTATCTTGAGATGGATTTCTCATCTGTGTAAATGACAATATTTCAGTGAAATAATAAGTTTTGTATCTTTAGTGTGGGTAAATTTGGACTGTCATATAATGTGTACGTTTTCTTTTCCTGCTACAGGTTATCTTCCTGGGAAACATCACTTTTTGTGTGTAAAGAATATCTCACTGAGTTGCTGCAACTGAGTTTAGAATGTTGCTTGACTTGTGATTCTGATGGAGGAATAACAAGAGCTCAGGCTGCTGCACTGGAAGACTTTACAGGAAATACAAAATGTCATCAAATAGGAGTCAGAACCCGCATGGACTTAAACAGATTGGTCTTGACCAGATATGGGATGACCTAAGAGCTGGAATTCAACAGGTTTACACCAGACAAAGTATGGCGAAATCCAGATACATGGAACTCTACACGTATCCTAGTGCTCATGATAATGCTTTCACTGCTGGTAGATTAGAGATTGCTTCTTACTTTTTTAGACACAAAATTGCTCCAAAACTATTTCACTTAATGGTTTTTAAGAATGCATGGTTTTGTTGTGAAGGTTGGCCTCTTCTATTTAATATTACTGGCAAATAGCAGGAACATTCTGTTGTCTGGAAAACTGCCTTCCATAAATATTAAGGCTACCTCTGTATTTCATGTTTGATTACTATTATCTTTAATAGAGCACATGTTTAAAGAGATTTTATTCACAGGTCAAATTTTGAGTGCACAATGCACACAAAGGAAACAGAAATTCTTCTATTTTTTTGTTAGTCTCTGGTACTATGCTTCAGGTCTTATTGATAATCATGTCCAGTTACCTGGAGATTTTTCAATTGTCATTCTCTATGTAATACTTCACTCTTGACTTGACTGTGTAATTTTCCAGCTGGAGTGAGAATGTCTGCAGTGGGTTTTGCTTTAATTTCTAGCTTGCATCAGAGAGCTATTTTCCAGCATTTCCCCATTCTGGATGTTGCTATAAGATGCTGGAAGGGGGTTCACCTCCTTGTACAAACGTGCTGAGATACTGTTTGAAAGTTTGTAGGAAACTTGTTTCCGTCAGGTAGTGTTTAAGGATTTTTTAAAACTAGTTTGAAGGAGCAATGTGTCTCTTGTTGTATTATAGCTTCTGTGTTTGACTTTAGGACTTTGTTTAGAAAGGAAATTCTTTTTTATTTCGCCTATAAGTGACATGTAATGGATTTGATGACCTTTGTTTTACATCTCTTGTTCTGCCTTGCCTCTTGTAACCTTGTATTGCTTGATAAAGTCAGCACTTTAAGAAGGTGGTGGTCTACACACCTTGCTGTACATATGATAGAAATGATGACTGAATATGTTGCCAATCATTAAGTAGTTCTGCTGGTTTTCTCTATCAGTATTTAGAGTTGTGTTTTTTAATGAGGTTATTATTCTGAGCTAATGCCTATAGCTGTTGCTGGCACTGATTTGGAATTGCAGCATGTAAAATTTTAGTCTGTATTAATTTTTTTTGAAAGGACAGAGCTTTTATAACAGAAGGAGGAGCTTGAAGGCTATAAACCAGTCAATTCTGTAGTTCCCTGGACTTTCCAAGGAGGTAGAAAGGTTTTTCTGTACGTATCATCAACATGTAATCTTTTCTATCTGTGCCTGCAGAATCCATGCTCCAGGGCATGGTGGGAGAAGCCCTGAGCAGCCTGCTGAGTGTTTCTAGGATATTTCTTTAATAGTGATGGGAAGATGAAGTAACATATGTTTAGGTTCAGAACTTTTCCTAAGATTTAAAATAAGTGATTTCTTGCAGCACTAGGTTCAGTGTTGGTTTTGACTCAGTGAAACAAGTCTGTAAAAGTTGAATGTCTGATAGAAATTTGACATGTGTAGTAGAACCTCTGAGAGTTTTTTCTTCTGAGTGGCTTTGATATATTCTTGTTGATGAGATCTGTTAAGCAGGGCAACTGAAGACTAAGTACTGATTGTAATGGTAAAACACTGGCTTTTCCCTCTTCTGGCGTTTTCAAAGATGCTCAGAACAAAGCTGTAAAACAGATATGCTGTCTATTAGTTGCTCAGTTTCTCCTTGCTTCTGCTTCAAGGAGTTGTTGTGTAGAAAATAAGTACTTTTTGTTAATTTTGTAAGTGAATTTATTTAGGAGGGTAAATTTGGTGGTTGACTTGGATTAATATAGTAGTTTGAGAACTCAGAATATTTGATACTGGTTAGGCTGAGTATTTAAACTACTGTGAAGATAGCAATGCATTTTGTATCCTATACCAAGTACATGTGTTGAAAATTTAAAAGATTACACCCCTTTCAAGGCAGTAACTGTGACATATATGCTCAGTCTTTGTACAGCTAGTCTTGTAGTCTTGTGGACTTTTATTTCAGGAAGTTTTGCTTATCAACCAGCTTAGTTTGGAAAGCAGAACAGCTGCAGATGAGTTTCAGCTGAAGATCAGCCCTACTTACAAGAATGTTTTGACAATTGCCAGTTTTGTCTTTCCTCATCCTCTTTTGTCCTCTTTCTCTCTTTCCTCATTCCCTCTTTTTTTTTTTTTTNGTTCTCTATCTTTCTTTTCTTTTTTTTTTTTTTTTTTTTTTTCTTGTCAGGATATTGCTCCTGAAGTAGATTTCATTTCATCCCTCTAATTTATAAGAGGGGAACCACGCACACAAGCAAACCTACCTTCAGTCCTATATCTGCTATCGATTTTTCAGTCAAAATTGATTGGGGATTTAGAAGATTTTGTTGTGCTGTGGTCAAGTCCATCTGGAAAAGAATTAAAATAGTTATGCAATTCAAGCACTTCAGACCTCTGTCACACCTGCCCTCGTTTTCTTAGTTCAGAGGGACTCTTTTTGTGAAACACTAAATTCAGTCTCTTGAGTACAGGCTGGAGCCTGTGCTTAAGGTGGGTTTTTTCCCTTCATTTCAGTGGGAGCAGAAACAAGTTGATTATTACAAGAGTTTTCTAGATCTGAGAATACTGAAGAAGTGAACAAAAAAATTTGTTTCTGAATGTGGTTATCAAGTTCCTCATCCGCACTTCTTGCAATTTAGATTTATTTGTGCTTATAATTGCAAGGTAGCCTTTCTTGAGTTCAGATGATCATGTATTTCCTTCTTGTGTGGTTTGTTGTTTTCATGTTTCATTTTTTTCTCCCACATGTGAGATTCTTGAAAATTAAATCTATGATGATTTTCTGTTCCTGCTCAGATATTATATAATTTCTAGTACTGAAGAGCCTAGTCCTTCCTACAACAGTAACATCATCTGACAACCAGTATTACAAGCTAGCTCAGAATTACATGCCAAGATTGACTTTATGCCAAAAAGAGAAACTAGATTTCTAGGAACAGTAGACCTAACAGCACTGCTAATTCTGTGAGGGAAGGGCCTGTGCACCCTGTTTGCCATTTAGTGATTATTAGTTTGGAGGCTGTGATCCACAGGACTCACTTGTAAAAGTCATTGTTAGTGGTACATGTATAAAGAACATCTCCTGATGGCATTTAGTCTCTTTGGAGGAAACCTCAATTAGTCTGTTCAAGAGAGATTGGTACTTTTGTCTAGCAAGTTTCGAGTTTCTGTTTTGAATTGTTGGTTGAAAACCTGTTACTTGGTTTACTAGAATTATTCTTACTCAACTTATTTATATTGCTGTAGGCCACTTGTTTTTATAGCTACCTCTTCTTAACTCCATTTGACAGTGATAAAATATTCATACACCTTGTGCTATTTTCTTCTCTTTTGGCAGAAATTGGTGTCCATTTATCAAACTAATTGTATGGTGATCCTGTGATTTATTTTTCTTAGACCTCATGGCATGAGAGAATGAATTGGGGTTTACTCAATATTTACATTGAAACTAAATGGAGAGAAGGAAAGGGTTTTGTTACTTTTCTTCTTTTATGTATCTTAAGAAGATTCTCAGGCCAAGTACTATAATGTCAGAAAAGTTTGCCACACTGTATCAAAGTCGTGTCATTTTTCACAGTGACTTCGACAAAGAGGTGAGTAACTTCCCTAGAATACTTTTTTTGTGGAAGCACATGTCAACAATTTTCAGATAGCATTGGTGAATGGAAAGATTAGCGGTCTACTTGTCTGTTGTATGCGTGCACTGTTTTTTTGAAATGGCAAAATTTTGACATAAACTCATGCTTTCACTGCTCTGATTTAAAAAACATAGCCTCAGAAGCATTTTTAGGGATTGTTTTAAACAATGGAGTTAATTTATGCCCATACAAAACAGATTAATCTTTTTGTCCAAGTTTAATGTTTAAAGAAAATTCGAGAAAAATAAGACGAGTTTAAAGATTGCGATTGCTATTAATTTATAACAACTAAGATTTATATCTGCATGAGGCTATCTTGAAATGTTTTCATTGGTAAGAAGAGTTTAGAATATTGTGGAAAGTATGATGTGGTTGTTTCACTAAGATATAAATGGCAATGTCCAGATTGCAGTGTTCAGATTGATTTTCAAGTCTTTCAAATGTTATATACATAAAAATTACAGTGTTGATTTCAACAGGTTCCTAGAATACATTTGAGTAGTTGATTGGCATCATTATCATATAGGTCTTATGTGGAAATTTGAAGAAAATGACTGACTTTATCAGGACTTAAAATTTGCTCAAGTCTTACACCAGTAAATTGGATCTTACAAATGTTTCTTGTATTATTCCATTATTAGCCATCATTAGTAAATATTTTCAAAATAACTGCTTGAAGTTTGCCAAGGATAGGTAAAGGTTAGGCTGTTCTGTCACATTTCATTATTTTGTGAAAAATCCTTGCCTGTTGTGATCCAGTTTTGTTCACTTATTTTAACAAAGTGGTGCCTACTGAATATCCATTAGATCAAATGTAAGTAATTGTATATCAGAAAAGATTGCTGTAATTATTTTATAAAGTGGGATTTTTTTTTTCTCACATATTAGCAAGTGATACAGGAAAATACTGTATTGAACATTAAATAATTAAGTGTAGTATGCTTAGACTTTAAAAATACCAGATGACTCAGGATAATCAGTCTGTTTATAAAATAGAAAGTGTAAATATATGTCACTATTTTTTTCCTGTGAGTAGATTCAGCACCGGTAGTGTATGTTGACCAAGCAAAATGATGAAGCCCTTTTCCTGGCACCTGTTCACCTAGGTCTTTTGTAATTGGTTCTATTGCAATCTTTTTGCTTGTTGATTTTCTGTATTTTAGTAGGATTTTAGATCAGCAGATGCATATTAAAACTGTGAAAATATTTTTTTTTCTAATCACATGAATCTGTTGTTACCAGGCAGCACATTATGTTCTTGTTTTTCCTTTCTGAACAGATTCTATTCAGAAAAGATACTGAGGTGTTAGAGCATGCACTTTTTATTTACATCTCAGACACTGTTCCACTTTCTGTTAAGATTCTGTCACTCTAAGCCATCCTTTCACTTCAATGTCAAATTGTTTAAGGTCACTTTGGATGCATCAAGGCAGCCTCTTCTGTCTGCTAGTATTAGTGCTGCATATATTCAATATCCTATTTCATAGGACTTCTCGTGTTCCAGTTAGTCCTTGTGTGAAACATGAAGATAGAAATAAGTGTATTTGTTGACATGTTTGAAGGGTGCATAATACGCTTGTGTGGAAAGATACATATAGTTGTATGCATTTGTGTGTATTTACAAAGATTGCATCTTCAGTTGAAAAGAAGGGCAGAATATGTTTATATTTCTGCAATCACTTCCTTTTTTCATGCACTCTTCCACAATGATTGCTTGCTGTTCTCTTTGCTTTTTATAGTAACCAATAATATTCTGTTCAGAACCAACCTCTGTCAATTCAAAGAAAGAAATTTAAAAGCAACCTCAGTTATGGAAGTTCTTACACTCCCTGGCATAAACACTGTACACTTTGTTTATGAATTTGGGTTTGAAATTTTGTGTTTTCCTTGTAACTCAGTGCTTCTCTGTGATTCTCTTGAGTTTATGCTGTGGAGAGGGAAATAAGAAGTTATCTGTTAATCTTCAGCTGGCTTTTGCTGAAAGTGTCTCTGATCTCAGACTTGTAGTAACATGTTTGAGCTGAGTTATGCCTGGATTTTCATAGCAGCTGCATGGCTGATGCTGTAATAGCTCCTCAGTCTCTTGCCTCAGTCCTTCTCTGACTAAAATGGCTTGCCTAGTATTGAGTGTTTTTGCAGAGCAGTTGTATCAAATCTAAAGACTTAAATATGTTGATTAAAACGTAATTGGTTTTTAGCTCAAGTGGTGAATGTGTGGGGTGGGATACAGGATCTTAATTTTGTTTGTTTTCTCTGAATTGCTTTGTGGGGGTAACCCTTATTTACTGGATGGTGAACTGAGCATACATAAAATATCATGCTGATACCTCTCTGAAAAGAACGAAAGTTTCTGGGGTGTTTGTTTTACTGCTGCTCCTCACAAAACTAAAGTGAGTGCTCAAAGCACTTGTTCTGAAAATCGATTGGTTTTTGACAGCCTTATCATTTCAAAAACTAATGCAAAATTCCTTCATCCATTTAACTCACCAAACATCAAAGTCATGTAAGCATGTCCACTTTTCTTAGCAGCTGCTCTTATGTCTGGGATAATTCAGCCTAGTCTTCTGGATTTCAACAGGACTTGAATGGCTTAAATTTTGAAGAAAATATGTAAAACTGTTCATTAGTAAATATAATAAGCTGTGTTGTTTGTATTAGAAATGGTTCTACAATAATACAAAGCTTCTATAATCTTCCCCAGCAATTTTCCTATCAGTGTTTTCAGTAACTCTCTATATGATGTTCTTGAATGCCTTTGGCGTAATCTAGGGAAATACAGATTTTTGACAAAAGTGGAACTAATCTCAATTTAGTCCTGTAGGCTAGCTACTGAGCATGAAGTTAATTACTGCTTAAGAACTGTGAAATAGCAAATTTATGTCTAAAACTGATCTTTATAATAAAGAGACTAGAAGTAATGAGAGAGAAATTGTGGTTGGACGGTTGTTCAGCTTGTGTTGTTGTGGGCATCTCTGCGCTATAGTTTTCTGCTGTGGTGTGTTAATTCTCCTTTCTTTTCAGTTCCTTTAATTTTACATATCTGTTCCTCATGCAGACTTCTTCCAGTTATGTTCATTTTTCATAGCAAAATGGAAGAGCGCTGGGGACCCAGCTGTGCTGCTGAAAGGTGAATCAACCTCAGCAGAACTGTTTTCTCTTAAAAACTTAAAGACTTACGCAAAACTGAATGATTTATACTCATCAGGGTAGAGTATGAGTGCTTTTTTGTTGTGTGTTGAATTACAAAACTGATAATTTTTCTTGTATAACTTAGGTTTGCAGTTGCTTCCAGAGGAAGAAACCTGTATGGAGTACTTTGGTGCTTTTCGAGGGCAGAGGGTAGATTATAGTTGATCACGGCATGCTCAAGCTTGTGTTTTGTTGGCATACTTGCTCAAAAAATATATGCAGTGCTGCTGAAAGAGCCTGTTTCACTTCCCCAGTGTGGACACAGAAGTTCAGATCTGCTCACCAAACGGTCTGGGGACAGGGACCACAGTTGGTTGTAGTGTTGGTTACTTCCCCAGTCCACATGTCTTAACTGCCTGCATGAGCTCCCATGCTACTGGAAACCAGGTGGCAAGTAAGCTCTCCACCATTTCCTTCAGTGAACGTGATCTTATACAAGGCCTCAAATCCTTTGGGGTGTGGTAGCACAGGATTTTTTTTTTTCCCGTTGCCCATCTTTAGAAACTGAGCCAACGCTGTCAAAAGTAGAGTAAATATACCAATGACAGAGGTGGTAGCATTAATATGTCTTTGGCTGTTTTTTGATTTGAAGACTTTGGAGGAGAATAAAGTTCTGAAAAGGATTTTTCATCTTGAGCAGCACAATGCTGAATTATTTTATAAACTGTCTTGTAATTTTCTACCTTAAATTTATTTTAGACAAATAAATTAAACTTCTCCTTCACTGTAGAGAAGATGTAGAGGTTAGAGGAGATTGATCTTTATCTGCTCCTCCTGTAGATGGTTTGTCTTCCGGGCCAAATCTGAGGTTCAGCAGCTCAAAGCTTGGGGATCAGCACAGCTTCACTGTGGTTCAAACATTTCTATTGATGAACTAACTTCTCTGCTTGTTATGGTGTGCAAATTGCCGTACAGAATTGTGCAAACGCCCCCAAAAATGTTTCCTGGTAGCTGTTTGCATATGTATGTAGCTTCCAGCATACAAGGCATGGAGGGATTTCTTTTGCTTTCTGCAACTAAGAACTCTTTTCTTAGCATTCCCGTTGTGATTCTCAGATGGACTGTCATACACTTTGTTGTAAGCAGTGCAAATCTAATTTTTTTTTTTAATATGTCAGTCTTTCTGCCAGTGCCTGGATCTAGCAGATGGGGGGACAGATTGTAAACAAAATTTGAGAGAGCATGCTTTATGTAAAATATGTCAAAGAGTTACACTTGCGAACTGCCTTCTGCACAGGCAAACTAACTTCAGTTTGACTTGTATGGAACGATGGAACTAGAGCAATTCAAAAATGCTGTCTTGGACCCTTTGGCTAGCAAATCTCAAGCCAGAATAAAAGCTAAAGATAAGCATTACTGGAATGACTTTTGTTGCAGCTCTGAGATGATTACTGTCAGGCATGGACAAAAGGTCTCAATCTCTTTGTGTTTACTTTACAAGGAATCCTGGGTTCAATAGTGAAATGTATGGGGTAAGGAAATGGCTTATGTCTTTTAATCTTGGCCTTTTATTTTTCTGAAGGCTGTTGTGATTGTTTGTAGAGATGAATAGAATGTTTTTGTCAGGCAGCACTCTCAAAACTGCAGGAATTACCCTTCATCTGGACAATCTTCATATTTTCAGGCTAGCCTGAAGCCACTTGGGATAAGAGAGTTAGGGGAAGAAGGAGGCAAGACTGTCAAGGGGGTATTAATGAATCAGCCCTAAATTCCTAGTATCATGGTGGAGAGGTTTTCTATAAACAATTTAGAGAGATGTATATATTAGCTATTTTTAAATTACCTGTGGGGTAAACCTGCTTTTCTTGTTTATGGCAAGAAAGTAAGTTGCGTATCTAGAGGAAAATGGTTGTGCTGTGTGGTGTTCTTCACCTGAACAGGGAATTCTGAAATCAAAGTGTAGATAGTAAAAGCAGCAGCAGTGCCAGGGAATTTGAACAAACAAATTACTAGGAGGTGGAAGAAATCATTAATGTCGAGGAAATCAATGGCTGATAGAGATAAGAGGCTGATTAAAAGTTCAATTGCTTCAATTCAATACAAATAAAGGCTTTATGTTATGGGTTGACATCGTGGGAAATTTAGTTACTTGGCATCTGGCTGAGGTAACAGATTAGAAATGTACACTATGTGTTTTCAAAAAGGGTTCATCTTAGGCAAAGAGCATTACTTCTTTGCACAGAATGCAATGGCTTTCTGAACAAGCATGTAAATATAGACTGTGAGTAGGCTTTCCTTGCAATTTGATGTGAAGACCCTGAGCCTTGCTCTTGGTGGCATGCAGGATACTCTGATCATTAAACCCAGTTTAAGAGTATGTTTTGTCTATGAAGTGTTTTATTAAATTAATTACAAGGAAGTTAACTGGATATTTGAAGACATTTTTCTTCTTGAGCTTTACTACCTAGAAGGAAATCTGTTTATAATGACTGTACTGCATTGTATATTTCTGGTTTATAATTCTCTTGGTATTTATTTGTGCTGATGCCTTCCCATTTTATTGTGCTGGACTTTGTGAAGAGAAAGATAAAAGTCAAGTCTCTGCAATATATTAATTTCCTAGATCATGGTGTGCTGTGGAGGAAACCTGTCTACTGGTTAAAGCTGGGTCCACTTGTGTTGAGTGATAAAGTATTGGAATGATCTGCCCGGGGAGGTGGCGGAGTCACCGTCCCTGGATGCGTTTAAAAAAGGATTGCATGTGGCACTCAGTGTCATGGTTTAGTTGAGGTGTTTGGGCTGGGTTGGACTCGATGATCTTGAAAGTCTCTTCCAACCTTGTGATTCTATGAAAACACAAAGCCGAATTAAACCTTCTGGATTGGTTAATACAGTCTTTTCTAACAAGGGATGTGACTCAAAAGCCTTTCCTTGGACTGTCAGTAGAAGAGTGAGTGCTCAGTAGCTTCATTCCTGTTGGCTGGTTGTTGTTTGTGTGAGTCGTTTGGGTGATTTTTGTTGTCAGATCTGAGTCCTCATCGAGTTCAATTTGGATAGTAGCTAGTTAGTTTATTTTTCTTGCTCGTGGAATGCAGCTTCTTCAAGGATGCCTTCTGAAGTGTTTGGGGCAATGTGACTTCCACTTACTACTTTGGAAAAATTCTGAATATTTGAGTTTTTTAGATCAGAAAGCAGAATATGTTCTTGAAATGTTACAGTAACAGTTACAGCAAGTCTTCCAGGCTGTAGTAGTATAAGAGGAAAAAATATTGCTGCCACTTGCTAGGGTCGTCTGCTGCTTCTCTGATACCTGGCTTAAAGATGTAAAGAGCAAACTTCCTACCCTGGGATGGTTCTCAGATTTTTCAGGTAGACAGCAGTGAAGTTGTAACAAGAGCTCTAAAGGTAATCCAGAGACATTTCAGGGACTTGGGATGATTGGTTAAGAGATCAGAAGCTGAAGTAGTTTTCACCTTTCTCCTTCCAGTTGCAAGGAATGATGAAGGAAGAAACAGGAAGAGCTGACAGATGAATACTTGGCTCTGAGCCTGATGTCAGTGGCAGATTTTTTAAAAATGTTTTTTCTTTAATCAGGCTTAGGTTTATATGACACCAGGCCTGCTGGTGACAGACAAGATACACCTGTCTCAAAAGGGGAAAAATATCTTTGCAGATACCAGAGTTACCAGGTCTTCTAGAGACAGCTTTAAACTATATTTGGAAAGGAAAAGGGATAAACCAGGGGGCAGCATGCCAATGTTTGAGGGATGGTGTGCTAGTGAGATCCTTCAACCTGATACCTCAGTGGAGGTAGGCAATGGAGATCCATGTGGCAGCAAGTAAAAAAGGGTCACTGTGTTAGAAACCACAGAATTGCCTGGTCACATAGGAGTTAGGGCTTCTAGCCAAAAAAAAGGTGGTGGGATCAACAGCCCAACAAGTGCATCTGTATGAATGCATGCAGCACAGGCAGCAAGCAGGCAGCCAGTCACAAGTCTTCTTCCCCAGGGCTCAGTGCTGGAGCCAGTTCTGTTTAATCTCTTCAGCAATGACTGAGGCAAGGGGATCAAGTGCACCCACAGTGATTTGGCAGAGGACACCGTTTTGGGTGTGAGTGCTGATCTGCTGGAGTGTGAGTAGGCTCTGTAAAGGGGTTGTCCAGAGAAGCAGGAGCAGTGGGCTGAGACCTGAGGTATGAGGTTCAGCAAGGCAAAGTGCTGAGTCCTGCCCTTCAACTGTAGCTCCAGACAGTGCTGCAGGCTGGGGGAAGAGTGGCTGGAAAGCTGCCCTATGGAAAAGGACCTGTGGGTGCTCTTTGACAGCTGTCTAAACGTGAGCCAGCATGTGCCCAGGTGGCCAAAAAGGCCAGTGACATCCTGACCTGCATCAACAACAGTGTGGCCAGCAGGACCAGGGCAGTGACTGTCCCCCTGTACTCGGCACTGGTGAGGCCACACCTCAGATCCTGTGCTCAGTTTTGGGCCCCTCTCTACAGGAGAGACATTGAGGTGCTGGAGGGTGTCCAGAGAAGGGCAAAGGAGCTGGTGAAGGGTCTGGAGCACAAGGCTGATGAGGAGAGGCTGAGGGATCTGGAGGTGTTTATCCTAGAGTAAAGGAGGCTCAGGGGGAGCTCAATGCTCTCTACAGCTACCTGCAAGGAGCAAGGTAAGGGTCCTCCCCTTCTCCCATGTAATAAGCAACAAGACAAGAGGAAATGGCCCTAAGTTTCATCAGAGGAGATGTAGGTTGAATATTAGGAAAACTACTGTAAGCATTGTCCTGCATTGAAATGATATGCCCAAGTGGTGGAATCAGTGTCTCTGGAGGTATTAAAAGACCCTTAGATATGGTGATTAGGAAGATGGTTTAGTGGTGCTGTATTAACACTTGGACTCATCTTAGAAGTCTTTTCTAATTCAAACAATTCTATGACTCTGTGATTTTACACTGAAATTTTGGGATTAGCTTGTAGCCTACAATTGGGTTTTAGTGAATCTCATCTTATGATGTGCATTTAAATGTGTGTGTGTCACCATTATTGCTTTCCAGGTTTGTCCAGTGTGCCAATCTTAAGTGGCCAAATCTTTTATAGAGGATGGTGTTTGAAAGAATGCAAAAATATTCTCTTGTGTTTTCCACTACTGAATGTTGCTTGAGGCTAATATAGAAATTTCTTTCAGTTCAAATGAAAGCTTATATATTTGTAGAAGACCAATATAGTAGATCAAAAAAAATCCATTTAAATAATCTTACCAGCAAATTCCACTGCTTTGTTTTCTTGGTGGTCTTGTTAATTAAGCGTTAAATAAATTTAATGTTGGGGTCAGTACTTGCAGTCTCACACAAATTTGCTGCAGATAATTCTGCTGAAAATTACTTAATTTTCTTAGCTGTGGTTTGATTTGATGTGGGCTAGCACATCTTGTAATGCATTATGTTTAAGTCACTCACAGTTGTATAAATAATAGCTTATTGAAATAAACTTTTTAAATTGTATTTTTAATGTCTTATGGTGGCAAATGTATTCCTTAACTTTGCTGTCAGTCATGTTTATAACTACTGTACCAGTGTACACCAGTCTAATCAAGCACGGGGAGCTGGAGTACCTCCTTCTAAATCGAAAAAGGGCCAGACACCTGGAGGTGCTCAGTTTGTTGGCTTGGAACTGTACAAACGGCTAAAAGAATTTCTGAAGAACTACTTGACAAATCTCCTTAAGGTAAGATGGGGTAGGAGATCGAGCTCCACTTGTAGTAACATAAACTGGGGTGAGAAGAAAAGCTGTGTCAACAAGCGTAGAGGTGTATGCAGCCACTGAAAGTAAACTGAATGATGTTAAAATGTGCTTTTGTCTCCATAGCCATTAGAATGTTTTGTTGGCTTTACCTCAGACACAGATCAGTCCCTAAGTTTGTACCTGTGAGCTGCTTTTCCTCTTCAAGCTGAAACAACATTCCTGTGTTTTATGGAAGTAATGTTACATGGCATCTTAAGCTGTCCTGTACTTGAGCAAGAACAGCTAGACTTTCCAAGCAATTAACCAGCATATTAGGAATGCTGAAAAAACACATGCCTGTCATGTTGAAAACGCCTTACAGTAGCCTTTTTTTTAAATTTAATAAATAAACTACTAATAGAAGTGGATGTTGTCTTGAGGGACATGGACGTCTTCTGGAGCTTTACCTGTGCTGTGCATTTTTTGCCAGCTTTTTAATTTCAAAATCTGATACTGGCTTTTTGCTTTATTAAGGTAGAACTAAATGTATTAGCAGTATGTTACTTGTAAATACATCGCATGATGTCAGATTGTATACTGTGATATGTCTTGGTTGTACCTTAAAATTGTGCAACAGTACTGTCAAACTTGTGATTTCAGGATGGTGAAGATTTGATGGATGAGAGTGTGCTGAAATTCTACACTCAACAGTGGGAAGATTATAGGTTTTCAAGCAAAGTATTGAATGGGATATGTGCCTACCTCAATCGACATTGGGTTCGTCGTGAGTGCGACGAAGGTCGTAAAGGAATATATGAAATTTATTCAGTAAGTAGCTTTTTGAAGTGAGTGATTTGTCCCTTCCATCTGCCATGGTTGCTTTATCATCCTGTAGATCACTCCTTGAATCTTGTAGGAGGTTCATAGAAATTGAAGAAAATGAAGAAGTGGGCAAAGTGGCATTCTCCCTCCTTTCCCTACTCCTACCCCAGTATATTTGCAAAAATTCCAAGGTCTAAGTCTCTGAGATGTTTAAGCTGCCTTGTGTGTATTTGGACTTCCAGTAGCAGACTATTGAGGGTTGTCTGTTTCTGAGTATTTGCTACTTAGTGTTATCTGTGTGCTTCAGCATGGCCTTGTCATCCCACTTAGAATTCAGCCAAGCATTTCAAACACCAAATGAAGCAGTAAATAGTGGGGTTTTTTCTGATGACTTCAATACATTTCTAAAAATTTTATAGCATCCAAGCTGATAAGATTCAGACAACATTTTAAGTAAGTGTAAGTAAGTTAGTGTAAGTGTAAGTAGTGTAGTGTTAAGTTATTTTGGTACAGTTCTGAAAGATTAATATGTGATCTTGATTTTTTTTTTGTGTGAAGTAATATAAATAAGACCTCAACAGAACTTCTGTATCTCAGATAACTGAAAGGGCTTTTTTAAAATAAAGGATAATTACTGTCCTTACTGGTGAAGCATTAGGAAAGTGCTATGCTATTTTCCTGCTTCACTAAAATAATTTTACATATGGTAGAAAAAGAGTTGGTATCCTTAGTTCCCTTCCTCTTAACTTTGGTAGCCTGATGCTAAGGGACTATGTCAGCTTGGAAACTGCCAACAAAAAAAGCTGTATGTTTTCAAAGTAACTCGAAGTGGGTTTTGTTAGTTTCCAGAGTTGGCAGTGGATCCCCTGGGAGAAAAAGGAACAACTTAGTAAAGTTAGTGGTAAAGCCGGTTGTAATTTTAATGTGAAACAATCTCATTGCTTGGGAAATGTGTGTGCCAAAATACAGTTTTAGAAGTTCTGCTTAGTTAGCATGCTACATCAGCTTTCCTTAAAGGGTGTTACCCTGCATGTATGTGTGTATATGTAAATATTTTCTTCGTTCCATCTTTTTTCTCCCGTCTTTTACTTCTAGCTTGCCTTGGTGACCTGGAGAGACTGCTTATTCAGGCCATTAAATAAGCAGGTATATACATTAATATATTACAACTGTAGTGTTATTTTATAGGGTTGATTTCCTATATTGTTAGTAACTGCTTCAAGAAGTCCAGGGTGGGGGGTGGAAAATAAAATGGAACCTTCTGCCTCTCTTTGTGATCCTTTATAAAGAAGATAAATATTTGAAGAAATAGGTCTTTGTGTGTGTAATTGAACCCTGATATCAAGACTGTTCTGTTATCTCTCTGCTGAGAGGACCCTTGGCTTTTTTTAAAAAAAAACTAAGGGGAATTGAAGTAGCAATTTCAGTGGTTACTAAGCTATGCAGGAGTACAGGCTGATGACAGTCATGTCTTAAGCTTTGGGAGTCAAGATTGGATGAGAACAGATAGTGATGGGCTGGGATTTTGGTCTCTCATAATGTTACTGTGAGTTGTTACATTTACACTGATGCCTGAGAGACTCAGGTCAGCCAAATCTTTGAAATGAGTGAATCAGCACAATCTAAAGCAAGGCATTCCATCACAATTCTTAGGTACATGTATATGTTGATTTCACTTCTTACCAATACTTCATGATGAAGTAGTTGCAGCAGGTTATTTGTCCAAAGAACAGGTGGTTAGTTCAATTCTTGCTACAGTGTTTCAGGTACAAAACAAAGAGAAGTTTGGCTTAGAAGGTGTTTTTTTTAAATTAAAGAAAAAAAAATTACTAAGCACTTTAACACCTATATGCACCTTGCCACTAATCAGATTGTAATTATATTGTATAACTTAAAGGCGTATCATTCTCTGTAGAACTTTGTGTTCAGATCTCCTTAAATGTTGTTCTCAGGGTGCCTGACTTTTCTTGAATATGGAAATACTCCTAATTAAGTATGGTGCTTGATGTACCAGCTGCTTTCTCTGTGCTTGACTTAACTTTTAATCCCTGTTTTCTAAGGTAACAAATGCAGTGTTGAAATTGATTGAAAAGGAAAGAAATGGTGAAACTATCAATACAAGGCTGATCAGTGGAGTTGTACAATCCTATGGTAAATGTGATTTAAGATTCTGTTACTTTCTTAAAAATAAATTTATGTACCCTGTCAGAGCCCACAAGTAATATCCCATTTGCTCAGATGTCCAGTAAAGACTTTTTTCTACAGTAATGTAAATGCAGTTTTATATTGTTTAACTTCACATTTGTACTGATACTTTATACAATAACACTTGATTATACCATATTTGTAAAACTTGAGGGTGCAACTGGTAGATGAGAGTGTTCATCATTTACAAATCAGTCATTAAGGAGCTAAATCTGGAAGATGGGGAAAGATGGTAGTATGCATAGCAGAGTGGGGTTGCTTTTTCCCTTTTGCATAATGTTGAGAGCATTGCCATCCAAATTTCTAACTAGTTTCATTAATAAAAGCAAAAGCATATAATTTGGAACTCTTAAGAGTGAAAAATGAAAGGAGAATTTGAACTAACATTTGAGATAGTGAAGTTTTCCAAATCCTATAATCCTACATTTAAGAAATTTATCTAAAAGCGTAGTTGATATTAGTAATGTCTTGTGCTGATATTTCTTAAGTGCAAAATCAATGTACTTTTTTAAAAATCATGCTGATACCAGTCCCAATTGATTGTGTTCATCTAAGTTAGAAGCAATGTCCTTGTTTATTTGCAGGAGACCACTTCATAATAAACAATTTTGTCATTTCTTGGTCTTTTTTCCTTTAGTGGAGCTGGGGCTGAATGAAGATGATGCATTTGCAAAAGGACCTACACTAACTGTCTATAAAGAATCCTTTGAATCTCAGTTTCTTGCTGACACAGAGAGATTTTATACGCGAGAAAGTACTGAATTCTTGCAACAGAACCCAGTCACAGAGTACATGAAGAAGGTAAATTACTTTATCTGCTTTGTGATTTTTTGTTTTTTTCTGGATACAGATTTTTTTAGAGTTCAAGGAATATAAGATCTAGGTTTTTATTATCAGTTTCTTAAAATGATGGTTATTTTAGAGAAGCAGGTAGCTGGTTTTCCCTGTAGTGATTTGCTTCTGTGTTTATCTGGACTGAAGTTTGTCTCCTAACTGCATTCCAGTGAGTACAGTGAAAGTATGGAACTTTCTGAACAGTCAAAATAGAGGATTAAGTTAAAATAAATTCAGATTTTTTTTTTAGACTTCAAGAGACTAAAACAATAATTCTCCTTTAATACCACAAGTTTACCATTCTCGTACAAGGAACAATGTGTTGACACATTTATTGAAATACCTTCCTGAGCAAGCTGGCTAAGGAAATACATCATTAATTCTCTCAGAATATTTTAGTGTCACGAACTCCTACACTGTACTTCTCATCACAGAGGCCAGATTTAAATTCCTAACTTGTCTCAGGTTTTGAGGATCCCAGACAGGGCAACTAAGAGCAAGGAGGATAAACATTGGCTATTTCTAGCCTGGTTATTAGGTCAGTCTTACTGACCCGGTAGTAGATAGGTCATCTTCCACCTTGGACAGGTGCTACTTTATTTTTTTTTTTTCCTCAACAAGTGTCTTCACTTTCTGAATTGCTGTTTGTTTATTCCCTTTCAGCTTAGTTAAAAATAAGAGAGCTTTTTGAGTATGCAGTATGCAGATACACATCCCTCCCTGCAGTATGCATTGTGTAATGCTTTTTACCACATCCTTTCTTAACTCTTGGCATTAAAGTCAATGAATTACCCAAAAAAGAAAAAAAAGAGATGGGAGGAGAAGTCCTAGAAATAACACAGTAAAAGGAACTGTGCCTTTAGTAGTTTCCCAATCATTACCAGACCCAACCTATGTTTACTTTTCTGTTACTGAATTAATTATTTTTTGCTACTTCCCTTTCAAGTTCTTGTCCTAACTTTCATCCTAACATATGTGTAAAGAGAAAGTAAGGAAATTTCAGTCATTCAGAACCTGCATGACTGGCTCATCCAGACTTCTTGGTACAGGATAGTAAGAAGCTGTCTGAAGGTCATTGCTATTTCAAGAGCTACAGATTACGGGCAAGTAGAAGTAACTCATTAGTAATTTATTATTCACAATCCTCAAGGTTTCAGAAATCCACAAAACAGCAACTTGCTTTGCTTGAAGCTGATGTTGAAGGTGATAGCACATACAAAGTTAGCAGACAGCAGGGGAAATGTTCAGCACAAAAGTGTGTAGCCTTATGTATCTGCCCAAATTAATATATTAGAGATTTAGACAAGCCATTTGGGCACTCTTGGCATCTCCTTACAGACTAATGGCTATAAGATCTTACAAGTAGTCTGATGGAAGCATGAACTGTGAACAGAGTACTCTGCTGTTAGTACATTTACTTGACGTTCTCACTGGAGCACTGTACTTTGAGTTCTGTCTGGCGATAAATAGCATTGCAAAATAAAAAGAAACCTTGGAGTACCCTAGGGCACACCAGCATAGCATGACTGTTACCATGTTACAGTAGAATTGTGGTAGTGTCTTGTAGAATAGCCAGTGAAATCTTAACTAGAGCTAGGATTTTTGTATGTAGTTATATAGGCTGACTTACTGAGTTTAGAAGGATTGTGAATTTTTCTTCTCAGGCCAGACCTTATGAGTAAAGCTGGCATAGCCTGATGTGCTGTAGGAAAAAAGGTCAGTATTTCTTAAGACTGTGCCTTGATATACAGTCTTACACTGACATTTGCATCTTTATAGTTGAAACAAGTGAAGATACTGTTGTGTGAACTAGTTATTTTTCCCTTATTTCTGAAGTGTGACTTTAAAAGGAAAATGGAGTTATATGAACACAAAAATGGAGTTATATGAACACAAAAAAAAATAAGAAACATGAAGTTAGAGTAAACATTTCTTTTCATAAAATGAAAAGCTCACAATGAGAGTTGACTGTTAAGATTAAAAGCGAAGCTCTAGGGGTATTTTAAGAAGCAGCATTAGAAGTGGTGGGATTCTCTGAACTACAGAAATACAGAATTGGTTAAATTCAGGTTAAGTTGTTCCAATGTTCGTAACAAAGATTTGCTGCTATTTGCTGTCAGTAAGGAAGTTGTTGTTCTGTATTGGTAAGGAACTGGCAAGTACTTTGGAGCTGGGGCTTATATCCTTCTCAAATTACTGATTTCATTTCCTGTATTTTGGTCAGTACCGATTTGGCTCTACGAGACAGTAATCCAGGACTGTTTCACAAGACCTAAGTGCAAAATCATGACAAAATGAGTGAAGCTAGCAGTGTCTGAGATGATTTAAAGCTGTCTATGTACGATGCAGTGCACTTGCAGTGTAATTGGTCCTTTTTTATTGTCTGGAATATGATCTTTCATGCTTACTCATTACTCCGGCATACTAGGAAAACAAATTAACCTAATTCCATTTTCTTGATGATGTTGTTAATTTAAATAATTTGGGCTGATAAGAGGACATACACCCTTTATCCCTAATAATGTGCTGCAGTTGCAAATGGTTTGTAATGCAAATCCTTGACACTTTTGCGAATAAAATAGAGGTAATTGTTATGTAAACAATTTCAGTTTTACATTTCTGCATAAGTTCTATTCCTTGAGTGACATTTAGAATTTTAGTTTGCTAGGAAGATGCGCATATGTGGCGTTTCATATGCCAAATTAAATGCTAGTTTAATTTAAATGATTATAGTTTATTGGGAAGCTTTTCCGTGTAAGAATGTAGATGAGAATATTCAAATAAATTTGTCATGTGTTAAATTGTAGTTTCCTGCCTTTTACTTTTGTGGAGCCATAAAATACATTCATGTTTGTCTTAAATAAAAACTACCTCTGTAGATGGAGAGCTGAGCTTGCTGATCCTAAAACTGCCAGCATCTTGTGTCAGTGGCTTTCTCTTTTTCTGACAGCATATTTTCAGCTGTAAACTCCTTATTCACAAGCAACAGGAAAACAGTCTTGGTGTGATTCTCCTCCACCAGTTAAACAGCACATATTATTTTCATCAACATAAACATCAATTCCAAATGTATATTATGATTCCTGGAAAAATAACTGCTTAATTAGGTTGTCCATAACACTAAACTAGAGAGAGATTTGCTTCTTCTTGTTGTTTTCTTGAAGCATTTACTCAACAGTCACCTGTATTCTGCTGTTGGATTAGTGTTCTGCCTTCCCTGCAGGTTTCATGTTTATCTCTGTGTTTCTGTAGGCCGAAGCTCGCCTTCTTGAGGAGCAGCGTAGAGTTCAGGTGTATCTCCATGAGAGCACACAAGATGAGTTAGCACGAAAGTGTGAGCAAGTACTTATCGAAAAACACCTGGAGATATTTCATACAGAGTTTCAGAATTTGTTGGATGCTGACAAAAACGAAGGTAAGGAGTTCAAAACACTGGTTTTAGGCTTAGAGCTCTCTTCCCTGATGATATGTGAATGATGTAAAGTCTGGTGCTAGCTAAATGTCATTTGTTCAGGAATTAGATTAGGAGAGAAGATAGTCACTAAACTGATGGGCAAGCAGGTGTTGATGAAATCAGAATGGCTGATGATACTGCTTCAAGGACCCTATCCCAATCTCAGACATTAAGGCAGAAGAGCACTAGTTTGATTTCTCTTAATGTGGTTGGAAGAGTTTCAAGAGCACTTGAGCCATTTTTCCAGCAGGAGCTGAAGCTTGTGTGAGAGAGATGGGAGGTGAAAAACAGACCAGTAGTCTTTCCAGCTGTTTCAGTTTAAAGCGTGGATCTTCCTGAGTCAGCACTGAGAATTCTAAAATCCAAAGTCTTCAAAAGTATGTATAGGAAATGTTAAAAGAGGAATAGATACAAATAAGAAGCTTTTAAAATAGAGTATATAAAATATGTAATATTGCATATAGAGCACAAGGAAAGGGTGGAAATTATTAATTGATGAGTTCATTTTGGCTGTGAAAATGATTCTTATGTGTTGCTAATGGATCAAGTTTATATTGTCATAGACAATACATAGAACAGACTTCTTCAACACTTCCTGTGAAATAAGTGAAGATTTTCAGAGTTTAGGTATCTTTAAGGAATTGTCAATTGTGTTGGTTTGTATGAGTTTCTTCAGGAGTTATTAGAGAACACAAAATAACAGCCAGAACTAATTCCTGTGGATCATAGAGATGATAACGATGAATGATGATTCTGATTTCCCAGTTGGAGAACTATTAAAATCTGTGTTTCAAGTCTGACTCTGGCTGTATAGCTGAAATAGGGCTCTTATGAAAGTGGCAGAATGTAAGAGATGCTGTGGTTAAGTTACTAATGATGAAATTGTTCATTTGAGAGCTTTAAATTGTAACTGTGACTCTGTCTCATTGCATATCAGTCTTAAAATAGCAACTATGAAGTATTACTATCTGTAATAGTCATGTTGATAACTAAGAGATGCTTCAAAATCAAAAAGGGCAATTCAGCATGATGAGTAGGTCAGAAGTTAGCTGATTCAAATGTAAATAATCTGTACTAGTATTTGAGTCAGATGTTGTTTGTATTTGTAAATATTTACTCCGTAATTGGAAGAGATTTTAATGGGTGTTGGTTTGTGAAATGACTTTATAAATTATTAAATGACTTCTGACAATTGAAATAGCAATAGAACAAACAGGAAAGTTTTTTTCTGAACTTAGGATGCCTTCACAGACTTTTCTTTTTTTCTCCTGCTTTATCAAGCTCATGGATTGTGTGAACCCTTAGTACAGTCACTTGCCGTAGTGATGCAATTCCATAAGTTTTTCCAAGTAAAAAAGAAAATAAGTATCTTGTGTCTTGGGCACTGTCTAGTTACTTATCTTTGGGTTCACTTTCATGTGGGTTATTTCTAAGATTAACTAGACTTTATTTAAACACTTGATTTTTTTTCCCTCTTCTTTTTCAAAATATTTTCTCTGCTGTTACCAGGCTTCACTTACGGAAATTGTAGCAGTTCCCTCGCCCTTTTTAAGATTCATGAAGTTTCAAGATTAGAAAATTTATTTTCAATAATAGTCTGATAATTCACTCTTTAATCTCTGTAATGAATTCATTCTCCACTTTGTGAAATACTAACATAGCCTTTGGTAGACTATCTTAAACTTAAAATAAAAGATTGCTCTTGATTAAAATATTTATTGCTTTGCTCTTGAAAGTACACTGGTTTTGAGGTCCTGCCATGCAAACTATGTTTGAGCATATCATATTACAGGCCACTCCTGTTGGTGTTCTGTAACTTTTTAATCTATTGTGCAGCTAATACATAAACTGGTTATAAAGGTTGTGGGACACATTCCTTACGTGTTCCATACATCAGTATGATACCTATAGGAAGCAATTGGGTTTATTGGGAGAAGGCTGTAATGATGTAGGGGGAGTTACCATGCAAATCTTCCATGAGACCTTGTAGCGTCTGTTCCTTATTTCACCTAGCACAGACATCCTGGTAAACCAACTTGTGAACACTTGTTTGTGGGTAGATATAGCAGCAGCTTGTTGTATCTATGCATGGCATTATTTTCTTACCTTTTTTCTAAAGTTTTATAGGGTATTCTTATGTTCTTATAAAAGTTAACATCAGGTTGCAATCGTGGTTTTTTTCACAGAGAGAAAAAAAAGTTTCATTTTCAAATCTGCAAGTTTAAGCTTGACAAAGCTTTAAGGAAAGGAAAGTGTTATACAGAAACCTAACTGAACTGAAATGTCATCCCTTCAGTCACAGAAGGCATCAAACTCTCTGTATTGTATTTCGGAGTTAGGTAGAGTACCAGCTCATTGATTGCTCTGTTTTGTTTATTCTGATAATCCTCTGGTAGTAAAAAATTGCTCACAAGCCCTTCAGAGAAGTCCTTCACAGGAGCTAAATGCAGCTGTCAGCCTTTAGATGGGTTCCACTAGGTGAAATATTCTCCTTAGTTTACAGTAAATAATCTGATTGTTTACTGTTTCACTTGCCTCCTCAGTGAGGGCAAGATGGCAAGAGGTGACTGGTAGGTTTGTGGACCTGGTTTATGGCCAATTCAAAGTTCACTTTTTTTTTTAAGAGTTGTGCTCTCAGAAAATACCAAGCATCTATCTTGTTGAAACTAAATACTAGAAACCAAAACCCTCTTCAGTATTAGACTTTCCAAAATTGCTAATTGTTTTGGAAAGTCTTGGCTGAAAACAGGTGAGATTTTAATATGAATCCTTAATATATGTGAAATGGCATGCAGTTTATTTTAACCTTCATTAGTTCTATTGTAATGCTTTTCAGAACCTCTTTTTTCTCTCAGGTACCATTATTACTGCTGGTAATCAGTCATTTAAAGTTGATTTTTAAAAAGAGATATCTTTTCCTGACAGTGCTTTATTAAAGGAAATTTGATTTATAATGTTTCAATTCATCTGCTACGGTCATATCAATACATAACATTTTGCCTTAAATTTCCAAATGTTACCACTGACGTTGCCCAAAGTAAAAGTGTTAATATGCAAAGGTAATGTTAGATCTCTGAGGACTGTCCTGTTCAGAGTAAGATTTAAAGGACAGTGGTCAGCTGGAAAATGTAGTACTCGTAGCACAGCCAGCAGTAACATTAATAACAGTCTCAAATTTATGGCAGCACCTCAAAATGTTATTTAATAAAAGTGGTTTAACACCATTTTAAAATCATTACTTTAAACCTGTCAAAACTAAAAATAAGAAGTAAATTTTCTACCATTCAAATGGTGGGGTTTTATTCCTGAGATTTGTTGCATTGTGAAGGTAAAAAATAGATCCGAATATAACAGATTGTTTTCTCTTTAACTAGTGTTAGCTTTCCAGGTGAGTGCAAAGGTTTGCTGTACTGCGTAATCATTTACTGTCATTTTTCTTGGCTTTTTACAGGAGCAGTTGCATGTGTGTTTTTGTCAACAATGGATGTTTAGCTCCTATTGACAACTTGCAAATGAGAAATTGAAGTAATAGCCAGTACAGATAAGAGATGTTAGCTTTCCCTTTTTTTGGCTTTTACAGACTTGGGTCGTATGTATAACCTTGTATCCCGAATCCAGGATGGCCTTGGAGAGCTGAAAAAACTTTTGGAAACCCACATTCATAATCAGGGTCTAGCTGCAATTGAGAAATGTGGAGAAGCTGCACTAAATGCAAGTATCCCATCAAAACAAGTTTGTGTATGGTTGCTGCCACTTTTACATTGAAGGATAGTGAGTGCTTCCTGATAAAACTTCCAGTTTGCTTGTTTCCCTATCACTAATTTAATTTTTAAGGACTTGGCAATTCTCAAATGCTGGTAGAAGGCTTAAAACAAAACGTGCATCACTCTGTTTCTACTCTTTAAATTTTGGGGTCTTCAGGGTGGTTTTTGTTTTCATTTGGGTTGGGCAGGTTGTGGGAGTGTTTGGTTTGGTTTTGAGGGAAGGGTGAGTTTCCTTCTGGGGTTGTGCTCTCTGTCAGAATGTCATGCTGCTTGGAAAGCTGGCTGTGCAAATACAACACCCAACACTTAAACAATACAAGTACACCTGGATGTCCACTGTTTCAAGAAGCATTATCTCCAGTTGACTGTATTTTATTTCATCATCTTAAGGAATTCTGACTTGGATGGGACTGTCTAGAGAAAGTTTCTGTTGGTTTCAGTTTTTTGATAATATCTTTATTCTGTTTGGAAAAGCATGAAAAATAGAAGAAGGAGCTGAAATGGTTGGAAAGGTCACAACATAAGGAGGACATCAGGTCTTTGGAAAGACTGTTTTTTTGATTTTTACCCCATAATTGTAGTTTCAAACTTAGTTTTGTATTGATTAGGGTTGCATCTTGGCAACATGAAGTTGTTTAAATCCTTTCCCAGCCTTCTTCTCTGTAGACAATATGATGTTTTCCAGGGGTAAAGAAAGAATGAAACACTGCACAAAGCATGATCAGGATATAATATAGGTTTTGGTAAATTTTACTTAAAGTAGAGTTCAAGAAGCATTGACATGCTCTCAGGCATTGTCACTGATAATATCACTGGGATTCTTAGGGTAGTCCTGTGCAAGGTCAGGGGTTGGACTTTCATCATCCTTGTGGGTTCCTTCCAACTCAGGATGCACTATGATTCTATGATTAACTTTGATTTCTGACAAAGTTTATTTTAACTTGTTGCTTTCCTGAGAATTTCTTGAAATAGCTTCATACTAAAGCAGTAATCTGTATTGAAGGGTGTAGTGTCTGTTGTTCACTTCTATAATTTTAAGTGCATAGCTTTTTAGTAGTGTTGATCTTTTATGAATCATAAAGTAATCATGAAGGAAGTTCAGGAATCTTCAGTTTCATTTGTAGACGTCCCCGTAAATTTTGAAATCAGATCTGCTCCATGCTTGGCACATCCCCCTAGTGGTCATCGAGGGTTTTTTTCTGTTTAGGCCTTGAATAATTAGGGCAGAAAAAAATGAAAGCTCTTTCTCCAGGAATTATTTCATCTTTCAGAGACGAGAGGTCCAAGATTTGTATGTATTAGTTGACTCCCACCATTTACAAAACTCTTCTTGCCTTTGACACTTTCTTGTTTCCTCATCTCTTTCTTTTGTTCTTCATTCCACATTTTTTCTTCATTTTCATAGCAGTATCTCTGGCTGTTTCCCTTGGGAACCATCTTACCTTTTCTTCCCGTATCCCTCACACCCACTGTATTGCTGTTCGTCATTGCCTTGTTAGTCCTCTGTCACACTTAGGTAGGATTGATTCTTCTGAGCTCCATTTACCTGTACTGTGTCTAAACACATCATCAGCTGAACAAAAGCTTCAGTTTCTCCGTAATCAGTGCAGAGAAATAGTCACACCAGCCTGACTCATTTCACCTGTTGTAGATTTTTATTGCAGAAGGAGTTGTGCTCTAGTCTCTGTTAACTGTATTAATGAGATTACTTTTCAGTCAGAAGATTTGCTGCTTTTTGTACCTTTGGTTTGGTGGGTTTTTTTAGTCCTTGTAATCTGTACTTTTCTGAATGTCCTTCAAAACTTGCATTCCTTATCTCAGAAGTTCTCAATAATCTCAGTTCTTTATCTCAAGCAGGCATTAGATTGGTAGCCCATGGTAGTCTGTGTCTGTCTTCAGCAGCAACAGGAAATAGTTTTCAGTATCTTGATAAAACCGTGCTCATATTCTGCCGCTTCTTGCCAACAAGACCTTCTGATCTCCAAATTGAAGACTTCCAGCCTTTTTTAGTCTGTTGTGTAGTAGCTGTCTTGTGTGCCTGATGATTTATTTGCCCATCATTGTCCCTACTCCTTGACTCCACTCCATCTTTATTGAGAAACAAAGATGAGTAACTGCACATAGAACTCAGTCTGAGTTTACTGGCGTTTGGCTGCCACTGGGTGTTGGGCAGATAATTTTTAAGAACTACCAATGAAATGAGGTGTCTGTACTAAGTTGTACCTACTGGACATACACCAGTCACATTCTTACCACAGAGATTTTCCTCTATAGCAGCTGCCATTTTATGATTGTCCAGCTCTCTCAGGTGGGACTTGAAATAAGTTTAAGTCTTTGAAAATGTTTGCAGTGGTTGAGTAAATACTTTGTTGTTTTCTGTGTAATGTGGTACACTCTGCACTCTGATTGCTGTAAATGAAAGCTTGCACTAGCATCAGTCAGTCCTGGACACAGGACCTTCCTTAGTCTGGGTACTAGTTTACCTTTAAAATATTTCTAATGCTTCGCAGACTTTCCCGACACAAATTTTCTTGGGCCAGTGAATAGCTCCATTTTGGAGGAAGTAGAAAGCAGAAAGTCAACAGGTTACAAAATCCAGTCTCTCCTCATTGCAGGATCCAAAAATGTACGTACAGACAGTGTTGGATGTCCATAAGAAATACAACGCTTTAGTCATGTCTGCATTCAACAATGATGCTGGCTTCGTGGCTGCACTAGACAAAGTAAGTGCATGTAGTGGCAGATGCTGGACTTACTTTTTGTTTCCATGCAAAATAAAAAAAATTGTCTCCCAAAATTTCACTGTCTTTTGGGATTTATAGGCTTGTGGTCGATTTATAAATAATAATGCAGTGACGAAAATGGCTCAATCATCCAGTAAATCCCCAGAGCTACTGGCACGATACTGTGACTCTTTACTAAAGAAAAGGTATGTCCTCAAAGACAAATGATTATTTCATGTTGGCTTTTATTTTAAAAGGTTTTAGCCTATGAAGTTTTCTGCTGTCTTCAGAAACAGAACTTCACTTTGCAAAAAATCAATTGTATCAAATTCTGGATACAAAAATTTCAGTAGGACCATTCCTAAAGACTGTGTTGTTTGCTTTTCTTTTTAAGAAAAGGTGGAGCAGATAAGCAAACCTTTCTTGCCTTATAGGAGTCTTTAAGTTTTTGTTTTTCAGTAAAACTGAAGGAAGGGGTTTAGGTAGGGTTTTTTACACTGAAAAACTTAAATTGGGTTGTATGTTGTAAAGAGATGCACATTCCCTTTTTCTGTTGCTTTCCTCCTGTTGTTTTTTCTATGCCTTCTTCCATCTGGGCAGAAATTGAGGAGGACAAAAACTGCTTTCTAACCTCTCATAGTTTATGTTTTAGTTCAAGGTATTTGGCTTTAAATGATTCAGCAGCTCATATGCTGAGTTGGTATCAGTTCAGTTCATACTGGATTGGTGTCAGTTTTGTCCCTGGCAACATTTGTAGTTGTTTTGGTGAAGGGAAAAAAGCCACCACCAAACAACCCAAAAATGAGAGAATTTGCTCACTTTTCCCTTTCCCATCTCCTCCTTCATTCAGCAAAGGGTTTAGTTTCTCCTTTACAAATACTGACTGTGTGCAGGATAGGTTTGGGGGTTGCCTGGTGGACAGGCATGAAATGGAGGAAGACAATGTGGTGCCACCTGAGCTTTCACCCAGTCAAGTCCTGGCTCTGTGAGCTGGTTTCTTCTCACAGTGCTATCTAAGATAAGAAATAAAGACAGCATTTAGCAGCAGGAAGAGAGAGGTCCATGTTTAAGCTCATAAATCCTGCAAAATACCAGACTAACAACAAGTCCCAAGCAAGTCATGGTCCAGGACTTCCCAAATGTCACAAGTTGAACTTCAGAATTTCTGGCAGGTGGAGCAGTGAACTGTTTGCTTCATTACATTGTTTCCTCTTTAAAGAGCTTTTGATCCCAGAGCTACTCAAATTTGCATTCTTTTATTTCTGAAGCTTCCATATGCATCCATATGTTAGTTTAATTCTGCCCATTCACTCATTAAAAATGCACTTCTTTAATTGCAGCTCAAAGAATCCAGAAGAAGCAGAATTGGAAGATACACTCAATCAAGTGGTAAGATGTCTATAAATACATAAAAAATATAAAAAATATTTTATTTTGTTTATTAAAACTCTCTTTACAGCAGATTTAAAGTGGCCGTGTTGAAGCTATGCTTTTACTTAATCTGTATATACATAAAATATATAATTTCCACAACATCTTTTTATATCGTTATATATCCACATATATATAATATGCTCTACATGTGGAATATACAGTTCTTGTTTTAAAATAGTATCCATATTTAAAGCAAACACACACCACCAGTCTCTCCACCTTTTCCCAAAAGAGCCAAACAAAATCCCTAATCTTCAAAATTTAGGTGCAAATTAAGTAGTGCCTGCTACAGCTTTTTCAAGACAAATGTTTAAATATTTTTTCCTTACAAATTATGTTGGTTTTTCCAGATGGTTGTCTTCAAGTACATTGAGGATAAAGATGTATTTCAAAAATTCTATGCTAAAATGCTGGCAAAAAGACTTGTGCATCAAAACAGTGCTAGTGATGATGCTGAGGCAAGCATGATCTCCAAACTAAAAGTGAGTATTCCATGGCTGTCCCACGATCTACTGCCTTGCAGGTCTTCACACTGCATTGATATACATCCTTTCATTTGCTTATTTTATGCACAGAAAAATACACAACCTAGGTCTTTTTTTCTGGGTTTTTTTTTAATCGTAGGAACTTCTAGTGCATGTCTGATGGAGCTAAGCTTAATTATTCTTAACCAAATAAAGGACATGGATTTAATTATTCAAGGGAATGAGTACTGAAAAGTTGCTTTATTTTGTTAGCCCATATTTATGCAGAGTTAAGCAAAATACAACTGACTACCCTTTGAGAAGTCTGTTTCATTGTGTTTTGCTTAATTTTTAAACAAAATTTTCTTCAGTTTAAACAACAGTTAAAATTCATATTTCAGCGGGGATCAGCAATTTGAGTAAGGGAGATACGGAACTTTGCACATCTTCTCTTAAGGAAATAAGTTCCAACACTTCGTTTTTCCCATTATCCCATGTCAAAAATGTGTCTTACTGATGTATCTGTGCTTTTAAAATACAGCAAGCGTGTGGTTTTGAGTACACTTCCAAGCTGCAGCGAATGTTCCAAGATATTGGTGTAAGCAAGGATTTGAATGAGCAATTTAAAAAGCACCTGACCAATTCAGAACCACTAGATTGTAAGTAATACCTCTACCTAAGTTACTGTTGCATAGTATAGCTTCCTCTTATTTGTGCAGAACTAAGTGTTTGAGGGAAATATTTGACCTCCTCATACTGCCACAAATTAGAGTTAAGTGTTCTTCTGGCCATGATAGCTGGGATGTTTAAATTAGTCTTCTAAGTCTGTTCTTTGTCTTCTAGTAGCTCTTTATATATTTTGTGAGTAGCCTTCTCCTAACTTTGCAGCTCATATTTAGGTATATAACTAAATTAAGTTGAATACTGTCTTGTCTTTTTATTATTTTTTTTCTTCTTTTTTTAAATGTTTGACTGGAGAGATGTTTTTCTTTGGATAGTTTTAACTGTTTAATACTTAGACTTATGTGAAAGTATTAAGGATAAAAGTATATTGTGTTCTAGGTTGTTAGATGCCCCATTATTTTATATACTTTTTTTTTCAGTTGAAGAATGTTGAACCAAATTCTGTCAAAAATTGATAATTATTTCTTGGATTACAATTAGAGTTGTGTGTCGTCAGGCTTACATTTTACTCAGTTTTGCATTATTCATACTTGACTTGACCAAAATGCCTTACAAGTATAGGTGTGAAAGATCTGTTCTTGCAATTGTGTGCTGTGGGGTGATGATGAACTCTTAAAATTTTCACACTTCTGTGTTAAAAGAGAAACACATTGTAGGAATAGAAACAGAGTAGTTACTTCTCAAAATGAGAGAAGATTGAGTGCCTGTAACAGTAAATCTAAAGCTGTCCAACTGCAGTCACATCTCTCATGAATAGCTTTGGTTATGCTCTGACAAAAATAAAATAGTGCTTAATGGTTTTTTGCCATGTTAGTTTGACCACAAGGCCAGAACCATTTCTGTGTTAAAACTGGGACTGTGTTTGAAGAGGGGGTTAGGAGAAAGTGGAATAATGCAGCTCATCCTTTTCACCTCTCTTTCAGTGGATTTCAGCATCCAAGTGCTGAGTTCTGGATCGTGGCCATTCCAGCAGTCCTGCACATTTGCTCTGCCATCTGAGGTGAGGCACTTGAACTTGATTCATTTGAACATGGAATGATCATGAAGAAATTGATTTTACAAGGCCGGTGTCTTCTGTTCTGTTGTGTATCAGAGAGGACTATAAGTGTCTCTGGTATTTGCCTATTTGGCCTGAGGATATTTGGAACAAGATAATTGAGTAAGGTAGTAGGAGGGAACTATGTGAAATCCGTGTTTTCGTATCTTTCCCATGAAAACTCCCTTGTTAATGAATCTCTCTTCAAAATATTCAACAGCAACTAAAGCAAATCTTTGGTATTGCGTTTTTCTGGGTACACTTAATTTGAGAAACTTTTTCATACCATTGCTTCAGCTTTACCCAGTAAAATGTTCAGATATTATAATCATTAGTTACGTGCTGAGTGCTTATCCAGAAAAGACAAGACATGAATATTTAACATGAGAAATAAATTTAATGCTGTTACCTGGAGGGTGAAGGTGGTTAAAACAAGTAGCTTTTCTAGCCATGCTTAATGTATCCTAAAAGGAAGGATGAACCTTAAATGCCTGTTTACATTTGTACTGTTAATGATAGTTTAGGGGGAAACTCATAATAGGGAAATTCTTCATCCAGTCTGCTGAATTTGAATACTTTGAGTTTCTGTTTGTGATGTGTAGACAACATAGTGGTTATGGGTGATGAGATTTGGTGATCCCCTGTAGCTTCCATAACATGTTCTAGTAAGGGTAAATGAAGGTAAATAATATTTATTAATTTATTACTGATGTTTTTATACAGTTAGAACGGAGCTACCAGAGATTCACTGCATTTTATGCCAGTCGTCACAGTGGCAGAAAATTAACATGGCTGTATCAGCTGTCCAAAGGAGAGCTGGTTACCAACTGTTTCAAAAACAGATACACGTTACAGGTAAGGTCAAGTCATGCCAACAGAAACACTTGGTGATGGTTGTATTCAGAGGACTGGAGGCAGCCAGTAGAATCTTTATTGTGTGTTTATTTTATTTACTGCACTGATACTAAAAATCTGTGTTTAAAAGAAAATTGACTTAGGAAATGGAACACATTGCCTGTGGTTTAAACAGGTGTTGAAATGCGTTTTGTGAGACAAATACAACTTCTCTACCAAGGATCTCATGCTGCTTACACTTTCCTATCTGCTTTCTCTCAAAAAGTAGATGGGATGGGGAGTTCACTACAGTGAGAAAAAACAAGATAATGTCAGACTTTGACTTTGTCATCAGCATATGTTAACCCTGTGGTGATAGACATGGATAAGCCATGGATAGCTGCTTGGTGTATAAATTTGGTTTCATTATTCTGCTGGAGTTAGGAGTGTTGTGAGGATGAATTCAGTAAGTCTGTGTTGGGTTTAATGAAGATTATATGGGTAAGAGTTGGAGTGACAGAAGAAAACAGTTCAAAACTATATTAGCAAGTAGAAGAATAATACTTGATACCGTAAAAGAAGGTTTGATGAGATGTCTGAAGCAAGCTAAATGATCCTAATCCTGGGGTTTATGTTTAGATAATGCTGGAAGGGGGAGTTCTGGTTGTAAAAGCAACATTAGATTCTTTTTTTTTAATTAGCACCACTTGGGTATTCTCTGTTGTCCAAATATTCCAGTGTATGTGTTTAACTGGTGAATTTCAGGCTGTTCACTTTCAGAAAGTTGTTTGTAAGTTCTCATTTTCTGGTTTCTCTCCCGCTCTCTGTTCTCTGTTTTTGGATCTGTCAGGCATCCACATTCCAGATGGCGATTTTACTGCAGTACAACACAGAAGATGCCTACACCGTGCAGCAGCTGACAGACAGTACTCAAATAAAAATGGTAGTGACTTTACACATTTTAGCACACCCTTGTGAGCAAGTATTTTGGTCTTCAGGGCTCTCCTGCTGTCATGAGAAATTTGGATTACACGTGCTTGGAGCCAGAATCAGTTTCTGTCCCAAAGGAGACAGATATGCTCTATTCTTGGTCAATTCACTTTCCTGGTTTACTTTCCTGTGATCATATTTGCCTGGTCTTCTGAAGAATCTTAGTGCATGTACACTTTTCTCCATGACTGGAGTGAATTGTTTAGCTTCCTGCTGAGCTCTGGTTGGAAGTCTTCAGTGTTTCAATGCATACATTTTAATGTTAAAAGACAACATTTAATTTTTTAACATTTTAATGTTGAAAACCAGCATTTTCCCTAAATGACTGATCCATGCATGTGTCATTCTTTTATATCTTAAGGCTTTTTTACATGAACATAGTAAATCTGCAGTTCATTGGCTAACTCTCCCCTGTGGAAAATATTCCCTCCTTTTCTTTCTGAGCAGGCTTTATGGCCCACAGTTTGGCATTTATTTGACCTTTAGCTGTAGGTTTGAATCAAGTCTGCTCTGACTTCTGGAAATCTAACTTTCCTATTTAGTAAGATCTTTACTTCTAGAAATGCATATCTAGAAAGTTATGGATTACAGCAAACCCAAAAGTCTTAGGGGGTTGCCATTTATTACAGACTGTGGTAAAACAGCAGCTTTGCAGGCCTGCACAGAATATTGCCAGTAGCCTTCTGGGTGACCAACCAGCAATAGCAACAAGAATGGATCCCTGTTAAAACAAAAAATGTTCATCAGAAAGCAGAGAGTGCTTGCTTTCTGAAGTTTAAGCTTGCCTTGTTATAAATATTTGCATGATTTGGGAAAGAATCGTTTCTTAGGTATATAAATCTGCTTGCAAAATAGTTCCTAAAGCAGCAACTGGAAAGATCTCATTTGAAATTAGTATTGTTATTTGACCAACCACAAGGGGGATATGTCATAACACCCCAAAAGGACGTTGTTTTATTTCTGTGAAATATGTTTTTACTGCTTTTTTTTTTGCCCCCTCATTTTTCAGTGTTGTGCACTCACTAGTTCTTAGTCTAAATATGTGCATTCTTGTTCAGGTTTTGAAGTTAGACAAAGGTGCTATCTATCTGCACTGATAATATTTTCTATAATTTTGTAGGATATCTTGGCACAAGTTCTACAGATACTGTTGAAATCAAAATTGCTTGTGAGTACTCTTGCTTTCTTATGACCTGCTTAACCCACGGTGAAATATGTTAAAGACTATTTATTTATTTGGTTTTTTGCTTATTTCTTGTAGGTTTTGGAAGATGAAAATGCAAATGTTGATGAAGTGGAGTTAAAACCAGATACTTTAATAAAACTGTATCTTGGTTACAAAAAGTAAGCAGCATACATCACTTAGATGTAATGGGTAGCATGCTCCTCTGCTTTCAAAATCTGTGTGAAACCTGATACGGTTGGGATGAAAGCTTCAGGGTTCAAGTGCCAATTCAAATGTAGATCCAGTGTGTGCCAGCGTTAAGGGAGAGAGCTGGCGAGTGCTGGGGAATGGGTGTGATTTCAGCTCTTTGACTTTGTCATAAAGTCTGTCAAGGCCTGACATATTTTCATATGTCCTTTTTATTCCTTGATTCTTGTCTAATTCTTGAATAATTGATTCAAGTGCTGCCATTTTGTCAAGGTGTGTTACTCGCATGCACTTGGTAAAATCCATGATATTTTATAAGGTTACAGTAGTGTCCAGTGACCAGTAAAGGTCAAAGGCATAAATGTTCATCCATTACTGCTAACATGAGAACATCAGGCTCATTTTATAACTACAGAGTATACAATGATTTGAAGACTTAATAAACACAATTTTCAGTAGGTTTTATTACTTATATTAAACAGTTGTGTATTTTAAGCTGTTTACAGCACTGTGGTAGTTTTTATCATGGTTACCAGAGCATAGATATAAACACACATAAATTCAGTGAGCAGTTTAGTACTTCCCCAAGATAAGATCTCAAGTGAAAGAAACATTTTAAAACCTTTCCTTGTACCTTACCCTTTATCTGCTTTCTATCCCCCTTTACCAATAATTAAAGGTTTGAGAATTCATGGTCTGTTGCATTAATGCAGTGATGGAAATAGCTCAGTGTTGCTGCATTGTGCAGCTGCTGGTGCCCAATTTATGATGGGAGAGCACTGTGCTAAATAACTAACAGATCCTCTCCCTGATGCAGCTGACAGGCTGAGCAGAGCCTTGTGCTCCCTGGTGCTCTGATGCTGAGGTTGGCTCCCCACTTGTGACACAGGACCTTGTCTTGAGAGTGGCTACATGTGGTAGTGGGCTCACCTCAGCACAGCCATCAGTGCCAGGGAGTGTGTGAAAGGAAGGCAGAGCTGGGTTCTACAGAACAAACAGATTTCTTCACATGATGGTCAGAATCCAGTCTAAATCAGAAAAGTCATTGTGTTTCCGTTGACTTCCTTTGTTGTCCTCCCTGACTCCACGCTTCTTACTACACACAGAAATGTTTTGAATACAGTGTGCCTGGACAGTGCTAGTTAGACCTCACAGATCACTAGGTATGGATTCAGTAAATCGTGAAATATACAGACACCTACCAGAAAGTTATTTTGTTTCATTGGTTGGTTATGTGCATTCTTTATTTTTAATTTTTTTAAACTTGAATAAAGAGTGTCTGAAGTTTTCAGAAGAGCCAAAGTGCTCTATTGTTGTAAAGTAATTATGGTGGTGTGGCTTTTATTTTGGAGTTGGGTTTTGTTTGGAGTTTTTTCTGTGTTTCTTTGGTTTTTAAATAGTCAATTGTTCATTAACTTCTGTTTTTCTTTAAAGCAAAAAATTGAGAGTAAACATCAATGTGCCAATGAAGACTGAACAGAAGCAGGAGCAAGAAACTACACACAAAAATATAGAGGAAGATAGGAAACTACTGATTCAGGTAAGTTTTATTGCAGAATGCTGTCAAGAACTCAGAATCACAACTTTGTAATCATTTAATGAAGCTTACTGTAGGGTTTTCCTAATTTTTGTTAGAAGACAAAATGCCATTGCAGTGCACTACATTAGAGTTCAAAAATGTGTTTAAAATGTTCTTAAAGGTGTTTGGAGTCTGTAGTAGAAACTGGAGGAAGGCATTTCTGCAGACAGGAAGTGTTCTTCACATTTGTTCTGACCTGATATTGATGAGTGTTTGGGTTTCTTCGATGCACACATTCACCAGACCTTGTCCTGGGTGGGTGAAAACTGAATAATAAAAAACTAGTAAAATGCAGATAGTATGAAATTAACAGTATCAGTTTTGTGTCAGGTTTTGTATCAGTTAATTTGGAATCCACTTGAGAGGCAGGGGAAGGAAATACAGATGTACCACTAAGAGAGTGTCACAGTAAGGTTAAATATATAAAGAGGGCTTTTTGCTACACAAGTAGTTTTGTGTGGCTCTTGTTACCAGTTGGTGCTATTATTATTATGACTGACTGTAAGCACAGTTCTAAAAATTCATGTGTCAAAACTACTTTTGATGACTGTGTGCTGTGGAGACTCTGAGTTCTTGAAGTCTGTGTGAGTAGCTGACACTCGTGGGCAAGCTTCTCCCCACCTGGTGCTCAGGTTGGTTGTGGTGGTGCTTCTGCATGGGCAGACATGATCTAGGGGAGTTAAACGCAGAGGGACAAGTGCTTTGCTCCTAAACACACCATCCCAACCTTGCTGTGCAGGCTGCTATTGTGAGAATCATGAAAATGAGGAAGGTTCTAAAACACCAGCAACTGCTTGGAGAAGTGCTAACACAGCTGTCCTCAAGGTTCAAGCCACGAGTTCCTGTAATTAAGGTATGTGAGACCCACATCTCTGAACCTGGATTCACCAGGTTCACCAGGAGGTGAGGAGGATGTATAAACAGACAGAACACGTGCTTCTGAATTAAGAAGGAAAGCTAAGGAGATGGGATTGGCAAGGACAGATTTTTTTGAGTTGTAAGTAGGAAACCTTTTAACCAGAAATACTGCATTTCTCTTAGAGTAGCGTCCATGTTTCACATTGTTGGCAGTGGTGGTAAAATAGTAGCTGGATTGCATCTTTTCACATCAGTGTCAGCTTACCATAGCCCAAGGCTTACCATTTACTCCTGTTCTCCCAGTTCTGGGACAAGTCAGCCTTGGGGTTGGCTCGATAAAACTATTTCTTGCTTTTCTTTACTGCAGTAATGTTAGGGAGGGAGGCATTGTATTTAATCATTTACTCATAATTGTGTTGATTATATTAATTACTCATTTATGTATATTAATTTATTCATCTGTTTAAGTGAGTTCACCAGCAGTTTTTACATCCACAGCCAAGGGTAGGTGGGGCAGAGGACAGGCAGTGAGAGCAGTTGCATAAACTGGCAGCAGTGCTTGGCAGTGGCACTGGCAGCTCCTCACTGCTGCTGCTGTCTTTTGTGACCTTACATAAGCTCTCTGCATCTTGGTGTAATTCTTTATTTGCTGTCTTACTATGAAGTTGCTCAGCTACTGATGATCTCCCAGGCACACCCCTGGAATGGCATCCAGTAAGTGTAATTCAGTTCAGTGGCCTAGCAAAGCCTTCTGCTTGGATGTGGTCACAAAGAGGAGAGTGAACTGCTGTGGTTTGTGTCCTTTGCCCACTCCTGCCCTCTGCTTGGCAGGGACTCCCTTGGGGGAAAAATCAAAGTTTGGAGCAACCCCAGAGAGGGGTTTTACACCTGTGTCCCACCACTTACCTCTGTTCTGTTCCTCCCACAGAAATGCATCGACATCCTCATTGAGAAGGAGTACTTGGAACGTGTAGATGGTGAGAAGGACACCTACAGTTACTTGGCTTAGCATTTTTATTAGCAATTACCTGACTGTGTGACACTCGGCAAGTAGGTATGTGATGGAAAGAATGAAAGCGACAGAACTTCATAGCAGCCACCCTGCTGCCATTTGGACCTCCCTTTTTAATGACTGAGACCAGGACTCCATCAGCCAGTCTCAGATTTACATCAGAACTGCTCAGGATTGATACATTTCAAGTATGTAAATATGGACACCAATGCCATTTAACCTAATTTAAGAACAGAAAGGAATCAGACCCTTCTCGTTTAAGGGTTGCATGCTACTGCATTTAAATCAATACATTGGCTATATGATAAACAGCTGCCATCACAGGCAGCACTTATACATGTTGGCAGCACTTGGAGAGCGAGTCTGAATGGACCCATGTGTAATCTGCTATGAAAAACCATTTGTATAGTGTGTTTCATTTTTTAATGTGTGATAAATAATAAAAAAAATTTAAAAGATTTCTGTACAAGTTGCATTTGGTTTTATTGTTTTAAGTTTCATGACTTACCTTTCTAAATGTAAATAAAAGGTATAATGGTTATGAAAGCTATTAGAAATTCGTTTTGCTTTTCCTCCCCATTTTCTGGTGCTTTCAGAACGTTTTGTTCTCTGGCGATATTGTCATCTCTCATTATCTGTGCACGTTATTTCTTTTTGAAGAGGAAATCTCTGCGCTTTGAAAATATAAGAAATTTGTGATGATTTCACAAGATATGCAGAACAGAAAATACTCAGAATATATGGGGCAATGCTTGGTCATCTGAAATTTGAGCTGGTCTTAATATTGCTCATTGTGCTATAAAGTGCATCACACTTGCATAAATGCTGCCTAGAAATAAAAGAGGTTTCAGCTGCCCATTTCTTTGACTGGAGGAGAAAATGTGTGTTCTTAAAGAACAATTCCCATTAAATGCAACCTGTGATGGGACTTAAAATACTCTCAAGTGTTACTACTCATACCTTGATTGACCAGGCCTCATTCTGTTCTTCTCACAACACTTTATGAAATGAGTGTTGGCTTTTCACGTGCTACAGGCAAAATGCTGCCATCCTCACAGGCCTGATTTTTGGTAATCTATATTTTCTAATCTTGATCATGAAAAGAACTTCACTTTTGTAGCCATTTTACCCTTTATGGAAATTTTGATTTGTTTAGTGTTTCTTCTCGCAGGAAAAGAGACAGGTTTTGTGTTGCTAATGTTTCCCTCTTGAGGGAAACTAATAGTTACAGTTGAACTCTGGATTTAAAAAATATTATGGAGCAGTACTAGATGTGATCCAAACTGATTTGGAGAAAGGGACAGTGTCATCTGCCTAAAGACTGCCATTGGGGCAATAGCAACATCTTGCTGCTCAGTTTTAAAGTTGTATTTGGAAATTTAGAAGAGTGGAGCTGGTGATGCCTCTTAAATTCTTTATTTTTTTTTCTAAGATGCTGCTTTGTTTTTGTAAACCTTTGTTGCAGAAAGTTCAGGGCTAATAGATTTTTTTAGCAGGATGTGTGTGCTATGATGACAAAAAGGCAACCTGAATTCCTTTCTTAGTTGGAAGGCCAGAAATCAGCTGATCTGAGCTGCCTTTCAAAGCCCGGGGCTGGTTAAAGCAGGGCTTTGTGTGCTGTGCATCCAGGAGCTGTGCTCTACCCGAGGAGGGATAAAATCAGTTTTTACTTTTGGACTGTTCTTTTCCTCATGAACTCTTAGTTCTTACCTGGGCCACCACAATGGTGGAGGGCAAGTGGCAGCTGCCTACTGTACGTGGAGTGTGGAAGCAGGAAGAGCTGAACTCAGCCCCAGGCTTGGAGCCCCCTCAGCACAGCAGGTAAATGGACAGGATTTCAGGCACTCACCCTGTGCCTGCCCTCCCACTGCAGCTGATTTTGTGTTCTACTCCACAAGAGGCTGCAGAGTTCACAATCCACTAGAAAGTAAGAAATAAATGTGGTAGCTCTGTACAGACATCCAGCTGCAATCTAAATGATTCTGGATGAAAACACTACATTTCTTCATCTCCTTTTTTTTTTTTAATGTGTGTGTAATTACTCTTCTATTCATCATTCAGTTTGGTGCTTCAGAGAAGCCACAGCAAGGGCACCTTGTACCATAGCTTTGTCTTGAAAGTAGTGTTTGTCAGAATCACAGCTATTCTGGCACTTTTAGGAGTTTATGGGCTGCAGCCATTGCTCCAGAGAACAGGGATGTAGCTGCATGCCCAGGGAGCCGAGAAGCTGCAAGACCACAGGCGTCTGACTCGGGCACTGATGACAGCTACACTGTTTGCATCTTCACACTGATCTTAAATGTGACCCAAAGTAACAGTAACAGAAGGAGACAAGTATGGAGCTGCCTTTGCACAGAAGTTGCAGGTTAAATTCACATTGCTTTCTCAAGAGGCTGACACAAAATTCCAACTCAACTCCAGTAAAAATGAAGAAGTTCAAGTATCCTTTATTCAAGGTTGAAAAATGTACCACACCACATTATTGCAAAAGTTCATAGGTACAAAACACTTTGCAGCTGGTGAGAAGGCAATAAAAAGTTGGTTTTTTTAAATTTGTTACTATAAATTACTGTTACAGTACTTTGCAAATACAGAATTTCAAATTGCATTTTTTTTTCTAAAATTGCCCACAGTACTAGAAATTCCTGAAGATAAGGCAGCTGTTTGTTTAAAAGAAGAGGTAGCTGGTGTCAAGGGATTTCCATTTCTCTTTCAATGCCCACATACTTAAGGGCATCAGCTTGGCTATATCTGAAAAAAAAAAAAAACAACAAACAAACCCAAATCACAAAAAATAATCTCATGGAACATTTCAGCTTCATTGTTCTGACAGAATGGCCCCACAACCTGGAATACTCAGATTTCCCATATTTTCCTCACTAGCTGGAGTGTTTCCTCCTTGTGTGAATTTGGAGGTGCATAACACTGCTGACCCACTCAAGAAATTACTTTCAGAGGTGTTTGATCAAGAGGAGATGAATCACTAAAATTCCATACTTTTTCACCTTGAATCTCAAGAGTCCTGAAGTTCATTTTCAGTACTGGAAAGCAGCTGCATTTCTTAAGGTTGACCTACACAGTATTGCCACTGGACAGCTTACTTTTTGTCAAGTGAGATGATTGTAGAGGAAAGTAAGGACACATTCTTAGCAAGCACTGATTGTCTATAGTAATTCTGAAGTTTCATTCTCTGAAATTCTTGCCTGTTTCTGAATGATGGGGAAGTTAACTTGTACTGGTACTTAGGGACCCCAACCACAGGAAGTCTGTCCCCATTTGTCACTACACTTCGCTCTATAGGAGCTGCTGTTCCAAGTTTGCAGGCTCTTAACCAGCTGCTTTGCTCAAATCAGTCTTGCTATGACATATGGCTTAACAAAACCAGTGTGGGGAGGTGCTGCTGCTCAGCTGCTGAGACCTGAGGTTGCAGGGACCAGGCAGGCACAGAAATTAACTGAGCTGTGCAGATACTGAAAGGTAATCCCATCTGAAACCATCTACCCACCTGTAGTCAAAGAACAGTTCTTCACCAGTCTGAATGGCTCTTTTAGCAAATATTCCTATTCTGTGATCACCATTAACCATCATAACTGTTTTAAAAGAAATTAGGTATGTTAATACAAGTTCTGATTAAATGCATGCTAAAGAAATACCTCAGTATTTCATACATTGATGAAAAGCAAGTAAATGTGAAGCTTACCTTTTGCATAGCAGTTGGGATTTACTGAATGGTTTGCAAATCTTATTTTGTTGCCCTTGCGTGTTGCATCAACCACAAAATCTACAGGGGGCAGAAAAAACAACAAAACGCACAGATGATGGATGGGTCACCTACAAACACGTTTTTGAGTTTAATACCTAGTGTGCTTGGATCTTAGCAGCTGGAGAAGATAACTGCACAGCTTCCCCCATGGAAGAGTTGGCCCACTACCCCTGTTCTACTCTGCTGTTCTACACTGCTTTTCCTTTACCTCCTGCCACAGTGGCACCACCTTAGCTTGTCCTTGAAGCTTCTCTACCTTTATTCCACAAGGACAAGCTCCATAAATATACTAAGCCAGCAGGGTTTTTTCCTCATTTCAACTATTTTCTATTATTTTATGCTTGACAGAGTGCAGTCTGTATTTTTATCTTCTAGTAGCAGCAGTCACATACCACATATCTATATGTGGCTTTTGACTTCTGATTTAATTTAGTAAAATTACTTCAGACAACACCTGCTTTTACATTCTTCAGTCTACTTAATATCTGTATCTTAAAATACATAATTTTACTCCATGAAGTTCTACTCTTGTATAGTTGCTTGTGCAATAGGCACCATCACTACATCTAGCTGACTAGCATTTAGAGAAAAAAACCCCATCAACAGGATGAATCCACACACTGATAGTGTGGAAAAAAATCTCATTGTTGCCTGCTGTCTGCAGAAGAACAGGGCTGAACAAAATGCTGAGCATACATACATACTTTACTTATGCTGCCAAGGGTTGCAACAAATGTATACGTACCATTATTCAAGTTGAACAGAAAGCTGCACATGTATTTGTCGTACACTTTTCCTCTTCTGTCTGCCTCATCCTGAGAAATAATCTGAAAGAAACACCACTTGTGAAAAAGAGAAGCACTCCTTGGTTGTGTAACCATAGCAGCTTAGTGTCAAACTTTCTGAAAGATAGGTGGGAGTTTTTTTATTCTCTGGGATTCACAGTATTCCCAAACAAAGTGTTTTCAGCAAGCATTCTGCATTTACCAAACATCCATGCTTTGTTCTTAGCATAAATAAACTCTTTCAGAGCAGAAGAAAAGCAAGAATTGCTTCTCCTCTCAAAATCAGGACTGCATACCTGGCTCTGGGTTTTATTGCTACAGAATATTATAGCTTTACTGCTTTCAGTACTACACAATATGATTTGCCACCAAATTCCAAGCATGTCTAACTGAAATTCCATCTAAAATAAAAAGGACATTCCAGCTTCTCCTTCTGACAAGAATCTCTTCAAAATTTTTGTGACATTTCAATGGTGTAGCTCCTGGAGTTTGAGCCTGTGACAGCAGTTACAGCCTGTGGCACTTAGTGAGCCACATGGCTCTGTCTGAACGTGACACCAGGTTACAGACAATGGTATCCCATGGTCAGGCCCTGTCAATGCATAATTTCACCAATTAAGCTCATATCCACTGTTCTCCATCCTTACCTCACCACAATATTCAGAGATGAATTCATTCTTCTGTACAGGATCTTTGATAAAAATTCCCCAGCCTGCCACATCTGAAGGTGCCAATAGTAAGTGCTGTGGAGAGAAAAACCAAAGAGTTTAGATATGCCTGGCTTAGATTTGAGTTCAGGGGGTTTTTTCCAATTTTGTTTTGTATCACTTAGTGAATGTATATGCTGGGACACCAGGAGAGCAGACAAATCCAGAGTCTTCTAATGATCAAACACACACTAAAATTACAGCTTGTGGATCAGAAGATGAATGTAAAAGAAAAAGGACCAAGTATTTGAAAACTACAAAAAAATTTAGTTTAACCAGCCCAAGGCACCTTGAAATTGAAGGGGTTACATAAAAATTCATTTACAAAGACTTCAACCTAAAAAAGTCTGCAGACAGGAGCCCACTGCTGATTAGCTCAGTAATCAACTATTTTGTGAGAAGACATGCCAGAGTAGAAATAAACTTTGCCTTATTGATTTATTGATTCATTTATTTGCCAGAACTGAATGGGCTTTCAAGACTTGGAAGACTGTACGGAAGTTTATGCCTTAGAATCAACAATTGAAGAAAGAAACAGCTTCAAGACTCTGGGATAAACTTCTTTATGCTGATCTGGGGAAAGACTGCTGAGGTATCACTTTAAAACAGCAGCCTATTTGCAATTAAGAAGCAAAGCCTGAATGGGGAAAAGGAGATATTCTGCTGCACAGAAAATACTAATTGGTACATGACAAAAAGTAGATAGAGCTTAACAGCAGCACATGAGCAAGCTAACAAGTGACAACTCTCTTCCTTGCTGTTTAGTTTGGTTTAGGTTTTTTTGTTTTCCTGTTTGACAGCATGAAGGCAAAGAAATTCCATTCTCTGGCTTGAAAATACAAGAACACCTCAAAACCCAGGCAACAGACATGCAGTTGTATAACTCTGGACATACTTTTTTGGATCCTCTCTGAATGCTACAGTTCTTGCAAGAAACATTTTTGCTGTCCCAGTGGTCAGCTGCTCCACAAGTCAGGCAGAGGTCAGGATCACACTCACGGACAGCCAGGTAACAGGGGCACTGCTTGGTGTTGCATTGTGCTTTACAGCGACACCCAGGAAAACGATTTTGGCCTACAAAGGAATGTGTGGGAAAGAATAAGAGCAAGCATGAAAAAATACAGCATAAAAAGACTGTGCAGATTATAGCACATCAAAATATTGGTAACACAGCCATTGATATCTGCATAGGACATTCAGAAGTACTGCAAATTCTTTCCTTCCCTGATTTTAATTACTCTTCCTGAATTTTAAGTCTGAAGACTGCTTCTGACTTTGTGCAATGGCCAGTTACAAGGGCCAAATTAAACTGAACATGCTTGCACTTCTTGACACAATTTGCTGCTCCTGTAACTGTCTGCAGTACAGACACTGGTAGTGCACAGCTCAATGGTGAGACAAGTTTATGGATAACTTTTAAATGTTTTACTTACATTCTGAACTGCACTGACAAAACTTCTCACAGAAGTTTTGCGCAATTACACATGGGCATGAGCTATCGCAAGGCTGACGTGGGTGATCACATGGCTGATAGTTGTAAACGTGATTCGATGACCCATCTGAATAAAAATAGCAACATTTTGTGAAGTTGAAAGTTGCAAACAAGCAATATGCAGTTCCCCTCACTCTAAGGCAGAAATTCCCTTTAAATCATTTAACTAAGCAAGCCCAAACATGAACAAAAAGCCCAAACCCACCAGTGGGGTTAAAAACCCAAAAGACACAAAACCAGAACTGTAACAATAGTGAGGTGTTTTACACCATTGCCTGCCTTCCTAGTGCACCTCATTCTGCCATTGCTCAGCTGCTGTGATTACTCAGGGCTGAAAGTTGCTTATGTGGAAAACTGAGAAACGAAACTGCAATGGTATAATTTCCTGTCTGAACATGTTTTGGAATAGCACTGATATTATTCAGCAAAGTAAATTTGCTTAAATACCCAAAGTAATTTTTAATGTGGAACAACAGTCAGCTTTCAAACAGGTAACACTGGCAATGTAATCCCATTATTATTATTATTATTATTATACCACTGTGCTTTCCCAAGTCAATTTTCCAGTACAGATAATGCTAAAGTCTTCTAGGCAAGAAAGGAACTACAAGGGACAAGTGTAGAGCTTGACCTATAGAGCAGCTGGGAGAATTTGGTGCTATATAAATTATATTTGCCATTAATACTCCTGAGCTTGTTTTGAATTTGCAAATTTGTAAAAGTGCTCAAGTTAGCAATCAGCAAGAAAAAAGGAGTGAGACAAACTGATTAATTATTTATGTTGCTAGAAGTCCCAACCATTCTCAACAACTTTTCAGAGAACTATTTCTAAATTAAACTGTCTTACAAAAGAAAAAAAAAAAAAGAAAGAAAAAAAAAAGGACTTTTTTTACTACAGCTCCTATCCTTAATAACCATTTTTACCTGTGCTTCAATGAGGCCATACTGGAAAGACTGTAAACTCAGCCTCCTTTCCTTTTTGTGGAATTATACAGAGCTCTTCCAGCTATGTAAGCCAAAGAGTACCTTTTGTCCCTACAATATGTGTGCGAGAGTTAATGTTTTTTAATTTTCATTCCCCTAAAATTTCTAGCTCCCCAAAGAACATATATAATGACCTAACAATTAAAAAAAAAAACAAAAAAACACCACAAACAGGCCCCCCCACAAACAACCAAAACAAAACAAAAAGCAATAGTAGAATCTTAAAAGCAATAGTAGAATCTTAAAAGTTCAGGACATAAATTGAATGGAAAGATGCTAACCCTTTTTCAGCTGTATCTTTCTGCAATGAGCAGCCCACAACCTGCAAAAACACAAAACAAACAAGAAGGTTGACAGGAACTCCTCCTGCAGTGGGCTGGGAAAGGCAGCTGCATCTTGCACCCACACTTGACTTAAGATGGGAAAGTTTCTGGAGACATGAACAGCTGCTAACTGCACACAAGTCAGCGGGGCTGCAGCAGAACCACCCTGTCCCAGTCTCTTGGGCTTGACGAGATCAGAGCTCTGCAGGCTGCTCCCCCCACTCCCCACATCATTCCTCTAGTCCCAGCATTGTACAGGTGAGCAGTCCCCACCCAGCCCAGCCTAGAGATGCCTAAATTCAGATGGCCTTGCAGGAAACCCTGCCAAGAGCAGGCTGCTGGAGCTGCTGCTGGCAGGCAGGAGCAGCAGCGAAGGAAGGATATGAAGTTGCAGATCTGGAGGGTCATGCCCGAACAGAGGGGTGGAAATGAACAGCTTTTGCTTCTCAGGACTTGGCCCCAGCACCACTCTGGCTGTCACCTACAGATCACAGCCAGGTCCTACCCTTCACCTAAGGAGCTCCAAGTACTTGACAGGAGACAGTGTCTGCCTAGCACAGCCACACTGATGGGACCTCAGTATTCCTTCTGGCTGGACACTTTTCCCCAGTTGTCCTGGCTGGTGGTGCTGCACTGAGCCTTTCCCCTTCTGCTTCCAAGTCTACACTCTTTTCTCTTATGTCCTTACAGTTTTCCTTCAGTGTCCCCTCTCTCAGGTAGCTCAGCCAAGAATACCCCTGGCCAGAAGTGGTATTTTTGTTGTGTGGTGGATTTTATTGTTTGCATTCGCTGCTTTGCTGTGTTTTTTATTTAAGAATAACACGCTTTTGGTTAGCATAACATAACTCATTATACTTGAAAGTTCTTGCAAGTTACATTTACCCTTTTATTTTGCATCCATTTCAGATTGCAAGCTCTTGGCCAGGGAATGTCAGCTATTCCATAAATGGTGTGTCAGATACAATCAAGCAAAACCACCTGCCTGGACCTTTAGTACCAAAAGGAAAACCAGACTTTTAATTTCAGTAGCCTTAAAATTAAAGGAGAAATCAGTTGTTTTATTTTTTCTTCAATTCTATGCATTTTAGTTACCATTTGTATTTCAGTGAACACACATAACAAAAAAAATTAGATTAAGGATTTTCAAAGTTTATACTTCTTGGACTTCCTTAGTATATCATATAACAACATCAAGACAATATGGGAGAAGCCTCATTCCTTGGCCAAGCTGCATCAAGCAACCTCACTTTCTCTGCAGATTTACTGAGCTGCCCAAAACACATGAACACAGGTACTAAAAGATTCCCCTTAAAAAACACTTACAAAAGCTATTCTGCCTTCCAGTGAATGCAACACTCCTCAGAAGTTTGCACACTGAAAAAAATATCTCCCACTGTAAGTACTTAAATAGGACTTTTTAGCTGCTACTTCTTTCATAAAAGCATAGCAGCTTTTACTTCAACCAATGGTGTGCAGCACCCTCCAAAAGCTTCAGATAAATAAGATTCTCTTTAAAATTGCCCTTCTAAAGCATTACTATGAGATTTAACCTAACAACCAAATTTCTTAAAAGCACTGAAGGACCCCATACAAGTTAGAAACCCACAAATGTTGGACAAAGGCAGATTTGTCTAAGTAACTAAGGCTGAGGGGAAGGAAGAAGCCCAGCATTAAAAAGTACTGTAATAAATAGATGACATTCCTGTTAAGAGTGATTCACTCTAGAAGAAAAGGCTACCAGCATATGTTTATGAATTATGAGACACTGACTCTGCAAGAAGACACTTCCCATATACCTGAAAGGAGCGCAATTTTGACTTAAATTACTCTAATGCACACCAAACTACTTTCTTTCTTTCTTGTCTACCTGGTATTTGGAAAAATGTAATATACCATATTTTTGAAGAAGTCTTTCCCAGAGACTTGTCTGTCACTCCAGGATAATAAGAACCTACTAGCACAACAAACCCTTAAAAGCATTCTGTGGCCAAACTTCTTAAAATACTCTTTCATTAGCAATTAGCAACTTTACTTTTTCCTCTAAGGTAAGCACTATCCTAATACTTTAAACATACACAAATGTGCATACACATCAACAAAGCATTAATAGCAGTAAGTCAAAGCAGAAAGAACACTACAGGTAGTAGTCACAACGGGAAAGGAAGGCATCCATCTGCTCTGGCCCTCTTCTGGAGATTGGTGTCACAGGAGGGAGAGGGGGGCTGGAGGCACACAGTGGCAGCAGGAACTATGGGGAATGGCACAACAGGAAGCAGGCTGCCAACACTGACCAACTCAACAGGAGTTTTGATTGGCACAATCACTGCCTTGTAACTTCCAAAAACTGCCATGAAGCACTGCAAGTTCCACTGGTTAGTGCACAAAGCTGAGCCTGAGCCTGAGCAAGCACTGTACTAAAGGCAGAGTCATTTTTGTATCTGCCCTATATAAATCTGCCATCTCAAACAGAAACAGAAGGCAAGACCTGGTTCCATGCAGCAGGAAGCAAAGGCAAGGAAAAGACAAAGTTAAGAAAGCTCTCACAACTTGAAGCTTCATTGCTTCAGAAAAAAAAGCCAACTGGAAACTCTGGCAGGTTTCCAAGCAGGCTGGTGGATTTGTACATCTGGTTGCTGACATCTGCAGGAGAGCCAGCTTAGAAAACAAGTGTTTCCAGAAGCATCATGACAGAGGCTGTCAAAGATATTGTTCTTCTCTCCTAACAACCTACTAGACTTTGCCAGTGGTTTTAGGCAGCAGCAGTGTCAGCCAACCCAGCACTAAAAACACCCTTTGGAAGAAGCTGCTCCAGCATTTCTTGCTTTGCACAGGGATACTCAGCTATCAGAAAGAGCACTAAAAATTCAAAGCAGATGCCAATTATGTCCAATATGTAGTTGAGTCTTTGCAGTATTTGATTTTCTGGCATCACACTAAGACTTCAGTCTCCCAGATCATCTTATCCACAGCCTCCCCACCACTCCAAGACTCAGCCTTCCAACCAGGTAGCACGTAAGAATATCTGTGCCAATGCCTCAGCTGCACCTTTTGCCTGGTAACAGTGGGACTTTAAATCCTAACAAAAAGTCATTCTGAACTCTTGGCAGAACTACATAAGCTATTCAAACACATGCAGTGAGCAGCAGTCCAGCAGAAGGTAGTTACAGGAGGAGGAAAATGAGAAACTGGAGAAAAATATTTTCAAATAAAATTACTAAGTGGCCTCTGAATAGGGGATGAGGGAAAAGGGAAAAACCAAAATAATAAAGAAGCAGCCTTACATGGCCTTAAAATCAGTACCAAAATAGAGGGAGGAGTGCTGATTAGTTAAAGCAAATTCAACTCAGCTCCCAGCAATGGAAGAAAAACACACATATGAAAGAATAAACAGTACTGAAATACACTCTCCCTCCAGCATACACCCATGCTTTTCAGAATTCTTTCTTCATTCAGGTTTTTTACTGGTTTCTGTGTAAAGAACTCACTTCTCATCAAGGCAGAGTTTTCTCAAAATAACAGGTTAATCTGATACATAGACCAGGCTCTGACACTTATTGATTCTCCAAAAAGCAACTATGTTAGAGGTCTTCTCCCACTCATCAGCCTTATTATGGCTATCTTAGCAAAAAATGACAAAGGAAGGAAGGAGACAAGACATTCCATTATCCAAGAGGGGTGCATTCTTGCCAGCTAGTTGTTCAGTATTCCCATATGGGCACCAAGATGACATGGGAAATGGGCAAAGTCTTGCAAAAAAAGATTTTATCTACTCTCAAATCAGTTACAAGAGGCCAGCAAAAGCAGCCTTTTGCTGCTGCTTTTCTCTCTGGTGATGCTGCTTTAGCTCAAAGCCACAAACACACACATGGAAAACCTGCAGACAGGTAAGAACCCTGCAGTGGAAAAGGGCAAAAGGAAAGGAAGGGCCTTCCTGGCTCTAGGAGTGGATTTACTTCAAAAGTGAGTAAACTCAACTAAAAGAAAGGGAAGAAACAGAGATAGATTTCTGGATGGTTGTCACAATTGCTGGTTGTGGGAGATCTTCAGAGTGCTCAGGTTACAGCAGGATGTAGGAGGCCTAAACTGCCCTCCTTTTGAAAAAGGTTACAGCCACAGAAGAATGGAGACAGCTTGATTGCCACCTATTCTGGGACACAAAATTTGTGAAATTATCTCTTTCCTTCAACGATTTTAAAGAATTAAAGGTCATTTCAAAACTAAATTGCTACCATTTAAGTTTTTATATTGGCAACTAATAAAAAGAAAATAAAGTCAGGAAACCCCATGCAATGGAGTGTGCTTTCATTTACTTGGGAAAAAAACCTCCTAAACTAAAAAAAGTCTGAGAACTCCTCCAAAACAATGTCAGCCTGGTAATCATACAATCCATTTCAGCTGAAAAAATATGTTTGAGCCTTTTAGCTGCTCTTTTTAAATAGATGTAGTGGCACCATTTTTACAGCAACTTGTGTGAATATGACAGCAAGCTAATTCTCAGCTGCATATTCCAAACTTGCACCGTGGCTAATAACCCAAATTTAAACAGCCAAGCCCACCAAATGCCCAAACACTTGAAAACTGTGCCAAGAGAATTAAAATCAATAGCTTTTGCTGAGAACAAAATCTCTTCCAGATGCTCATTCAATCTTTTCCCAGCTCACGTTGCCTGCCTCTATGCTACAAAGCAGAAATAATCTACTCCACATCAACAGGATCTTTGAACCAGCTCAGGAATTTCACTAGGCCTGGAAATAATAAATAGACAAGCTAAGACAGAAGCAAGAGGAATTGATAGGAGAAGAACTGGAAGGACAAATTTAAGGGAAATTAAAGGAAGTTAAAGGGAGGAATGGAAATTATATGGAAAAAAGTGTACTTATCGCTTGCTAAGGAAACATTTTTGCTAATTTTCAGTCAGCTCTTTATCTCCTATATTCTTATCTCTCAGAATAAAAATAATGCAGAGCTGCATTTTCCAAACCTTGGAATTCTCAAAGAAAAATGCATTTCACTGACAGACAGTAGCCAGCAAGCTTTGCAATTTCAACAGAAATTGTGTCAAATTATCTTTGTAGCTCCAGAAAAGCATAATTCTGTTGTTCATTGAAGTTTCGCTTCAAATAATAACAACTTGTTAACCTGGTTCTTTAGTTGGTGTTCTAGCTGCTAATGAAACTGAGGTGCTACAAAGGAATAGTCTCTCCTAAAGAAAAACAAGGCAAGTCTACTAGTTTGCTATCTGAAGCTTGTTAGAATACACTTCATCATAAAAAACCCATAACTTTTAATTTTAAAATATCATCTAATCATTACTCAATTCTATTGAAATGCTTATAAATTTAATGTTTATTACTGTAAAAATAATTATACCACACTATCTTGAACATTGCAACAAGCTGCATAGGTGATTTCTAGTCTAAACAGAGTTCTGACTACTTGCATCAATACACCTACAAGAACCTGGCTACTAAAGAGCTTAAAAAGAAAGGAAAGGGAAAGAGAAGAGGAAGGTTATACTTGCCAATGCAATGAGACTTGTGTCTGAAACTAAAACACCATTTTGTTTTATTGCTACAACTTTTGGTTTTGGAAGCAAAAGAAGAGCTGCACAACTTTTCCTCCAAAACACTTTATGTTCTGATCCCCTGTGTCTCCACTTTATTGTTATGCTAAGGGTATTTAGTAACAGATTTACCTGTGTTTCCTTTTCTTCTTTCTGGGAGGAGTATCAACATCTTCAGCAGGGACTGGTGCAATAATACTAGATTCCTTTACTCTAAACTCATACACCTAACAAGAGATACCATAACACATCCACGATAAATCTCTCACTAGTACAAAGTTGCTCATATTCTAAGTTAGTATGATTACCTCCAACCAACAACTTACAGATTATATCCAGTCATAGTCTCTTTTCAATACATTTAAAGTCAATTATTTTTGTCATTTAAGAACTGATATTCTAATTTAAACCTCCTGTAAATTTAATTTTAAAACCGTTTTAAAACTAACTTTTATGTATTTGTGGTATGAATTCTGGACCATAGCACTCTTGGGAAAATCAAGAAAATTAATTACTTTTCCCTTTTAGTAATCAATACTAGTATTTGTATACTTTAGCTTTAAAAGTAAATCACTATGACTCTTAGCAAGCAGCTTCCCCTTCTTACCTGTCTGCACGTTTTGGTCCCAATCAGTCTGGCAATTGCACAGAAGTTGTCATAATAAGTGCCAATAAGAACTCTAAACATTGAAGCTTCTGCACCACTCCATTCCACATTCTCTGGAGGCTCAATATTTGGCTTCATCTTTATTGGTGTTTGACACCTAGAATTTGCTTCTGTAATACATAATCAAGAGTGAGACTATGTTTCAAAATTTACACTGCCCTTTACAATGTCAAATCATTAAGTGCAGTTTAAAAATATCCCAGGATTTTTCCTAAGTGCCAGAAAAAAACAAGCATTTTTCACATGCCTCTTACAGAAGCTAACAGTAGCTATTCAAATTACATAACCTACACATAAATTGAGATAATATGGACATTCACTTATAGTTTGATTAAACTCATATTATTATTCTGTCTTTTCACTGAGTTCCATACACTCCAAACACACGTTTTCTAGAATTGCACAGCTCGACTTGTGTTGGGTTTTTGCTGTTTTTCGTTGCATTGGGTTTTTTGCAGTTTTGGTTCTTTCATCCTCTCAAGCACTGAGGATGAAGCTCATTGACTCATTGAGTGAAGCAGCACTGCCCAGTCTTACCGGAGGAACTGGATGTTTCATCTTTCTTCTCCTCTTCCTCCTTGTCGTTGTTTTCCCCGCCGGTTTCGGTGCCAGCCTCTCGGTCGCTGTCCGTGTCCTTGGACTCCAGCACGTTGATGGTGGGCGTGCTGGGCCTGCTGGTGTTGTTGGGGAGCCTCCCCCTGCGGCGCCCGCCGGGGCGCTTCGGCGGGGTCTTGATGCGCTCAGCCGTCAGCGCAGCCGCAAACTCCTTCGCGCCTTCCTGGACACAAAACAGCACCGTTTACAGCAAGAGAATCGAGAAGTGTTTTCACTCCTGGTCAGGGCTGATGGGAGAACACATTCTACTTGCACACTGAGTAGCTTCCCATCATTCTGCCAAATAATTAAGTGCCCCGAAATTCCAGTTAAAGGCACTCCAACCATGAACACAAGTACTTTTGATGCTACCATGAAAAAAATCCACGCTTACAAAGTACTCATGTCAGTATTTCGGTTTACCTTTTACTTTGGCTGCCAAGTGAAAAATAATTCAGTTGTAAATTTCTATTTTCCCACATGACAAAAAAAAAAAAATAGTATTTCCCACAGAAAACACCCATAAAAATACAAGAATTCTTCTTGTACATGGCACTTAAACAATATGTGGTCTGTATTTTTTAAAATGCAGGCATTGGTAACTTGTTTTCTAGTGGAAAGGGGTATGACATAGTGCAGCAAGTTTTCAGATGGGAAAGTTGAATAGTTTCTCATACTAAAAATTTTACGGGAATTATGAGAGAGATTTGAAATTATATTACTAAAAACTTCACTTATATTAACTTCCACCCTATTGCTTCTAAAGATCCCATGTCCCAGATGGAATCAGCCTTTGGCAAACTGAAAAAACCTTTATAATTTTTAGTTGTGATAGAATTTACAAGAGAGTGAAGTCTGCAGTTCCTTGACAGAATAGCAGCAACACCATTACTAGGGGATAGTAATATTTCTTCTCTACAAATATCTCAGGCTTCATCTACAAGTATTCCTACTTAAGGTGATTGGGAGTTAAATTTTCTCTCTCACAGCAGCTGAAGGTAACATACTTGACTGCAAATGACCCACAAGCAGATGCCCTATCCTAGATCCATCACGTCCTTAGATTAAATGTCCCACTATACTGCAGCCAGCACTAGCACTCAGTGAATTGTGACACACAAAATTATCTTACCAAATGTTGATAACAGTGAGGTCCACAAGGCTTATTATCTAATGCTGTTTCTGTATTCTTTCGTTTATAAGTATTGGGAGTTGCATGGAATGCTGTTGAATCAAAACATCACATTTTTAAGTTTTCATATAAAAATACATTAAATATGTAACCTCAAACTTGTTACAAAGCACAAGGTTACCAAGACTTTACTAAAATCAGAATAAAAATACTAACAAATGGAAGAAATATATAAAATAAACCCTGTGTAGTGACATATGACTTACCACTTAAATACACAGAGAGACAGCACACAGGTAAGTTTCACATATCATGGAATGGTTTGGGTTGGGAAGGACCTTAAAAATCATCTAGATCCAATCCCACTCTGCCATGGGCAGGGACACCTTGCTCTAGGCCAGGCTGATTAAACCCCATCTAGCCTGGCCTTGAACACTGTCAGGGAGGAGGCAGCCACAGCTTCTCTGGGCAACCATTGTCTCACTTCTCTCATAGTGAAGAATGTCTTCCTTACATCAAATACAAACCTATCCTCTTCCAGTAGAAAGCCATTATGGCCATTTACATCAGCAAAGACAATCATCTCATCTGTTTCAAGTATCAAGGAAGATTTGGTGTATCACCCTTTCCAACAACAGAACAGACTTGACTTTGTTGTCATGTTAAACAGAATTATCCAGGGCTTCTCCTATTAATGATCTTCTGTTCAATGTGTGAGATTCAGTCATTAAATTTCTATCTTGTCAAAAAATCCAACCCCATTCACGCTTTGGAAAGGTAATAGGACCCACTTTACATTTTCATCAGTGAGAAGGACACATAAGTATTTTTGCTCTATTAGTTTATCAGCACTCCAGCTAAGCAGACAGGATATAAGAATTCAGTTCCTGTATCCCAGCTGCAGGGTAAAAATAAGTTAGCATTGCACAGTCACTCTGGATAAGTGAGCCAAGTCTGCACCTTGCAGAGAAGTGTCTGGTCCTGTATCTGACAGACTCTGTATAGCTCTGTAAAAGCTGCAGGACAGTGACTCAGAAAGGAGCAGAACTGCGTATGTTACACATGCAATACGAGCACCTTGATAACAGGAGGGCAGAGTTTCCTCCCCATTCTCTTTGCCAGAGCCAGCTCTCCTTCTGGGCAATCCCTGTCTCCCAGCAGGGTGTTTTCAGAGAGACCGACTTTTCACAGTTTTGCTGGAAGTCTTGGGAACCCCTCTGTACCCCTTACAGAGCTCTTCTGAAGCCTGGAACACCTGCCGCTAGACACTCAACAAAACTCATACATTCATGCTCCCGTATTATATTAGGAGCTTTTTGAGATACTATCATAACTTTTCTGCAGTTGTCTTTTAAAAAACAACTCATCCATGCTCAAGTAAAAATTACTTTGTTTTTTAGAGAGAGAGATAGGTATCAATAAATACTTTTTCCCTCTAAATGTGTTAACAGTGGCATATAGAACTGCAAGGAACAAAAATGAAGAATTGACTGAAATTTAAAAAAGATGTGCTAGCTGTCTGTTTGCTAATGCTCCATGAAGATGCTCAACTTAAAAAGTGCAATTTCCGAGCTGTGCAGAAGCACTTATGCTGCAGTTTTACCACAGATGCAGTTGGGCAACTGTAACTTACAATGAAGGTTATAAAAATTCAGTGAATAAAAAGTGTTAATATGTTCAAAATTAAAGAAGAAATCCCTCCCCTCTTACACATATTAATCTAAAAGGGCTGTTCCACACCAACACCTCACACATCTCCTTCATTAAGCCATTTCTATTCATCTTATTTCCAGATCATGCTCGGGCTTCTCTCTCTATGTGCACTATGCTTTAAAGACTCAACTTTTCAAATGCAGTTCCTTCCCTGTTAAAGCATGTGGGAAGAGCCCACATCTTCCCAGGCAAGGCTTTTAAAAGCAAATTTCACTTCAGTGGTCTGGTTTGCAGTAGAGCTCTGCAAATACTTGTTTTGGCACCAGTGGGGAGGGTGACAAGTTCCATCTTGCTTTCCTCCCATAAAGGAGGGTGATTTGAAAAACCAAATCCTAAGTTCTGTAATATTGTGCCTGTATTAATGATAGCAGCACGTGGGAACCCGCCAGGAAAGCAATGTACTCTTCCAAGGCTTTCTCAAAATGGTATAAACAATATAAAAGTAACACTAAGTAAACATTACATCCCTTTCTCCAGACAAATATGTTATATTTTAAAAATCTGGAAACACAAAAATGCTTTAATTTGCTATATATGGGCACATAGATATGTAAAAATTTTTTACAATCAAGTATAGGAATGCAATTTATGTATATTGTTGCCCTAAGTGCTCTTTCTTCCCCCAGATTCCAGTTAAAAGCTTTCATTGCTACGCCACTTCTCATGTTTCACATATCCTTCAAGTGTTCATATATTCTGTAGGTAAAATATGTTACACTTTGTTATAATAACAAAGAAACCATGCAATTTAATGCCAAGTTATTCCACCTTTTAAGAAAAAATGAGATGATGGGAGCCCTTTACCCAAAAGTCGGGGGGGGCGGAACTCCCATGTTTTTCCATACTGCATCTTTAAATTTGCACAGTATACCATTTCATTCAGGGGTTTTTTCCACTTGACTGGGTTTTTTTAACCTTCTCTTCATACCATAGAGAAAATAGCTTTTCAGCAATGCAAAAGAACAGGAAAACATTTGGAAGCCATGATCTATACCAGACTGCTGCAAGGTACAGAAATGAAAGGTATTCTTTTTATAGGTCATTTGCAGATGCAATCATTTCTCTCACAAGTTCATTTGTGCAAGGTCCTAAAATGAATATTTTTTTTAAAAAAAACCTGTCTTCCTTTAGAAAATGAAGAAATGCTTAACTTGTAATATAATGAAATAAAACAATCTTTGTTACTTTTAAACCCATATAAACCTCAAAAATAAATTACGTCTGATATTTAAAATTATTATCATATCTTGTGTTCAACTATTTTAAAACACCCAACATGGTACAGTAAAGACAACTACAGTCAAAATCTACCACCTCTATTGCAAGGTATATTTTTGGGAGGCTTGTTATTAAAGAAAGGACCCAGGACAAGAATAAAACTATTTGTATAGCTGTATTATGAATTTTTAAAATATCAGTAGTAATCTTTAAAAAAAAAAATCACAGAAAATTTTGTAGAATTTCCTAAACATCTGAAGTCTGTATTTCTTTAATGATTTCCTAAAGAGAAATAATTCTAAAATGGTGTCACTAAGCATGTTTTCTGTCTTCAAGATTTATTATCTGTCTCATCCCCAATGGGCTCAACTCTCATTTTCAATAATGTGAAAGTACACAGGCAGCAGTTTAGCCTGAAATGTACATTTGCTTCACAGTCAAGCTATTTGGGAAATTCTCCCTACCTGATATTTTTCCTTCTTCTAAATTCTTTGTTAGTCCAGACATTTAGGCATAATTCCTTGCTGTCAGCAAATGAAGTCGGTACACAAGTTTTTTCAGTTATGTCATCACCTGCACATAAAGGGATTGCCAGGTCGTCAAGGGGACTTGACACGTTAAAAATCTAATGATAACTTTTCCTATATTTAACTCAAATGTTCTACAGCAAAGATTGGAAACTCCACAAAATGAGGCTAATCTTAACAAAAGTTAAGATCTAAGAGGGGGAAATACAAGAAACAAAACCTCACCAAATAGAATTCCTTATATTTTTTTAATTCTCTATGCCTTCTCAAGAGATTTTACACCTTTCAAAGTACAAATCTGATCATTGTAGCCCACCACATTACCAAAGTAATTCATCAAAAATGTCATCTGCAGAAGCCAGGACATCATCCCACAGCACTTAGCAAGTGCTGGAAACAGAACATAGGGGCAACTGTAGAAATGTAATAAAAGTTAAATTGTTAAATTGTTTCAGAGACACTGAAAATTGCTACTGCAGCCTTCCAATAATCAAAGCAGTCTTGGTTTGGGTTTTGGGGTTTTTTTTTGATGAGTTACTTATTCCCAGCAACGAGCCTGGTGAATTTTGACCAACAGTCTTAAGATTTCACAGAAAACAAAGAGGCCAAACAACTGACTCTCAGTTTTTAACAAAAAAATTCTGTGCTCTAGACAGACACGCAGACAGACAGACACACAGACAGAAAACAATCCTCTTCCCTTGGTGTAACTACAGACAAAAGCAAAAGGAAGCAATGCATCCAAAGCAGTGAGCAGTCACTATTGCAGTGGAATTTGGATATGTTTTCAGGGAATAGCAACTGAAGCATCAGTTTACCACATTCAGAGTCCAGTGTTAAGCCCACACAGCAAATGTCAAGAGATCTCTTTGCAGTGATTATATATCAAATACATGATTACCAGTGACAATGAATGTGCTGCATAGGCTGTCACAAAGAGCATAACCGGTAATTTCACTCTCCATCTGACACAAAAGTACATCTTGAATGCCTCCACACAAGAGAGTGCTATGCATCCCTCTTTCTGTCATGGCCCTGAAATCCTGAAGGGATGATTTTAAAGTTTGGACACTTTTAAGTACAAGGCACGGTTTAAATAAAGCCTTGGACATACACCACTTTGGAAAGAACACCAACTTGCTTAAAGGACATATCAAAAATCACCAGCAACAAGAACTTAGGCAATCTTTTAGTATAAACACTTTGTCTTCCATCTCAGGATTATGAAGACAGAGAAAGGAGGCACAATGCTTTTGGCTTAAAGGATGCTGCTGGTGTGAGAACTGAGGTCCTTCAAGCAGTGACATGGTTCTGGACATTCTCACTGACTGAACCTGGCACCCAAGAACATGACAAAAAGTCCAAGACTGTGAACCCATTCTTCACAGCACTTATATAAAAAAAGACCTCTCAGAACTGGTGCTTCAAAACTGTAGTCTGGTAAAGTACCAGGTACCAAAAATGTAGTCAGCAAATTCTTCAGTTCTACTTCTATCAGTCTGCAAAAATGACCATAAAAGGCAAATCTACACAGACTAATAAAACAGAGTTGTGAAATATATGTGTGTTTTAGAGGAACCACCATATCCACTGAAAAACTCCTGAAAGTTTATAAAATCATTGAGAGAAATGCCTAAAATCACTGCAGCAGAAATATCTGAAGTCTTCAGAGGTGCCACTAGAGTAAGGCTGTTCTCACTATGTCCAAACAATGCTTTTTTTGTTGACTCAAGAATCAAAATTGGCACCCAATCTCTCTGTTAAACTATTGACAGTGTCAAGAACTCTTAAAACCCCTGCCAGACAAATAGATTGCCAAGAATCAGCACACAGCTTCACTCCCCTGTCCTACAGACTAGGGCTGCACACAGCACTTCTTGGAATGAGTGTCCAGGCAACTAAGACACCACAAGACCTACAGCTTCACAGAACACACTGTGTTGAAGCTGGCTGGTCAAGGCAGCAGCTCACTCCAGAAACCTACCGTTCTTAAAACTTATGCAAAAAATAACAGGTTCTTTTTATTTTTTATTTTGTATTTTCTAGCAAGGCTTGTCAACAGAATATAAGGAGAAAGTGAAACTAATAGACTTAACTCCAAAATACTCAAGCACTAAAGGAACTAGGAACATCCCCCCTCTCCACCATCTGAGAACAACTCCAATTCCTCCTCAAACTGAAAGGCAACCAAGGGATATGAAAAAGCAGCAGCACTGTGCAAAGCCTTCAGTGTGGAGTACAAATACAGGCAGATCACATGTGTGCTGGATGAGGAGCTGCTGACAAAGCACAAGGATTCCCAAATGAACATGCACGGTGGAACATGCAAATGAACAGCTAAGTCAAAAGCAAAAATTAATTAGATATAGAGGGCATCACATTATACTGCTACAAGTTGAAACCACTTCATATTTGACTGTTAGTTTCCCCTTTGCATTTAATTCTCTGTCCAGAATAATTGTCTCAAGTAGCACTTCAGAATCTCTCCACACTTTGCAAGTGAAAGCCTACATCACTGCTAAGCTCTTGTCAGCTTGTTGGCCCAAAACAATGGGGCAACATGAAAGTAGTTCAGGGGAAAGGACATCACAATTTCTAAATCTCAACTCTCTGAAACAATTCTTCAAATAAGCAAGTACAACTAATGTGGCAGAATAAAAGAGAAACTGTTCATGAGTGCTCATTCTCTCTGCTGGAAAATGAAGCAAGTCTGATGAATAACCAGGATTTTTAACGGAAAAATACATCCCATTCTCCATGCACAAACTGAGAAAGTGTAACACAGAAATAATAGTAGAAAATAATGTAGTTTTCTTGCAGACTATATAAAAAGAGAAGTGGTGTTACAGATTGGTCTAAGTCAGGAATTCTATACAAAGTTCTATATTGCAAAAAAGGTAACAAACTACCCACACAGGTGCATTTGTTTTTCTGAGGTATAGTTTTCACTGCAAAATAATGTCAACATGAACAAGCTGTTTTCATAAACTTTTAGAGATATTCTTGCTTTTACTTTTTTCTTCTCTATCCTTCCTTCTGCATTGGATCATATGGCACTTTTAAGTCTCCTGACTTACAAAGAAAAGTAAGACACATACAAACACACTTTAATTGTACTTACGATGTAAGAAGCAATCGTATTTAAAACAGCGTCTACAGAAGAGTGTGTGAAAAGAGTGCAGGCTTTGCTCCCTCTGAACAGATTTAGCATTTGGTCCATCTATATTTGGTGTGCACTCAGGAGGAAGAGCTCCAGGAAGCTGCTGCTCAGTGAGTTCTTTGTATCTTTAAAGGAAAATAACATAAATTATTTATTAAGTATAATTTTTTTATAAAAGTGGTTTCTATTCCAGTAACACTTTGCATTTTCAATGACAACCAAAAAAACCCCTAAGAAATATGTGCCAGCTAAAAACGCCAATCTGCTAGTGACATGACAATTCCACACTCATTAATACAAATTGACTAGAAAATAATACATTTGTTTTCAAGACCATCATGACCTCATACATAGTATCACTAACTCCAAAAAGGAGATAAGATTTTTTTTTAGCAGTAGCTTTTATTTTACCACCTCAAAAAAATAACAGATTATTAGAGACATACAAGCACCTACTTTTCAATAGTTCAATAGGAAGGCTAATAAACACTTCTGTATTGTTTGACTTGGAGGAAAGAGCCTTTCAGTGCCATTTCCAGAAGTTATACAAATGTCACAGAACTATCTACAAAGGGGACCATTCCTAATCAACAAATATTTAATGAAGGATTTATTTCATAGACGAATCATTGTTTCATAAAGCAACACAGCAGTATATCCTAAGAAATATGTTCTTACTTCTCTTTCAATTCTTCTGCTGTACCCTTGTCTGGAAACATTGAGGAAATGGCTTCAAATATCTTGTCAGAAGGAAATCTCCGAGGTGGGTGGGTTTCTTTCTCTGCCAAGGAAGCAAAAAATTTGGAAAACAAAAAAATATATTTCTGTTCCTTTGCTACCTCAAGAAGGTGTTCAGAGAAAGGGGGAATTTGCCAAAATTCTAATGTAAAAAAGAAGTAAAGGTTTTTATTTCAAAATCACTTACAATTTTAACTGTGTTAAATGATCTTTCCTGATGACAAAAATCTACCAGTAAAATTCGGAGAAACCATTATTTCACCAGCAGATGGAGACGGAAATTCAGGACTCTGCCTGCTTTAGGATAATGATACATCATTTTCTGAGGAGTACCAAAGCATTTGTTAGACAGATACCTGACTGATTTTTGGTGCATTTAACTGCCTCAGTATGCCAATGAACAAAAATTGGCAAAAGTGCCTTTCATGGTGTTCTCAGTGCAAATGTTGAACTAAACGATAAAGAAAATTATGAAAATTATGCTACTCTAGACCTGAAAACTATCACATAGGAAGATGGGTTTGAACAAATTTATTGAGTGATTAAACAAAACACTTTGGGTTTAATTTTTGAGGACTTAAGTTTTAAGTCTATCTAAAGATAGACGTACCCATCCTGTTACCTTCCCGATCTTTTTGCTTGTCATCTCTTTCATCAGGATTATCATCTCCATCATCATCATCTTCATCATCACTATATTGACCAAGGGCATTGACCAACTCAACAAATATTTCGTCATTGATAAATCCACATTCTGAAATCCAGCAAAATTGGGAGTGAACAAAAAAGCACAAGGTGTATATGAAGTATTTTTAATCCTCCCTACACTTTAATTAAATTAGGGCAAATTCTGTCACTTACGAAAAGCAATTTTGTCATTTTCCCCTCTTAAATTGCAGTGTATGAACCAAGACAAGTTAAAAATGTTCATTATTCATTTCTTAGCTTGACAACTGGGAAAGGAAGAAGAAAAATACCAACAACTTTTTCCCAACTCCCTGTGCTACATATATATATAAATCTCTCTTCCTTGTAAGACAAAAAATACTATCAGCTACATTATTTAAGAGATTTTATGCCAGAATCCCAGTTCCAACATAGTTGGGTTAAGCCAGTCTGGAAATGCATGCTAACAGTCTATAAACTAATCCTTATTCAGCTACAGAATCTCCAGAGAGATTTTTGGTTGGTAGTCCCTTAGCATCCACTTCCCACAACAGACCCCACTGGCTGGGTGATAAAAAAAGAATACAGTTATATACAAAAAATTCAAGAGAAAAATGAAAGATACAATGCTGCATATATCTATTTATTAGATTATATTCTGCTGTGACATTCAGATGGCAGAACAGATTAAACAAGGCATTTCTGCACAAAGGAAAAATCATAGTTAGTGCTGACAGAGACTATTAAAAAAAAAAACAAAAAAACAAACCAAACAACCATGAACTGTAGTGCTTATTACAATCCTTTTGAACCTGGACTGGGTTTGGATGTCAAAATAACTTGACGTAATAGTTTTATTACTATGTAGACAATGAAAACAGCACTCAGATGTTTTAAACATACTCTTAATATACACATACAGGTTAGAACAAATTATGTCCCAAAAGTGCAATTACAGAGCTAGTTTAGAATTCTGACTCTTACATGGGAATGCCTCTGGATTACAGATTCCCACAGTATTTACATTTAATTACAGTCACACAATACTAGTTATTGGGAGACTAAAAAAAGTCTTTCTACTTCTAATATATTTTATATATTACGGAGAACCCCTAATAGTAGCAATTGCCATCATAAACTTGCATCTCAAGATGCTCAAACGGGATTATTTTTAAAGCTGAATTCCTTTAACAATAAATTAAATCAATAATAGAAGACATTTAGTAGTAACATCATAATTTTGACATAACCAGTTTTCTGACAGAAAAATCAGCAATCAAAATGTGCAAAATTATCCAAAGGCCAAAGCCCACGAAACATACCATGTTTCTTATGAAATACAAAGGCAGCAACTATACTGAGGACATCAACAAGTCTACTGCAAGGGTGAGTAGCATTAATTATTGAATCACAGGCTTAACCTCCATGAATGGTACACAATGAACTCAAAAAATGTGGTTCTCTTTCTCAGACACTTCAGCATTAACAGGAATATTAATAATTTTAAGAAGCTATTCTCTGTTTGAGTGAAGGGGTGGAGTGTGTGGGTAATATTTCTGTGAAAGGGGAATCACAGTAGTCAAGAGAAACCTCTACAACTGTGAAGCTGTGGCTTGTAAAAGCCCATTCTGAGGAAGCACAGAACAAGTGAAAAGTCCCCACTTCACTGAGCCTTCAGCAAAGTGAGAGACAGATTACACTNAGAATAAATATATATAATACCTCTCTACCAACAGAAGGATACAACTTTGCTCTATAAGCTGATTTACAGAGAGGGGATTTTTAGATAGCTAGCAAGTTCCTTAAAGAAAGGAAGGAAAAAAACAGAAACATACAAGAGGTTATTCTGTTGAATCACATTTCCAAATGTTGTCATTACCAGAGTTTTGCTTAATCCTCCTGCCACTTTCTGCTAGGTAGGACACATACATACATTACATTATCATATTCCAAAGCTCTGAGCACAAAATTGAATACCAAGAACCGCTGTATGCTATAAGGAAAAAGTTAATGTGCTTAATTTCTCCACATTACTACTTAAAACTTTGCAGCCTAATGAAAATGCAGACCAATACATTTAAATAAGGAAGCCTGTTATACCCAATGTTTACACAATGTAGAGGTTGTAGAGATACTACTATAACAATCACACATCAGGCCTTAAGCAACACTACAACAATAATTTATATAGAAAGAAATGATTAGTATACCTGAGTGTTTGGGCTCACCTCTGTCTCCATGCACTTTCCCATCATAGTTCTTGATCAGTTCTTCAATAAAGGTACCATCTTGGTCAAGCACTTCATCTCCCATATATGGAATGTTATGTAAAACAGTTTCATCCTCTACCTAGAAACAACAGTGACAACCAAACAATTTTAAATTTTGTTGTGACCATTTCTGCATAGTTTTTCACTATCTACAGGAGTCTGCCTATAACAGTAAATTAACGAGCTTCACTGCTCCTGCACATTTACCATTAACGGGAAAAACAAAACCCTCAATGACTTTCAACAATTTTTTGCATTCTTGGTGGCCAGCTCAAAATACTAACACTAGCTCCTAATCTTAAGGTTAGCAAAGCATTTCCACAAAGTTTCTAATATGGAAACTCATTAAGTTACCTGGCTTCGGGAAGCTTGCATTTGGTAAATTCATTTGTCCCCTCTTGGTTCTCTCTTATAGTAACATAGGAAACCACAATGGGAAACCACCCTTTCATTGTTTGGCCAGAGATAAGAAAATATGCTACAAAAAGACTCTAAATTAAAACTGTTTAAAGAGCAAACAGAGAAACATACCTGACAATTTAATCTGAATTCCACTGTCCCTTTTTTTTGACTGCATATAGACTAAATGCATTAATACTCCCATGTTTTATCAATAGAATTTACGGACCTTGTTACTCAGCTGCATCTTCCAATACAACAAAAGAACTTTCTATTGTTAAAATAAACTTTCCTGCTGATCATGACTCTGTAGCAATCCAAAATATTCAAACACTGTTGAATTGAATGCAAGGAGAAGAATGCATGGGAAAATTCTGTATGTATACTGATAAAAAAATCTTGTTTAAATTACTTTGTAATAATTATTATCAAAATAAGTAGTCAGCAAAGGTGGTCATATACAAAATGATGTGACAAAGATTTGCAATATCTCATGTTATCATTTCTGCACACAGTGAAGCTAATCTGAAAAAAAAAGGGCATACTCAGATATGAGAATGACCATTAAGTGGGGTTCAGGATTTAGTTCCCATTATTCCACAAGAATTACCATTCTGTTATAGATACATTGGTTGGTTGCTTTACTTTAAAGCATGCATATCCTTCAGAAAACACTTCTCACTACACTAATTAAGACACTTTCAAATAAAACTGCATTTGTTAACGGCCACGAAAGACAATAGGTCACCTGAATTAAATAATCTTCACAAGCAAGATTTTGGAGATACTGAGGTACATTGAGGACACAGATTCAGCAAAGTTACCTTTCTATTTATCTGGGGGAGCTTATTTCTGATTATTACTACCCTATTACCAATACCTTAAGCAGGGAGGGTAACAATAGATTTTGCTGGCATACTTCTAAAATTAACATCTCCCTTTTTCTCCATGCCTTTATCCTGCCTACTCTTGTTTAAACTTACCATAAAATTCTGTTGAAGGGGAGACCAAGAATACATTATAGGCACAGAAGCAACAGCATTGAGAGTCTTCAGTGGGATGACTTGTTTTGGAAAATCAATGTCACTGGTAACAGAGCACTGAAATAAGAAGTTGAAGTTACACTTACATAGCAATGTCAGGAAAAAAAAAAAAACAAACAAACAAAAATAAGCCACAGAACACTCTACAATGTACAAAATTCAAAGAGTTTCTCAAAATTATTCATATCAACCTTTGATAAATGCATCAATTTTTAAAGCTATAATAGGAAAATAAGATTTAGCAAGAGAAAAGGACCTCAAGAATTATTTCTATGTCAATACCTTTGCTAATAGATCATGATGGGGTTTTTCCACTTATTCTTAAGTGGCTGCAATAGTCTCTTACTCAGACTATTCAATCTACAATACAAATTAGGTTTGGTATCTCAAAACAGATTTGGTACCTGTTGATGCTGCTACACTGATGCTAGTGTATTTACTCAGACCATCTGAGAGGCAAGTGAATTCCCCTGGCTCCAAATCAATACACTGCAGAAATCATGTATTATTTATGTAATAAAAATAAATATAATTTTACTTTAAAGCCAGCAAGGCACCTTAGATAAATAAAAACTCCATATGTCTTTTTAATTCCTGCCTTGTTTCCCAATTACTGTCTTGTTTATCCTATCCTCAAGCCTTTTATTATGCTCACTGCTTGCAAAGGAAAAATGAAAATTGACTCTTAATACGTAACACCAGTTACATCAATGAATTTTTCAGGTACAGCACTTCTGTTTATGATATTCAGACATTTATGTAGCCTCCAAAGGATAAATAATCCATAGAAATACAACAATAAGGTTATTCTTGCATGTAATGAACAACAATTAATAAAGATAGATCAACTTTTCTCAAATACTTGGACTGCGGTATGAAGAACTCCAGGAAAAAAGTTACAAGCAAAAGCAGACAGGAACATACAAAGCTAGGGGAAGTACAACAGAGAAGTTTTGGAGGTAGGTAAAACAAAGTTTAGAACAGCTATCATAGCTACCTGAAAGGAAAAAAGGAAGTGGAGACAAAAGATCTTTCTCCTTTCCAGAAGGGAAAGATGAACAGAGCTTCACATTTCTAAAGAAATACACAAAGTAATGTAACAAACAATATACAGAGACAGTACCCTGGTAGAATGACACAATCCAGATTTATTTCTTTTCTTTTTAATCTGCAGCAAATGAAATCAGATTTCTGCTGTGTATATTAATATTCTAGACACCGTCCTATGCTACCACTTCATTCCCATTTCAGGTTAATGTTTAATTTTCTAACTAGCAGCCACCTAGCATATTTTCATGCATCTTTAACGCAAAATACAAAAGTAAAAGCATTAACTACTTTTATCTTTGGAACTAGAAGTCTTGGGCTGACAAACGGGCTATGTCAACGTGACTCAGTGTTTGGTTCTAAACCCCAGACATGCTGCTCTGTCATTCTGCTATGGAACTCAGGTTAGTGTCTGGTAGGCCTGCACAGGGCATGTTATGGTCTCCACTTGATGCTGACTGTCACAAGCAATTGCCCTGCACTTTTCACCAAACACAGGAAGGCTTTCACACAACCTCTTTCCAGCCCAAGCCTTATGCAACTTATGAAGAAATCTAGCATATTGAGAGAAGATTTTAAAGTAATCTTTTAAAGTCACCACCATTTTTTCATCTCACTTCTCTCACTATAAATTATGGCAACCTTAAATCAAGCATTAGAGTTCTGATTCATGAGACAGGGACTGGATTGAATGTAGTAATTAGGGTGCTCTATCAATACAGGAGGAAATTAACATAAAGAATAGTGAACATCACACTTGAAAGAAAAGAAAAAGGAAAGAGGAATAATCTTCTACTAACAAAAAAAAAGTGAAAATTGGATGTGTACCTGTGTCAATTATTATCAGTTCTTATCCCACACAATAGCCATAGAGCTGTACACAAGTAATTGCATATTCAAGAACATTTAAAAGAACACCCAAAGGTCCTCACCTCCTTGCATTTGAACATGCATGCACACAAATGCACCTCTGTGACACACTCCCACTCCCCAGCTCTCCACTAAAATTTTAGGAAAATAAACTCTTCAAATTTCTTTGCAGATAGATAAAGTACTTTAGCTTGCCTTTTTTAACCTATTCACAGTAAAGTATTTTCATTCTCACCCTACTGAAAAGAATTTGCTTTTCAGATTATTACAGATAAAACATCTTCAAACTTGTTAAGTGTGAAGAAGTGCCTAAAGAGCAACTTAGAAATAAGGTAAATTAAGCTGGGATGGATATAGAAAGCTGGAATGGGCTTAAATCACTCTTGAGGCTACCATGACACAGGACACCATCCTGAGTAACATGCTCTAGGACAATCCTGCTTGAGCAGAAAAGCTGCACTAGATGTGATCCAGTGATCCTTTCCAACCTTACCAATACTGTGGCAATCAGTTTAGGTGCTCAAATTATGCCACAACTATGGAAGTTGTTTTCACAAATCTAGCATCCAGTCTGCTAGTGCGACACAAGGATCCATTAATCTAACACCAACAGGAGCAAGACTAAACTCCCAGTATCATGGAGACAGAACAATGTGATTAAAGGATGCTGAGGTATGACCAATCATTATCAGAAACAAAGAAGTTTCACTTTTGTGTGTCATTCAAAGCCAGGTAGCCTGCTACATATTTATTGCTTTGCAGAAGTCATACAATCAAAGTACACAATACATAAATTCTTTAAGACACTCATACAAAACACATTGAGCTGCCAAGTCATATCATGCTGAAAAAAAAATATAAAGAACAGCCAACTTTTCAGTAATAAAACGAAAATGTGCTAACAACCTTGTAAGTGGAATTACCACAACACATGTTAACCAACCTCCCTGGTCCCGCGCAATGAGCTCACAGAAGTCATGATGTGAACAGGCTGTATCCTACGTTGTTTCCATTCTTGATTTAAGATTTCAGTTCTTTCCAGTATCTTCTGACGATTAGAATTAAACATACTCTAAAAATTAACCACAACATTATAAATAAATGAAAGACTCTAAATTCATCTGTTAGCATCTTAAGGCATTCTAACAATTAACCAGACACATTATAACAAAAAAAGTACTCAAAATATACAAATTTAGTTTAAACGTCAGTGAGGTTCAATATAGTTCATTATCCCTTTCTTCAATTCATACCATGTTCTCACATTTAGAGAGTCACACACTTAGCATGGAGCTAAGTTCTAAATGGAATTTGGAAGAGAATGCAGCAAAAGAAGTTGCCATATTAGCTCTCCACAACCTCTTCTGACAGTTAACATTCTCGACCCAACCACATATAAATGTGATCATACCTCTTTATAAGACCATAGAGTTAAGACAGCTTCTCAGTAGGTTTACAAAGTATTCAAAGAAATTGTTATAGCAAGTGTTAACTGTAGGACCCATATTTCAGAAAATAATCAATACTTGTAAAATTTTATAAGCAATAGAACGAAAAGATAAAGTACCTTTACTTCATCAGCACGTCGGAACCTCTTGAGCTGCCTCAGTCTCATATATTCTGATTTTACACGTTTTCTCCAACAAATTGGTCCCTTCTCAGATTTTTTTCCGGTTTGACCCATGATTATCCTAAAAGAGAAAACGTCACATTTGTATTACCAAATCTGCCACCACTGCTTATAGAAGAAGTTAGATAGGAAAGCAACATTGCTTTAATATCTTTTATATCCAATTCCTTTAATTCCTTTCAATCACAAACATGCAATACCATCCCAAATGCACAGGAAAAAAAAGGAAAACATATTTAAGTGATATGCACCAGGAAACAGTAATTTTAATTGCAAATCAGTGCACCCTTCCCATTTGCAGTTCTAATGCCTCTATACTAAAAGGTATCTGATGGATTTAAAGGGGTGAAGAGGAACAAATCAAGATTCCCACTGCAAAGATACACACTGGAATCTTTGCAAGTAGCGTTGTAAATTAACTTCTGGAGAACTATGTTCATGACAGATAAACCTTTTTCTCCTTGCAGGAAGGGTCCTCTTCACTAAGACACCAACTCCTATAATAGACTTCTGGAGTTGACCTCAAGTACAAAGAGGTACCCCAAGGAGCACTCAGTCCTCCCATCCAGCCACTCAAGCATGAAAAAATTGTAGAAATTCAGACAATGAGTTTTGAAACAGCCAGAAGAGAAGACTTTGCTCTTTTCTCAAGTATTCTCTAAGACCACAAACTGCCCACTGATTCCACTTTACTGATCACCCTCCTAGTGCCAAGTGGTTCATTTTTACATTACAGGACTGTTGGTAATGAAGTTGTATATCTATGTTATAATCCAAATGCCTTGCTAGAATACGCCAATCTGCTCCGTATTTTCCAAAATCAAGGACCGTATGCTACAGCTACGCTGGCAATGACTATTTTGACAGCATCCTGAAACTAAGCCACTACAGCAAAGACTGGCTTCTTCTCAAGAGCTGCATTGTAAAACCTACAACATTCCACTGAATAGCTCAAAATATCATTCACATGGACTGAAAGGCTGAAACACCCAGTTGCCCAGGGTTAATACATTCTCAAAGAAGCATAATCAGTTTGAGCAGAAACAATTCCAGCCATCCTAATTATTAAGGCAGGTCAACGTGAACAATAGCATCATCTTTGGACTCAAATCCAATGCCCAGTGCTACCTCCACTGCCCTACACTACAGCTCCCCTAACAGCCATAAGTGCAGCTTATTCCAAGTTACTCAAAGTTTACTGCTCTATTTTCAGCAGCTCTGCAGAGGTCAGGGTTGAATTCTACCAGATTTGATGAGGATGATGAGAGGGAGAAATCGATACAGAACCTGTTTATTCTCAAGACTATGCATTCATTTACAGTGAACAAAAACATACTAAGTCTACAAAAGCCTGAACCCATTTTCATGCAAGACTTAATAACATTTAATAATAATATTTTGCAAGAAAAAATGTGGGAGTTACAAACAAAGGATGAGAAAATAATCTACAAACAAATAGCAGAATTGTCAACCCAAATCATGGGAAATACCTTTTGAGGAAAAAAGACACAGGATATAAAAAACTACATAATGCACCTGACTAGACAGGGTGAGGACAGAGAACCACTGTGGGGAGATAAATCTAGAACAAAGTGTCAAACACAGTTACCCTGCTTCCATGCACAAGACAGCAAGTAAAATCTACCTGTACTGCATTCAGCACAACCCTAGTGGTTACAAAAGATAAAAAATAAAATGATACTTTAAAAAAATTCCTGGACCATTCATGTTAGAACTTCGACAAGACAATCAGGGATTCAAAGTGCACTATGATATTGATTAAAGAGCAGCATAAAAGCATTATGAAGTATAGAAAATATACTGCATCCTATGCTAAACTAAACAAAGTAAAAATATTGGAAAAACAACCCATTAATTGGAAATAAATTAGACATAAAATAAGCATCATTAAATAACAGACAATCTCAATTTGTAAGCAATATAGAACATCAAAATTGCTTCAGTTATGATTCAGCCAAAAGACATGGAAAAAGTATCAATGAACTCAAAAGATAAGTAAAAGCTCAGCTGACAATACTGAAGTAGCATAGCCCATAAAACTGAAACACAAATTACATTTACTTATGCTAATACTGCCCCAACCACAGCCCTTCTTATTCAAGTTTCCTGGATAATAACAAATGATTCCAGCTTAAAAAAAGCTTTCTTAACTGAAATTAAATTGCCAGATAAGCCCTGCTTATCAGAAGCAGATCTATACAGAAATCACATATAATTGGATTAAAAACAACAACAGACAAACCCAACAGAATTTCCATCTTTCTTTCATACAACTTAAGTACAGCTCCAAGAAGACCTCACAAACAAGGATTTAAGATCTGAGAGAAATACATCCCCATTAAAAAAAATCCAATATATTCAATTTTCCAGTAATGAACATCACTGTTATCTGTTGTATTAAAATGGTAAAAAAATAGTACTTCATAAGAAGATTAATACTTCCCTTCAAAACAGCATAACTTACACTTGGGTTATTCATCTGAAAACAAACACAACTCATAAGAACACTCTCCTCTTGCACTACTTTCAAGTTACTATCTGGGGTATAGCACAGACAATGGTCAAAGCACCAATTAACACATAACAGAAAATGAAAAAAAACCACACTGTTGCTTATGTCAAGTTATGGCAAGGAAAAGTTCTCCTACATAAAGCCATAATGTTAACTGCAACAGTCAGTTGACATCATACATTAAGATAGACATCATACATTAAGTCCAATGTGTATAAACAAATTAGAAACTACATCATAAATGCCAAGTCCACATTAAGAGAAAAAGCACTTAGTGGAAAGGAAGTGTATGCACAGAGAGTATATAAAAATTACATCCAAAGAAAAAAGTGTTCTGGATGCATGTTTGTAAAAAATTTTCAGAGATTGTCAAAATTAATATATTACTGGCCTCTCAGCTGCAGATCCAAGTGAACCATGTTTGTATGTTTTTGGGCAGTCTAACATAACTAAAGCAGAATTATTATGTTGCTAACACATGTACTGTGGTAGGAGACAATTGGTTTTGTGTCCCATATCTCAGAAGAAAATACAGAATAAAACTAAACAAAGGCAGGGGACAGGGCAGGAAGAGCATATTCCGAGAGTTAATTCTAATACTGCAATTAATCTATCATCCTCACATTAGGACTAGAGATAAAATGCCACTGATGATTTCTCATGTCAGTTCAAAGGTTGTCCCCAAAACTTTAAATTTAAGAAGCTAGACCTGAGAAACTGGGATAAGAAGTTTCACAGGCAAGGAAAGCCAGTATTGGGGAGCAAAAAACAAGAACTATGGAAGTATGGTGCTGTACACTGCTTCCTGTCCCTGGGAGCAAAAGTAATTTAGAGAATTAAAAGACTTCAGGGAAACATCAACATAAACTCACTCTCTGGGGCAAGTTCAGAGCTGTAGATGCTGTCTCAAGCCTTGCAGTGGTCTACTTGCCTACTACCTGTGTGTAAGACAAATCCCTCCCAAATCACTTTCTTATGCACGTAAACAGTGAAAGAACTGGTGAAAGTACTCTGAACTGTAACACACTACACAGTTCCCACTTTGCTAAGTAAGACAAAAAACCTGCACATTTTCCTTGAACTACATTGTACAGGAGTCACAGCTAGGCCAGCAGAGTAGAAAAGCTAGAGAATGTTAAGATCAATGTGTCAGAACTAGTCAACTTTTCATATAAAGTTCCAGAATATTCCCTACAGCGGCCTAAAAGGCACAAGCTAAATCCCATCTGTCTGACAATAGTTAAGCCTGTCTTAAAACAGCACAGTTTGAAACAGTTTCCATTTAATAAGTAAAACATGATACTGATTGTCTCAGCTCAATGGTCTGATTCTGAGAGCCCCTAGGCTTTGTCCCTCTTCTCCGTCCCCATTTCCTCACCAGTTGTTTGTATTGTTTTAAAATCTTATTCTTTCCCAATTTTTAAATTCTTTTGATTAAAATGGTCCAGAGAAACCATCTAACTGCCAAAGAGCTGAGTCCTGAGAAGTTCTATCCGCAAAAAAGAAAGAAGAAAAAACTATGTAGCAACTAACTCAGTTATTTATGGTAAGAGTATTGCCTCTCCAGAAGAGATACAAAGAAAGCAAGCATAACTCCAAAGCAGGGATACTGTTTCCAGAGAAAGCTCTGCTCCCAAAGTGCACTATGACTTCCATGCAAAACCCCAGCTAGCCCAGACAGATCTCACCTGGCATCACAGCAGGGAGGGAAACCTTGCCATAACTCCCCACGCCCTCTCTGCAGAAAAGGGAATGCTGTGAACGGTCTCATTCCACACTAGGCAATCACACCAATGCCATGAATGCCAAAAAGAAAATAATTATACTAACAAGAGGATTAGTGTTATTCCAGACCCCCACCAAGTACAAAAAAAATAACAAAACTTACCCCTCTGACAGAGAACAATAAGGGGGTATTAGGAATGAAACATACTAAAGCCACCTAAACAGCAATTTAAAAGAAAGTAGAAACAAAGGCATAGCTGTTCTTTTCTGTTTCTACTCATATTTGCATAGCTGGAAATTAAAAACAAAAAATGGCCATGTCTTAAAGCATATACATTTGTTTCCATAAGAAAGCCTGCTGAGCATTTCATAATTCTGTACAAGACCCACATCTTTACAGTAAGTTTTTAAGAAAATTCATGCCTATATGCCTAAATCAGGCAACCCTTATTTCAGCAGACAAATTGTGTACAATACATCTAGGATTCACAATGAGACAAAGAAGTGTAGAACAATTTCAGCTCAAATTGCTCCTGTTTTGCCTACAGAACATAGAAATAGCCTTATTTAAACACAACGTCCTATTTTTCTTTGATCATTTTGGCAATATCCATCAGTGACAGACAAGCACACACATAATTCTCTAAATTAGGCAGCCTATTCAAACAGTCATACGGCTGTCAAAAACTATATTTAAGCTCCTCTGGCTACCATGCCAAATTTCAGGAAAAAAAGAGAAATTAATGAAAATTTTCAACTGAGAAGCATGGGAGAACAAATGAGGGGGCCTGCCCTTTTAAAAGAACACTATTAGTTTGTAATTGTGCTTAATATTGCATGGTATTTTAAACTGTACAAATGCTACATTATCTTCCCACTACTCAGGATTCCTATTTGAAGATATTTATGAATCAAAATATATTTTGTTCAATATAGTCTAATTTACAAGTTTCTTTTTTTTTCTTTTTTTTTCTTTTTTTTTTTGTGAATTAATCTACACTCATAAGGTTATTTGCATATTTTAAATATATGCTAATATAACACAGCACTCCAGAGCACTCTTAATCACCAGTTTCAGTGCAGGGGGTGAGGGACAATGAGGCTGGAGGAGAACATAAAACCCAGTGGAGAAACTGCATTTGAAATCTGATGCAAATAGAATAATGAAATGATGATCCCATAGTGCTGCTTGATCTCCCTTCCAGCTCACCTTCAGCATGCCCACAGCCCTGTACACACTGACCTACTGCCGCTGACTGGAAAGCTCAGAGCCTGCACCTGCGCTCTCATTTCAAATACTATACCCTTACTGATTGAGAGTCAATACTACATCATGAATGTACTCACCAAAGTAACACCCTCAGCAGCAATGGCACTTTACCATCATCCCACCCTACTCAATTCCTTATTTTCACCCCAGTACGGCTCATTAACAAGATTCAACTGACCAATGAGAAATAAAAACTCACAATTGTTTCTGGAAACACACTTGAGTTTCACGATCCCATTCCACAGCTGTGGCAACCTCTGCACAACCATAAGACAGGAAGAATTTTATAGAAAATCAGGCCAACACTAGAGAAAAACTAGTGCAGGCAGTGAAACCACAAACAGGCACTGGTTTCATACATGAGTTTGCTCTGGAGTGGCAGGCATGCTCTTTAGCTCTAAGCCATTATCAGATGCAGACGGCATACAAGTCTTTCAGCCTGAGCTTATGCAATCTTACTAATGGACAAATTATTATATAATAAACCCTACCTGAAGTCAACACAGAACTCCTTCAAGCATCTAGGGAACTTAAAAAAAAAAAAAAAACCAAAGAAAACCAACCACACCCCACCACACCCTTCTATGTTTTTTCACAAACCAGAAAAAAAATTTATTTGGGCAGCAGAATTTAGGACAACTTTCACATTTAACCCAAAACTGCAGAATTTGAGCAACAGAAGGGATTAACAACATTTACAAGCCTGCAAAAAAATACAGTACTTGCTAGAAAACAGGAAAAAAACCAAATATCCCCACAAAGAATGAACTTCAAGTATCAAAATTCAGTAAGTTAAGATTAGACCTGAAGTTGTTAACTTTACCAAACTACCTCACAAAGAACTCATCTTTTTGTTACAGGATTTTACACAGCACAACACAATAAAATGATTGTTCAACTGCAGCTAACTATTTTTCAGATATGTTAAACTAAACTTTACTGATTAGAAACTCCTAGAAATTTCCTTTTAGTATTCTGTTTCATGAATTATAAATGCAAAACAAGATAATACAGTCCATGAACCTATCCTAAATCTTTCCAGAGTAAGCAGCTTCCAGCATTCTTACTACAACTATCAAGCACCTGAAAAAAAAAACAACAAATCAATAAAACACATACATATAGCCAGAGTTCAAAATAAACTAACTTTAAAATTATATATTAATGCTCTAATCTACCAGATCTGTCTTTTGCATTTATACCATACTTTTTTAATAGCACAGAGAGATACGTTTAAAAAAATGTTCAAAACCCAATACTCTTCTTTTGGTTTAAGTAAGAAAAATTGTAACAGTTGTGATTTCATAGCTGCTAAGTCTTTCCACATTAAGTTATGCAAGCTGTAGGTGTGGGGTGGGGGAGAAGAATGACACTCACAGAACCTCAAAGGGCTTTATACCTGTGCTATTACAGCAAACACACAAAAAGATATTACTAGAACTTTTATAGTTGCCACTCTGCTTTCTGGATTTTCTAAAGCAAAACAAAAAATGGTTTTCTTTCAAATTTATCTATGTAAAATACCACGTTCTCATTTCCATGGGAAGAAAAATATTCCCAAGGCCACTGTCAACTTGGGTAGTTCAGAGCCCAAACTAGACCAACTAACAAAAATCTCTATCTCTGAAATACAACATAGGAAAGATTAGTATAGTTTCTGAATAATATTTCACTACAAAAACAAGTACAGCACATTTAATATTTTACAGAAATAATCAGAAAATAGATGGGAATAAACAGTAGTGTGTTTTTACTATTTTATATCACAGAAATGTGGTATTTTAAGTTTGTAGTACAGTTCAACCTATTTTTAAAGAAGAAATACCTAAAAATACTTATATATGCTTTAAAATTTATATCATGTTGTTATTCCATATGCTGAACTATTGTATCATTAAAACCAGTTTAAATTTCAAGAGATAACTTACATCAAATGCTACCATCAGTTCAACTACCTTCCTCAAATGCTATTTGTTGTCAGTTTGACCTGGAAAAGACATTATCTGTCCACTGTATCAGTGGTCACTTATTTCTACTTCTACATAGCCTTCTCTGCTGTGAGTGCTTAAGTGCTTATGATATTCTGTAATCAAACTAGGTCAGGAGGGGGAAAAAAAAATCTGTCTGAACAGCCCAGAAAATGAACATACTTGGTTTTTAAATACATTTTTCCAACAAAATCAGCTCCACATGCCAGTTCGTTCAGCAGCCACAGATTTGCTCAATTTGTTCAAGCCATGAATTCTTGAATCCACACAAGGGGCAGAGGGGTGACATTGGGGCAGAAACAAGAGGCAAAGAACTAAAACTGGAGAGGGCAACAGTTCAGGCTTCAACACAAGTGTTTGTCAAACCATATCATCCTGCTGACACTCAGTTGTACTGGTACAGAAAAATTATTCTTAAAAAAGAGAAACAGAAAATATTTATTAATCCATCCATGCCAGCTGTGCCACTCTTTGGGCAGATAAAGGCCAGCAGCTTGTATTTGGCTTAAGTTCTCTTAGGAAGTACCTAAAAGAAAAGGATCAGTTTGCTAAAGAAAAGGATCAATTCGTTAACTGATCTAAGGAGGTAACTCCAAACACTTCATCTGTTCTTCCTCAGTCTTAACAGGCATCAGTGGTTGTGGACGATGCAGGTTAACAAAACACTTATGATCAGCTCTGACAAGATTACATGTTCTGCAAGAATGTTCTTGATCACTCAAGAGGTGGAAATTTTTATAGGCTATTATCAAAGAAAACAATTAACTTTAACTAATCTGATGGAAGGAGAACTATCAACTGCCTCAGATGGACCAACGTGAACTCCAACCTGTGGAGCAATGACTGTGTGTGAGAATTCAGAATATTTCCTCTTTTTCCTCCTCAAGTTAGCAGAAAACCCCTGGCTTGCAAGTAGAATTAAAAACCTGTTCTGCAGCGTGGGTAACAACCACATCCAAGACATTTTAGTGTCAGCCCTCACACCAAACTGGTGGTGGCTATAGATTTTCTAGGTAACATGGCAGCTCCAAAAGCAGGTCTGCTGCTATAAACAGGCATGCTTTTATTATGAGCAGCCTCATTACAAGTAAGCTCCTATTATTGTGAGAGCTATTTATTTGTAATTGCTACACACAACACTGAAATAAATTTCAATTAGTAGAATCCCTTTTACACTACCCTGTCACTACAAGATTGTGGGGTTGTTTATGTACCAACAACCTGAAGATTTTGTTTCCACTGGAACTGCTGTTAAATCCAAGGCCAGTGTACTTTCTCCTTCCTGATATAAACAATTGTTACTAGCTTATTAGCAATTACCTAATAGAATTCCACTTTGAAAAACAACATTTCAACAAAAACTAAACAGCATATTCATTTACCTGTTTGCCTTCGGAAGCTGATGACAAATACATCCTAGTGTACTTCTCAACTAGAACCGGGAAAGGAAGTGGGATCTTAAAATGGCATTCATTTCCTCTCTTCATTGTCTGCCGACACTGCTTCAGCATCTCAGACACACTCTACATAGCAAATATGGTAAGCTTGATTGTGCTGATCAGTTACCTCAAATTATATCTTTTCTGCACTCAAAAGAAGCAGTTTACTAACTGGACCAAAGCTGTTCATGCTGGCATCATAAATATCCAAATTGGCAAGGAAAAAGCGGAACCATGAAACCAGAGTCAAGGGAAAGCAGAAAAAAACCTCTCCTCCTCAATGCAAGCAAACCATTCCAGCATATCATCCACTCGTCTTAGACTAGAACATTTATCTTCCACACCATGTAAAACATATCATTCACACTGTGTAGTTTTTTGTCTTTTACAGCACTTTGCACAATCAATGCAGTTACTATGTTAACTATTCTGCAGGAGTAGCTTTCAAGAAGCTGTTTCCTGCCATCTCTTGATCAACTAAAGATTGCTCTGAAAAGATGTAGTCAGTGGCAAACAATAGCAGCAAACTTGTCTACATCACTTGCCAGTGCAAGACAAATGAAAAGCTAGCGTAGGTTCCTTCAATTGTGTTCTGCCTCATACATCCCACAGCCCACTACAGCCACTCAACGAGCATTAGCAGAAGCCAAAGGCTGCAAGGCATGTTCTATTTATTCTTACAAATATTCTTTTAGAATACCACATGTAAGCTCCCCAAACTCCTGAACACACTCTTAAGAATGTGTCATACTTCTGTCTGTTTCTGGGCCTTATCAAAATTGGACAAGTCACTCAGAGAATTTCAAGCACTACATAATGGAATTAACTCCCTGAATAGCTTGCTTTCCTACACAAATCAGAGCTAAATGCAGACAATCACAGAATTTGAGCACTGTTCTAGCTCTTCTACTGAAACATTCTAGTCTGTGCTGAAATGAAAATACAACAGGCAACAGACAAGACTCAATAAGGGTTTCATTTCAATATAGGAGGAAAATTCTTCCCAGTGAGTGTGGTCCAGCATCGGAATGTATTAAACAGAGGTATCAAAATCTCCACTCTTGAAAATATTTTAGAAGTGGTCTGGAAAATATGATTTCAGTGTTGGCCTAACCCAAGCGGGAGACTGGATCAGATGACTTCTAGATCTAAAACTATTCTACGAGTCAACGCATCTCTCAGCTGGGCCCACCATCTCAAAACAAGGACCACACTATTTCTAAAGCTCATGCCAGGAAGTCTGTTTGCCTTTTAAATTTCAGTTACTATTCAAAAGATGAAAACAATCAGCGCCAATACTCTTAGTATTTCAATCTGCTACAGACACAATGTGCAAAACACTAACATTAAAGGAACAATAATTTGTGAATTAAAATGCTGAAGAGCCTTATCAGACTAAACTCTTGAGTTTGGTGTGTAATCACTGATTCTTATAATCAATAGAAACATTAGTCTCCTTTAACTCCATCAACTAGCTAGCTCACACACTCCTTTCCACTACTATTCCATGTGTTGGTTCATTTGAAAGATGCCTTTTCTTGTTAACAGTATAGTTGGACTTCCAGCTCTCTCTTAGAAACTGTAATTTAAAAAGACAGATTGGAAAGCTCTTCACTAATTAACAAAGCAGTCTAACTAGAATGCTTAACTGAACATTATGTTTAAAATAAATAAAAAGACCACATAAGGGCTGTTATTTTCAAATTAGTTGTCTTCTGATCCTAATGGGGTTCTGCTTCTCTTATAGCCCAACCTTTGTGCCTTTGAAGTGTCACTCTTTTCAGACCTTTTACTTTCTGCCATTTAAGTGACTACAGCCTTAGCTTGCACTTGGCATACTTAAGATCAGAAGGCTGCTCTCTACCCTGGTATATTAAATGGTTGGTTGTCTTTTGGTTTAGGGTTTGTTTTGGCTTTTTTCACTTTTTTTTTTAATTTTATTTTTAAACATTAACATATTCTAGAAGAAGCCTTTGAGTGAGTCAAGTGGTACACACATTCACAATAAGCAACTACTCTATGATTTGCTTCCCCAAAACTTGAAACATGTACCACCTCAATTATTTCTTCCCAAATACAATGGTTTTTTGGGCCTTGTTACTACCCCACTAGCTCTTTAAGTTAATACCCCCAGCTCATACTTCAAGATACTCAAGACTAATGAGATGCTTTCCTGTATCTTTTGAGTGAGAATTTCAGCTAATTTCAAAACAGGCTTATAGGGGGGAAAAAAAAAAATTCATGACAATTTCACACCTGGTCATGACATGCTACCTTGATCTATCATATAGGAAATGACAAAATGACAGCCTTTTCTCTTACAGCTATGTATGAGTGGCTGTCTCAGTGAACTAAGAGTACAGTTTCATGATATATTTAATCCAATTAAATTACTTATTTGTAGTAGTACTACTATGAAACTAACTTACTAACTATAATGACTATATTTTTATTTGCAGGATTATTTCCCAAACCAAAACTAGTTACCACTGGAGGAGCTATTAAAATATTATAACATAGGCAATACCTTGAACCTGAGCTAAGCAGTGCGTCAGAATTTCCTCTAAATGGCTGATTTTTAGCCTTCCTGTGATAACAAAGCTGATGAGCCCTTCTGCATACATACTCTACAGGAACTTCTGATGCAAATGGCAAGCATAAACCAAATATGACAAGGTTTACTATTCACTAAGTTACATATGTGTCCTGCAACAGTTTCACGAGGGACTACAAGTGCTCTGGCATTATGAAAAGCTTCAGCATGTACATATATTCTATAAAAAATGAAAAAACTTGGAAATTGGGGAAGTCATTAAAAAGAAAATTACTAGGAAGAAACACCACTTAGGGCTGCAGACACTGATGTGTCAACAGAGAGCAGCCCCTACCCAAGCAATGCCACTGCAGCCAACCACCATTCCAAAAACTCATTGTCACAAGTCTCTGCTCCAGTATGTAACGTAATTACACACAGTATTTCACAGCAGCTACAATCCTGCACTGTGCACCTAGATGTTGCTAGGGAATGCTCCTATCTTAGATATTAGGAATTCTAACCCTCATGCCAGATTTGGTAGGAGCTGGTAGGAGCACCTGTTTCCCCTCCATATACTTAATTCCTGACTTTGGCTTGCCTTGATCACAACAGGTACTTTCCTTCATCAATTATTGCTTCCAGTCTGTTTTTAACAGTTGAAATAACCTCTCCAAACACAGTTCCTCATTACTGCCTAAACTTATCAGACAAAACCTGCCAGCTTTGACTTTCAAGCATCACCCCTACTTTATGCTGGCATTGCTACAAAAAGAAGCCCTTTTACTTGCACCTGTGCTATCATTTCCCTCCTGACAGCAGGAGCATTTTTGCAGCCATTGACAAAAGCAAGGAAGTTCTCTGGCTGAAAATATCTTGCTGCTTTTGACTGAAGAAAGTGAGCATCCAGTCCTTCTGGCTCCACCTAAAGACACTGACCCATGGCCTTAAGCATTCCAATTTTCAGCTCCTTGTGACAGTACTAAATGCCTACGTCTGCAGATCAGCTGCTGGATGTGCTCAGTTCGTATCACTTATTATTTGAAATGCTCTCCTCACTTCGTAAGTCAGAGCAGTTCAGTTTTACTGACACACAAGACAGGAGGGAAACATGTCAGCTCGAGGGCTCACAGAACTCACATTTTCTTCAACTATGATCCCCATCTGAGGTTTTTTTTTAATTATAAATATTAAGTTTGCCTCCTATGGCATTTCTTGCTTTCTCCCCTAATAGTTCATTCACATATATAGTTTAACTCTATGTTGCATTAAAATCCTTGTCAGGAGTTTCTACCATTATTATATACTGACCAGGCAGATATTAAAAATTCCCACAGACAAGGAAGAAAGAAAGGAAATAATGAGGAGCCAAGGAGCTCTTGGATACTAAATAGAAAGAAATGGTTTTGCTTCCTGGAAAAGCATGAGAAATCTTAATTTATCTTCTTGCTCTTTTTAAATGAGAATCTTCTATTTTTCTGCATTAGGAAACTAGCAAAGCTAAGCCACTGCCAGTATTCAACACCCCTTACTCTATCTGCCAGCATGTTAAAAACTTTGCAGCTCAGAGTTTATAAGTAACTCTTGATCTTCCAGAACCATTTCAGAAAATAATCAGATTCATGTTCCTTAACATCTAAAATAATTTTAAACAATCTGCTTCAGAAATTTAAATAATAATCATTAAGAAAATCCACAAGAACTTATCTGGTCATGACAAAACCTCCAATCATTTTATAAGCTTTTGTAATTAATTATATGTTGATTAAACATGAAGTACCTGAACAAGATCCCACATCAACATTGTTCTAGAAATCAAGCTTATTTCAGATTTTCCATGAGACAAAGAAGGAGGGCATCAGTTCGATGACTTCTTTTTTCCTAATAGCACACTGCCTTCAGATTTATTTTGACATTATCTCATTTTGTGTGAGG
>VWYP01012760.1:2539-29638 GCA_013400435.1 Pycnonotus jocosus | reverse complement strand
CCCGCGCCGCGCGGCGGGGCCGGGCCCGGGGCTGCGCCGCGCCGGGGAGGCTTGAAACTCTCCGGCCGCCTCACGTGGAGAAGGGGGGAGAGGGAGGGGAAAGGGGAGGGAGGCAGGCGAGAGGATTGGCGGGCACCGGGAGGGGCCGCGCTCCCGCTCGGCGCCGCTGCCGAGTTTGAATCGGTCCGAGAGCGGGAGAGGTGTAACGGCCGTAACGGTCCCGGGGGGCGGGAATGCCCGGAGCGGGCCCTCCGTCCCCGCCGCCGCTCCGCCTGTTGCCGCCCCGGCGCGGGAGCTCCGCCACTGGAGGTCACTCCAGCCTTTCTCCATATTCAGCAGGGAAAAATAAAATTGCCAAGATAAGTTTTCCTAGCGGTAGCCTAGCCCTTCCCTTGCGACCGCATCCCTTTCCGATGCGTCCCGCATCGTGTGCTGCTTCCGAAATACACTGGAGCGGTCGCCGTATCCCTACTTCCACAAGTCCCGGCATCCTTCCTTACCAAATATCACCTCCCCTCTTCCCTGTGGCCACCTCAGAGCATCTTCAGGGGCAAAAATGGGCAGCGGCCACTGTAAACCGGTAAAAGTCCCTCGCGGAGGAAATAAATCACAAACGCGCCCTCATTGCCAAACCATGCCGTGGGCTTGCGTGTCAGGTCTGCGAGCGTGGCTCACAGATCTGACGTGTAGGGAAAACGAGGATGTATCACCCTTGGAGGCTGGGGACAGCCCACGCCCGCGGGGCAGCCCCGCCGCTCCCCGGCGGATGTCTCGGCCGTCTGAGTCACTTTGCAGCGCTGCTGCCTCGTGTCCGCCTCTTTGACCTTTGCTTGCCCAAACTTTACCGCCACCAGCCCTCCTTTTGTGCATCGCACCGGCGGCTTCCTCTCCCTCGCTGCTCCGCATCCACCGTGGTTTCCCCCTGTCGTGGGGGAATGTCATAAATCGCAGCAGCAAAGTGCTCGCTCCGCATCAGGCTCGCATCCTGTTGCTCTCTACGTGCTGTCTCCAGCCCCTAAGGTTGCTATCGTTTTCCCTTGTTTCTAATCCACGAGCCGTGCCCATCAATCTTGTTGCCGACGTTGTATTCAAACCTTGAGGATTCGTGCATCGTTACTCTGCTGTCGTCCTGCTCTCTGGTTGCTCCAGCCTTTACTCCTATTCAGCAGGGAAAAATAAAATTGCCAAGTTTTCTAATGGTGCTATGCACCTCCCTTGTGACCAGATCCCTTTCCCATTCGTCCCACATCAAGTGCGGACACACTTCCGATTTGCACTGGAGCAATCAACGCATCCTTGCTTCCGTAATTCTTCCTCACCAAAAATCAGCTCCGCTCTTCCTTGTGAATATCTTAGTGCCTCTTCAGGGCCAAAGCTCAAAAAATGAGCAGCGATCACTGTAATGAGGTCCTGAGTAAAAAAGTCTCTTGCGAGGGAAATAAATCTCAAATGCACCTTCATTCTCAAATGATACAGTTAGCTTATGTGTCAAGTGAGGCTTGGTGCTCCTCTACTCAAACACAATGTGCTTGTGTGGTATTGTAGCCTTTTCTATGTGTAAGTACTTAAAATTTCCAGACTTCATTGTGTATTAAACTTGGAGTGAGGTCTCAAGTGTGGGCATTCCTACACTGTATGTTCTTATGGCCTTAAAAAGGGTTTTCTAATAGCTCAGGGTTTTTTTAAATCTCTGGGGTTTAATGAGTTACAAGCAAAAAACATGCAGCAGAAATTATTTCCTGTTACGGTTACATGTCATATCATGGTAGATAGCTATAACCTTCCTCCAATTCTATTGGAGTGACTGACAATTGAGATTATCTTAAAAATATTACCTTTGAAAAATATTAGTAATTTCTGGAAATTCAGCTACTTTGAATCTATTCTGCCCCAAGATGGCTGCCACCACCAAAATGGCTACCATCACAATTTAGATTTTGTAATTTATTTTGATCCTTCAAGTTGCACTTCATGAGATCTGGTTTTGGTCAGCAAGAAAAATAACAATTGCTGGTTAAGGGTGAGGTAACTTACTGTAACAGGTATGCTCAGCCACAAAGTGGAAAGATCTGCGTTGTACAACCTACCCTGTGAACTAAACCTCAGCACTGATCACATCCTTTTCCTCTCCTGCACAGAAGATTGTTCATCTGCTATACCTGAAACTGATGCTTACTAGAAACCTTTACATGTTTTGAACTGAGTTACTCTTTCTCCTTTGCACTGTACAAAACAACCTCTCCAGCAAGGCTCTGTTCTAGGCTCTTAAAGTGATGAACTCTTGTCGAGAAACTCCATGAGGTGCTGATTTCCTGATCCATAGTTCAGGCTGTCTCAAACATCTTGGAGAATTTTAGCAACTGTTTGATTCTCTACACAGGGGCTTAATGTTGCAACGAGCTCCGTACAGACTTTCTGTTCTCACAGAATAAACCACCCAAGTAGTTTTCTGTTTCTGCTATATTTTTGCGATTAAAGAACAGCTATTTGAACAAGGATCTGTGCTATGCAGAGACATTCAAATTGGATCTTTAGGCAAAAATATTGCAAGAATTTTTGAAAGAATTACAAAACCTGGTATTTTGAGGATCCCTTCTGAAAGGAGTGAATTCTGGTGGCAGTCAGCATGGAACAGTGCTTTTGAGAAAAGTGGCTAACACTGAAGAAATATACATGTGTTACATGACAATGAAATAAAATCAAGCTCAAGAGAAATGCATCAGTTTTAAACCTTTCTGGAACTGCTGAAAGCATTTGCCCTTTTTTTAAGCTAACACACTGTAGAAGAGCTATTTCCATGTTCCCAACATATGAATGTAACATGTATCTTCATATTGTACGTATGATTAAAATAGTAGAACAAGGATTTGCCAGTGCTAGATCACCAGCATCAATTAGATATAAAAATAATTGTTTGACAGCATCAGAGGATGATTGCTTCCGTGGAGGGATACTTATGTGCCTCTTTTCACCCTTTAAAGAGTGGCATTTGAGTCTGGAAAAAGAAGGTGCAAACAAAATTTTGCTACAAAGCAAAATTAACAGTTAAGTGGTTTCTTTTAGGTATTTTTAACATCTCAAACGAGGTGGTATTTTCAAAGTATACATTGTTCTTTATGCACTATTATCCTAAGATTTCCTTGTAGTCAGAATCATATGGTATTTTATTCATCTGGCTGGGGGAACCAAGCAAGACCTGTCTGGAAACTAGCTTGGCCTGGAATAACGAGAGATGTTGACCAGTTTTCCCCTTGCCCACTCGGTATCTTTCATGAGAAAAGCCCAGCACCAGCAGCCCGGAGCAGACACACCGGCAGCTGCATCTGTAATTCTTGTAGATAAGCTGGTGACTTGCTGATGGCAGCGTCGCTTTCCTTTGTGCTCGGGAATGGCAGCGTAACAAAGCTGTGTGCAGCTTGGGCTGGGTCTCCTCTGTGGCCGGGCTGGTGGGCTCCACGGATTAGTCGCACAGCCTCGAGAGATTCAGCCTGCTTGTGTTTGAACTCCCTTGCTCGCTGGAGGGGAGGGAAGGAGGATGCACACCCTGTCCTGGGTACACCCACCCCTACAATCAAAGCCGGTAGCACTGCAAGTAATGTTTCATCCAACAGAACGTTTATGAGCATGATCTTTGTTTCTTTGTTTTTTTCATATATCTTATTTATTCAAGAAGTGCCATCCATACATTAATCATTTGTTTCCTAACCCTGTACTTTTCCTGAGACCCCAGCTTGTTGTGCATCTGAAATTCTGCATTTTGCTCTATGTGAATTTGATGAGATTTTACAAAATGTTTACATACATGGAAATGTAAGTACAATCTAAAATCTAAAGTAAGTACAGTCTAAATCTGTTATAGCATTTCTCTCTTATGCACAGCAATGGTTACACAGAAATCAGCATATACCCTGCCCTTTTTTAGGTATTGGCCTCTTGTAACATTATTATAAAAAGCAGGGAGTCTGTGTTAACTTTTAACAAGCAATTAATGACTAGGCTTTGTAACTAGCCACTTTGAGATGAGCTATGTTTTAAAATGTTTTACATTAATTTCTTACGGGTACTTATGGACCAATTTCCCTGAAAGAAATGCAACCTTATGAACTGTTTTGCACATCCTTTCTGACCTCTTTTTTCCCCCCATTTGCCATATGCTTCTCTGCAGAACTGAATTTAATAATCAGAAAATAGGCCAACGTAACTTTGGGTATGGTGTTCATTAGGCTAAATAAGGAGGCGACAAGTCATTGCAAGATATAACACACACAACTGTGTCTGTCAGACCTGCCACATCTCAGGAATGGTGCTTGAGGGCTGAAGGGCTGTGGGCTGAAGGCACAGGGCCTGGGGGGTGGAAAGGACAGCAGCACAGACCCACTGCCCAAGGTGTGCCCCCAAAAGAAGCACCACACCGTGCTCTAAGGCCCCTGCTAGCAGAAGTTACTACTGCTGTGGACTCTCTGCCTGCTCTGCAACTAAAGGAGTGGCTGCCAATTCACTTGATGCACTTGTCACAAGAGCTGGTACCTGGAAACTCACCCAACCAAAGGAGATGTTCTCAGTCTAGGTGCCGAACATGTTCAGTGGCAAGTGTGGGCATATTGTGTAACATATTGTTAATAACAATTAAACAGACTCCATGCATGAAAAAAGGTGTAACAGGGAGTATGTTGCTAAATTTGATGCAGTGTTGCTACAGGAAAATGCTCAGATTTCTGTGCCATTTATGGGCTGCCTGTATCTGATGCTGTGAATTGTAACACATGCAGCTGGTTCCTGGCTCTGCAGATGCATCAGTCACACACACACACCTCACACACATTCCCAAGTAACAGAAAGCTACCTGACCTTTCACTGAGTGTTTGCCTCGTGTGTCATGATAAAGGTATGTAATATATTTTATACTTGGTATAAGTGTTTTCACTATGCTGGGCCACCTCAGCTCTGTCACACTGTGTTCAAGGACATTTTACTGGGGTGTAAGACAAAGGTGGGAGGAAGAGTGAGGCAAACAACTGACACAAACTATGGTTCTCTGTTAAATGCAGGAGAGTATCTTTTTGACTAAGGAGAAATGTTTCTGAAAGGAAAGTTCCAGTGCTGTTTTTATACAACAGCTGAAGCAGTATAAGTGATTTCTCGTTAACTTTGACATACAGAGATGAAGTTTATTGCATGTCACCCATTTAAATTTGTGAAAGGGATCAATTTACATCCCCTGCCTTCAACTGGGAATGAACTTGTCTTTAAGACTAGCTATAGGAAGTTCTTTCATCTCAAATAATCCGCTTCTGGTTATTTTGTGGTCATAGAAGTCACTTAAGTTGTGTGAGAATACTTTCTCTTCCTTTTCTGCTTGCATTTTCCTTTTCTTTTTATTCCTTACCTGACCTGCATTTACTCTTATATTCAAACCACTTAAAGGTCTAAATGGTATAATATCATAAAATTGCCACAAAGACATATGCCTGAAAACTTAAATTGTAAAGCCCTGGCCCCATTTCCAGGTGGTTTTGGCAGTGTAGCTGTATGATACTGCTGAGTGTGCCACTCACAAGGGAGAATTTTGCTGCAAGTTTAACAGTTCAAGTGGGGATTCAATCAGTGTTGATGGATGATGATATCCCATCAGGCCAAATCTGAGATTAAAAGCCTGAGCTCTATTTGAATATTGTGTTTCTGATATGTCAAAGTTCTCCAGAGGCAGTGGCTAAATTACCCTAGCAGATGGACAGAGTGCACTGACTAGAATCAAATTTTCATGTTTGGCTGCAGAAGGTACTTCTTCTGACAGCCACATGCAACAGACATGTAGTGATAAGATGTGTTTGCAAAAGCAAATGCAGTTGTGAAATATCTTTCCTCTGTTCATCATTTCACCTCCAAAGCATTACCTCCAAATGTAATAACCACCCTTCCATCTCTGTGTGAATTTGCCATTTATATGCCTCTGCTTTTAGCATCATTTTTCCCTCCTCATTTTCTCTTTGATATTTATGTCATATCTACTCTCAGCTCCTTGTTTTAAAAGGTACTGTCCTGTCCTGTTCTGTCCTAGAATTATGTAATCCTGACATCTAAAATAGTAGGAGGTGTTTGCACTTAAGGCAACACTACATGCCTGTTTTGAAATAATGCATATTATGTTATGTATATACATGGGAGATGTGACATATTCAAGGTTAGTAAATTCATAAATGTAAAAATGAAAATCATGTTTATCAACAGAGACTTGATTAAACTGAATGAAAAACTGAATGCCTTTATGGGAGAAGACTAGGAATACCTATAGTTTGAAAGCGGATTTGATAAACTGTTAAATGTAGCCAGGACTGGCAAGTTATATTGTCAAAAATCAGTATAAGAAGATGTATGGTAAAGACTTTACAGTGAAAGTAAATGGATAATGATACTCATCCACCCATTAGATAAACTAATGCAAGTCATAAACAAAAGTTTATAGAGATATACAAAATACAAAATATCTATCACATTTTCACCCCAGGTTTTTTCTTTTCCAAACTCCATAAAAATATCCACAAATCAATACAAATTTAGAAAAGGGATTACCCAGACCTATTCACGTCATGACATTGTGTCAATGAGTTTACTTCCTTGGTATAAGGATTTCCAGTCATTTCTAATTATTTTTTTTGCCAAATATGCAGTTCTTTGTAATAGACATATCTCTGAAGATCAAAATGATAAAAAACCCCATACTCTGCTGCTGGTCTGTGAAAGCTGTTACTGGGAAAATGATCTATTTCTAAAATCAGAAGATGATAAGCTTTTCCTGCTTTATGAGCATGCTTTATGAAAGGATCACCATTGCAGTGATTTATGTGTATGAATACAGACAGACCTGTACATTAAACTCTGTCATGCAATTATGCAAGGCTTGGTCATGAGAGTGACAGACAACATTACATTTAGGTGTCAGCTGAATATGCTCATCAGATGTGTAATGGAAAGAATGACCAATTTGAATTTGTATCCAGCTTGTATCATAGAATTAAAAAGGTCATTGGTTTAACAATTTTGAAATGTTACATATCACTTTCCTCTCTGAAGCCTTCATGAGGGGTATGAAACATACAATTAAGAGAAATTAAGGGAACTGGACCTTAGCCAAGAAAATTACTAAATAACTGAGTGTCTACATAGACTGATGCTGAGAAATGTTTTTTGAAGGATAGATGGCTGACAACTACATAAGTATTAAAACCTTGTCTATAATTTACATTTAAAAAGTCAGATTTTGCTCTCAATAGAGCTTAAATAATACTGAGGGCAGGTACCTCAAAGCAAGAAAGTTAAAGAGGAGAAAAGAGAAGGCTAGGAAAGGCCTGTGCTGCATTAAATTTCTACTTAAGATCTTAAAATACTCCACGTCACATTGAGGGATTGCTTCGTGAAGTTCAGTATCTGTCAGACTGAGGGTGTAATTCTGATCTTCTCAATCTATGTGGGCCTTAAGTGAATTTTAATTGGCATTACTCACTGGGAAAGTGAGATGAGATTCTAAGGCTGTAAGTATGAAGGACTGAGTCAACCAAGTGAGTGAAACAGTGACTAACTAATTAAGTGAATGAGTGAGCACAGCATTGTTTGCTTTTGTGATCATTTCTATGCATGAGTGAATGGCAGGGCTATTACATGTGTGTGAATGAGTGGGGTCAGGGTTGCTGAACAATCCATACCTTTGTGTGGTCTTCCCATCCTTGATTAGACTAATGAGCCAAGTGTTTGGAATATTAATGCATGTAGAGTAGAGCTAAACTTGTTAGGTAGTTGGGAGACAAATTTTAAAAATATGATCTATAGCCTGTCAAAGTCTGTTTTCAGTTTCATACATGTAACTCTGGATTGGGTAATCAGCTGTTCCCTGGCAGGTTGCTTCCTGCTCATCAGCGTCAGGGAGCTGAATGCCACACTATTGCTTCTTCCAGGATTATTGTTGTAAGTGACATTATCAAATCTGCTTGTAGTTTATGGCAAATCTAATTGTGTCGTATAAACTGAAGCATTATCTGACAATGAAATGATTTTCTGTCTTATTACACTTTCATAAAAGAACAGATTTGGCTATCCTTATGTCAACTATTTTGCTTCCAAAGTAGTTAACAAGGCTAGCAGTGATTTTGGCACCCTAAAAGCTTATTCCTTCAAATAGCACAAACAGAAGCAGAATAAAACCTTGTTCTATTATGTCATATATAAATCATGTTCTGTTGTCACTGTCACTTTTCATTCAATAGCTGCATGCAATTAAGAGAACAGGAGTCAACACTATGCTAAAATTCAATCAAATCATAGGTGCAATATAATCGTAGGGGGGGATATAAAGAAATAGTCTAGAATTTTGAAAAACTTAGAGATTTTTCCCTCTATGGCTTTTTTTTTTAATTCCTGAAGGTTTGTTTATCTTTCCATCTTTCTCAAAAAAAAAAAAAAAAAAAAAAATAAAAAAAAAAAAAAAAAAAAATACCAATTTTTNCATCTTTCTCAAAAAAAAAAAAAAAAAAAAGAATTAAAAAAAGAAAAAAATGTAAGTTCCAGTTGTAGAAAAGGTCAAAGAAAACATATCAAGCACTAGTCGTTAGCATTTCAACAACTCTGATGTCTTGACCTGAGTTGGAGAATGCTTTTAATTATGGTAAATTATTCTGAATTTGAAAGTCAAGTTTATGGGAAACATATGTATATTACATAATTAATCCTACAGTTTTTTCAAGCTCTTTCTTGCATGTTGGCTGATTGTTCCAGCACACGGTATTTCCTGATCCTAAGCCAATTTCTGCCCTCTCATCTGCACTACACTCTCCCAGAATGTTTCCGTAAAATGACCAGCTGGCAGTCTTTTTTTCATATATCTTATGATCTGACAACATTTTGCCATTCTTTAAAAAGCCTGAATCCTTTGCTTTTTGCATTCTCCAGGTTTGGATGGCAGTCCTCCAGGGAAGGACACGGTTTGGCAAACAAAGTGATTTAGCAAAATGCTGATGTTCTGCATATGCTGCCATCTTTTCCAAGTGTATTTGGTTTTGATTTGAATGTCTTAGACTACATGGCTAGCTTTACAGAGAGTAACAGTTTTAGCATTCTCGTGGGTTTTCCTAGCCAAAAGATCTATCTGACCTTACAAGCAAATTTGTCACTGATGCCAATGCCAAAGGTAAAATTTGTGACTTATGCTCTGATGGAAGTCACATAAGTATGTCCTAGTTATCCAGGCAGTAGTAAAAGTAGGGTAGGATTTCATTCAGGTCTCATGAAAAAAGTGATCAAACTCAGGAACAAACAACAGTTAAAATTATTGAAAAAGTTTTAAAGGACAAAATTGTTTTATAGAAAACAGCAGATTAACAGTCTGTGTTCAAAACTGATGGTTAAAATGTATTAAAATTCTTTTTCAATGAAAACACGTATTCCTATCTAAGTGGCTACTGGTAACAGCGACTTTATTAAGAACTGAAAATTGGCTAATGCTCTTCTGAGAGAAGAGTCTCTTTCTACCAATTGCAAACTGTGCTACTGAATACAGAAGGGTGAACAACATTTTTACGAAATGTTCCGTGCTTCAAAGAACAGCGTTTATAGGTTATTTCATTCTAGTTCTTCAGTTTATGATTAACTGCTGGGGACTTGATGTGTGAGGAGTAGATGGTCCAGGGAACAGATGTGATTTACTCTTCATTTTGTTTACTTTGTGATTTTTTGCAACTACATTTGCATGAGCTAATTCTCACATTTTCAGAATAAGGATAGGATTAATGAATGTTTATAAAGTGCTTTTCATGCCCAGAGAAAAGGAGACTTTAGATCTCAGGATATTATTGTTAGAGTGGAAATTTACTTGTGAAACATTTAAATTATTTTCACAGTACATTCCATATTGGGTGATTTGAATGCAATATTGAAATACAGTATTGGAAGATAAGTAGGAGTTAAATCCTGACATATTTATTTTAGGTGGCCAAATACACGGAGACAGAAACCTTGTCCACAGCTCGATCAACTTTTTAGATAAGAAAGGGCAACATTACACCACAGAGCAAGCAAATGCTCGTCTGCATGTAATTCTTGCAGATCTTCAAAAGGTTGCATTCGGGCCATGGCTTGACGTCTGCCATGGATCATGGAAGTTAATTGAAAAGCATTTGCTTCACAAGGTTATGTCATGGTTTAACCTCAAACAGCAGCTAAATACCACATAGCCACTTGCTCACTCTCACCTGCCTCTCTGGTGGGATGGGGAGGAGAATTGGGAAAAAATAGATGAACCTTATGGGTTAACAACAATTAAAGAATTTAAACAAAGCTGATAATAATAGTGATGATGATCATGATAGTAATAATAATACAGTAATGAAAAGGAGAGAGAGAGAGAGAGTGGTGAATAAAACCAAGAGAAACAAATTATGCACAACATATTTGCTCACCATCTCTTGACTGATGTCCAGCACATCTCCCAGCAGTGATCAGCGGCTCCCAACGTTTGAAGGCCCCACCACCAATTGCAGTGCTTTATCTTAAATAGTTCATTGTATCAGTAGATTTTCCTGGAGGCTGGTGCATTGTAGGGAGTCTGATACAGCCACTCCATGTCCTGTTCTTTAGCCCGGGTGTCTGTGAAGTTGTTTCAGAAATGAGTCCCATTGTCTCGCCTTTTTTCTGGAGTATCGTGCCACCATCAGCCTTGCTTTTCAAGGCCCAGGATAGTGTTCTGGGTGGTGGCTTGGGGCACAGGATCTGTGTCCAGCCATCCAGAGGCTGCTTCCTCTGCTGTAAGCACATGGTCCTGGCCCTGGTGGGTTGGTGGGAGTGTGTTCCAGCCATCCTGCCAGGCCTCCCATGTTTATACTGCAGGCACCCTCCTGCACCAAGCTTGTCCTGCTTGATTGCAGCTCAGGTTTCACATTCATGGATAACCTTTGTGAGAGTGTCCATGGATAAGTTCCACCCCTCAGTCATGAGCCCATCTGTGGGTTACATCCCTTCCTGATGGCCCAAGGTGTCATGGGCCCACTGAGCTAGAAATAGTTCACACTTACGTTGCCAATCCAGATCCACCCGAGGTACTTTAATCTTAGCAGCCTGATCCATCTGCTGATTATTCTGATTTTCTTCAGTGACCCAACTCTTGGATACTTGAGCAACTGCATGATATATTTTCAAACCCAGGGTCTCCACCCAGGCATCTGTATCTTGCCACAGCAGTGTCAATGCCACGATGGCAGTATTGCCAGTTATTCTGCTTTCATCACTGCAACAACTCCCATAGGGCATTTGCCAATATCCATGAGTCAGTGCAGAGATAAAATGCTGGCCAGTTCTCTCATTCAGCAGTGTCTAAAGCCAGCTGGATAGTTTTCACACCTGCAAACCTTCTCCTTCGGCAGTTTCTGTGACTCGTCATAGGGAGCTCCCTACAACTGCTTTCCGTCTCCGATGCTTCTCTACAATATAACAGGACCCATCAGTAAACAGGGCATTTTGCTTCTCTCTTTCTGGTAATTTATTATGCAGTGGGGCCTCTCCAGCACATGTTACTTCCTCCTCTGGTGACAAGCTATCAGATTGCACTCTGTTTCTTAAACTAGACTAATAGGCAAAAATAAATCAAAATCTGAATGATTAATTCTGTATTTTATATTTGGCCTTATAATATTGCCTGCACAAAACCTCATGAACACTTTGGTGCATGAAGTCACTAAAGATTATGGACTACCATCTGGAAGGGCTGCACTTTCCCATCTTCTTAGCCCATACTTCATGTAGCCTATTCAGGATTCTCCTCGTGCTCCCTCAGTGTGGAAGCTGAATGTGTAGGCTTTGCACATGACATACTCTCTCGCAGCCCCTCTTTCACAAAGTGCCTGTCACAGGTCAAGAAGTTCACATCACTGTGAAGATAGAGAGGATCAATAATAAAGAACTGCTGTCATTTGACAGCTGCTCATTGACACATATTATGGATATCCAAATTTATTTCACCAGTTTTTGCTGCCATTCTCTGTGTATAGACTCGAGGGACAAGAAAACTGCTACAGAAGCTGCATCATTAAAACACTTTTGTACAATTCTGCAGGAATGTCCAGTGTGAACAGCTTCAGATTCATGCTTTTTTATGTGTTCTCAGAGCTGCAGCTCAATTATTTACAGTATGTACAGTGTTTTCCTGAGAAAGTGAATGAAGGCAGGTAAAGAGAAACTTTATTAATCCTGGGATTCAAGCTGTATCCAAAGGACACTGGCAGTTCAGAGGGCTTTTCTAAACTGCACGGCTGAGAAACACTTAGCCCTGTGTGCCTTACCCAGCACACAGAGAATACTACATCAAAAGCACCAAATCAGCTTCATTAGACTGCATAAACAGAAGTCTTTGTGTTTTTATTTGCTTTCCTTCTTATTTAAAAAAACATCAAACTTAGGAAATTGCATTCAAAAATAAATAAATGAAGCCCTACATTCATACACACATACAGTTACCTAGCTAAAATGTAAGAAGTCAGGAAATGCAAAAGTTAATATTCTTATGTCAGCAATGCTGCACTGAATGGGGACAGTTTTCTCCTCTTGTTTTCCTTGTTATATTTATTCAAGATTATGGCCCCTCTCAAACTGCAGAAACTTCACAATTTTTGAGAAAAAGATAGTAACATCTGGAAAAAACCAAGTAGACTCCCCACTCTTGTTTGTAAAAATACGATTAAGCCTTTGCTTAATAATAAAATAAAACTCTCCTAAAATTAACTGAATAAATGATTGCTATACTTCTGTTGTTTGATATATGCTCTAAAATAAACCAGACATACATTGTGACCAAATTAATACTGTTGTAGAAGCTTGATATTTGCATTTTGCGGTTGCTAGCATCCTGCATTAGTGAATTAGAGAAGAATTTTCTGCTGTCAGGTTTGAATTTTCAATTATCTTCTACTCATTAACCTAAAGTGACCAACACCCAGCAAGTTACTAACAATGAGAGGAAGTCCAGCACCTCTCTGCTGAAGGAGCTTCAAAATATATATCCTTCTAAGGACTGCTGAAATATGTTTACAAATTAGCATGTTCTTCATTTTAAAATGTATGGTATTTGGCAATTTATAATCTGAACAACTTTTCAAACACAATAATGTATAAATAAATGTTTGAGACCTGAGTTAACTGGTTAGCAATCTTGCTGAAGCATATTTATAATATGATTGATCACCAATATTTTACAATGCTAAATATACCAACAATTAAAACTGTTTTAGTCCAGAGTATATGGCATATTTATAAGAAGTTATTGGAGGGAGGGTGCCTCCTTGGGAGAGTGTGGCCCCCGGTTTAGTTCCATTTTTTTAAGGGAGTAAATATCTGAACATTTACTATTTACTATTATTTTGAATTTGATAGTGCATGTTTCATTTGACTGAAAGGACCAATAGAAATAGTATGTACAAAAATCCCCAACTATATTAGGATAAACACTGCTCTGCTGATCCCAAACCTACTTACAGTCCTGTCTTCTAGTTGAAATCAAGTCTGCCAAGAATCACATAATTTTGATGTGTTTAGAAGAAAAAGTCATATGTTACAGCTGGATTTGCAACCTAGCTTGCAAATAAGCCTACCTTGAAAATGTGAATGTTTCAAATTAACAGCTAGTCCCAAGCTTCTTGTGTAGGTCTGCTGTGAGTGCTGAGTAAAGAAAAATGCAGCCTGCAGAAGCAAGTGGAGACCTTGAGTGGCTGTTGTTTGGCCATTCAGTATTCATTGCCCATAACCAATGGCAGTAAAAATGTTTATGAACCCTGATCATTTCCCATGGGATTAGTAACATCAGAATTTGTACAACAGCACTTTATCTTCCATTTATGCATCATACTGTAGTTTCTAAAGTTTTAATTTCCTGTATATTTCAAAACATGATGTGTATGTAAAGGAGTCAGTTCCTTTTTATAATGCATGTAAGCTATGGAATACACCAGTTTACAACAACAATTTTTTTTTTTCTGCTTCATTTCAGAAATCTGATCTTTTTAACCTTATATTTCCTGAGAAAGAATATCTAGAATTCACATTTATTGAAAGAAAAGAAAACATAAGCCTATACTCTTGCTATCCACAGAGTAGCAGAAGGAGGGATCAGAAGAGGATTTAGTCCCAGTTATCAAGTAGCTGAAATTCAGATCATATCGTCAGTAAAGGCTGCTTTGGTAGGTTGGAAAATGCTCAAACTTAGTCCCAATACCATACAAAATCAATAATATATATACAGTATCAAAAATATGAGTGTAAAAGTGGATAGTTGGGTGTAATTGAAAAATTATAGAGGGCCCTGTTGTGACTTCTTTATGAACCATCTGCCACATTACACATATGTAATATATGCAATATAAGGGTAGTGTAGGCCTGCAGAAAGTAGTCTGCAGTTTTACAGGATATTTTTCTGGTTTTCAGTTATATTAAAAAGCTGTCCGTCATGAGCAAAAACCAGTGAGGACAGAGAACATCTGCCCTGCAAAATTTAACTCAAGACAAATCGTGTTTGGTTGGCCATATTTTTTTCCTCTCTGTATGAAAAAAAGCATAAACAAATTATTTGTTTTCATAGTGCTACAATCTTTTGGCAGAGGCTGCAGAAAGACGTGCAAACACTTAAGACTGTAATCTTATTTTCAGAAATACAGCAGTTGAACTGGGTATATTTGGTGAAGCAGTATACTTTTTGATGAAGCAGTATATTTTTTTCCCCAGTCATCACTTCATCATCAGTTCACTGTGCTGTGATGCTTAGTGCCCTGCTCTGTCACTAAAGCCTTCCGCTGTTCTTCATCCCAGGCCATCAACACACTTGAAGCATTGGGAGAGTTTATATTAGGCTGGTGTTTCAAATTGTAATGACCATTGCGGTTTTCATGCAGCACTGGTCTAAGTATTAAATTCAAGCTTATGCTGTCATGAAATCATAGTCTGACTTTCAATTCATTTAGCATCACATGTGGCGCTGAGATATGATTCTACCTCATAAGCTGCTAGTGTCCTAATTTAGGAAATAATGTCTGCCAGAGATCTAAAATGGATTAGACCAAAATTTTAACACTGGGAATAACCAAAAAGAATGCATGTTTTCTATCCTTAGGGTCAATGAAATTTTTTGGAAGTATGTATATCTAGTATTAAAAGGGGCAGCTTATTTCTAATTACAGAACCTATTAAAAAAAAAAAAAGAAAGCAATATATTTGTTAGTCAAAGATACCAAGACAAACTCTGGAAAGGACTGTGCACCTCCTTATTACTGGAAAACAGTAATAGATGGAGCAGTTTAGTTCAGCGTATTTCAAAATTTAATTTAATTATTGGTATCTACCTTGCTTCATTTAAGCCATAGTGTTGTGTAAATTGAATGATCCTAATAATTTTCTGGATTGTTTCCAAATGTCTCAGTTTTTGAAGGAGATCAACCAGCTGAAATGTCAAAATCTGCAAAATGACAGATATACTGTGTCCAATATAAAATATTTGTCTTTCTTGATATTTCACAGGAATTTTTATATTATAAGAATATGATACTTCACTTCATCCAAGTGCTTTGTGGGTTTAATGGCTAAGTCGTTTGTGCTGTTTGTGCAGGTTGCACCTCTTTTATAAGTATTAACTAATTTAAAAATTTTGGATAGCAAGCAGTAATATCTTCCAAGTTATGAATAAAAGTATTTTTAGTAGGATTTACCGTTTGACAATTTTGTGTTATATACTAATCTCTTCAAGTGCTTTTTCATTGTTAGACCCATTTCCTGGCAGGCTTATCACACCTGTGGCAATCACACATACACTCTGTTTTGTACCAGAGGAAGAGTCAAGAGGAACAGCGTTTACCATTAAAAATAAAATTTACAAAACCAGTCTGGCCCAAAACTTTAAAAGCTATGACTCTGTCAGATTGTGTGATGCTCTCATGAAGTAATTAATTCTACAGTTAAAAGAGGATGATAGGTACAGTTTTAGAATTACTGATGCTTTTCACTGATTTCTTATTTTATTGAATTACTGTCCTTTCTAATCACTGGTTTCCAGTTACTTCTCCCTGATTTTGTTTTCTGATGTGTTTTACTTAAGCTTACACGAGCATAGATGAATCCATTGTCTCTTGCCTGAGCATCCTCACAATCAGCTCTTGAGCACTGTGGGTCAGGCTTAGCAAGGCCTTCAGGACCATGATATTATACCATTATACCATGGCCTGAAACAAGGAGCCAACACCTATTACTTGTTACCATATATTGCACACACATTCAAAATAAGCAATAAAATGTATAATAGACCAGAAGAGGTTGAAGATGTTTGTAGTACAGCTGGTCAACTTTGACATTTTGCAAAGTGTGTAAACTGTAAAGATTATTTGCACAATAAAGCACACATTTGCTGTGCAGAGAATTTAAGACAGTTGTACCTTGTCAGAATTGGTTGGAAAATAAAAGAGGTATTTACCATGTGATTTGCTTTCTAAGTGACAGAATCAAGGTTCTTTTCCTTCACCTCTTTTTTCTGGAAGAACCAGTGGGTTCCTTCCTCACATGCCCAGACTTTTGGCTCCAAATGCAGAGAGTTGCCCAGATCTCTGCTAGTCCCAAACTGATCAGGAAAGGACAGGAAAGCTGCATTCTTGTAGGGCATCAGGGAACAATAGCAAAACTATTTAATGTTAGAGAAAGTTACTTTTAGCAGAAGCCATGCTTTTGTGTACCTGTATATATCAGTGAAGGTATAGAAAGAAAAGGACATTTATTATAGACTCTATTTTTATAGTTAGTAGATAAAGTAGCAGTTCAGTTTCTAATTTAGTATGAATGCAAATAAATTCTAAATAAAGTCTATTTTAAACTGATGGAGTAAAACCCTAATTAGCAGTAAATTAATTCATTAGATCATAATCATAAGACTCTGTTCTGAGGTAAATGTGAAGTGACCCCTACTTTGGTGAGCCCATGGACAGCTGAGATGTCACTTCAGCTGCAAGGTGTGCAAGGAAAACCACTTGAGGTAAGTTTAGTCTGGTAGAAATACACATTTAAGAATTAACTATGTAGCTGGGGATTTCCAGGGTTTCAGTTTGTTTCAGCATTTTAAAGTGACTGGTGTTCCTCAAATACACTGAGGTGTTAAAAGTTATGCAAAGCTTTCCCCGAAATGGAGCTGCCCTGGTGCAACCAAAAAGGGACAAAAGAGAGAAGTAAGCAGCAGGAGGAAAGGACGGATTTCTCTGGACTCCTGGCAGGAAGTCAGTGTGGAAAAGAAGGAAATACAAATATCTGAGTGTAAATCAGTGAAAACCTGGGAACAGAGGGTATGCACAAAACGGGGAGGGGAAGGCATTGAGATGTTATGTAGCCTGTAAATAAGCAAAAGGAGAAAGAGTTATGGAGTCAGCTAGGGTTTAAATATCAATTACGGGATGTAGTGCTCGTGGTAGCCCTTGTTAGACCTGGTGAGCTAGAAAATACCTTGGAGACTTCTGTCTTAAATATAGCATCTTAGTAGCACTTCAGTCTTGGGGGATTACTCTGTGGAGTATAGCACTGCTTGATTTTTTTCTCTTTGCTTTTCATCTTATTTTCTCTAGCTGGTAATATCTGTGCTGATGGCCCTTACGAAAATCACCAGCTTATCTGCCAAGCATAAAGAAAATGAGTTCCAGAAAAATAAGTTTACTATTACCTCCTCTTCAAATTCATTCATAGAAATGTCAAAGCCTACATATCCTTTTGGTCTCTCACTGGTCCTCTGTTTCATTGCTGACACAATAAAGGAAATGGATGCAAGTCAAGAGGCTTTGGATTTGTTCTTCACTTTCCCAGATGTATTTGGCTCTTGGAGCAATTCACAGTTTTAACACCTCTTTCCTTATTTTTTTTTTTACCAGAGAATACCAATGAAATGCAGACTTTTATAAAACACCTCGTAAACCTTGGCTGGCAGAACATCAGAAATACAATTAGCTTAAAAATTAACCAAACTATTAGCTAAAAAGTAATTTTCATTTTTCAACATGATTTTTAAATACCAAATTATTTCCTACAAAAATAGCAGTAGTAGTAGTAATAGCAATGATGGTGATGAAAATTCACAGCTCAGTCCACTAAAATTTTTTTCCTAGTGTTATTTTTATCTTTTTTAAATGAAAGTAAAATTTAGATATATGTCACAATGCAAATGCTCAGACTGGCTTCATATAAATTTTGGTTACTGGTTTATGCAGGAAAATTAAGCAGAATAGTATAATCTATTCCTTCTACACTAAGTAGAATTTTTAACATATACAGTGAATTACTGCAAGTTATGCAGTGGTAATAATGACAAGGGAATAAATTAATAATAGTGTTATTTTCTGGTCTGAGTTCTGTAAGTGCAGACAAAAACATAGTGTTAAAAAAATCTATCGGGAAGCAGGTTTCTACTTAGAAAAATAATACTTTCCCAAAAAAACACAGTTAAAAACGTTTGCATTTATAACTAAAATATTAGTTTTAGAACACTGGGTTTATAATATAGATATTTAGACAATGTAAAGGATTTTAAGTATTTGTTACCGACGTTTTGAAAAAAACGTTATTTTACTACATGGGGTGTCTCACCTCTCCTGAATTCTGCATGCTTGTACCCCTGACAAAACTATGCCTTTAACTACCTGTTAGCACTTAGAGAGAGAAGAGTCAGCTGGGCTTTACTGAGGCTTAGTAATCCCTGATGAAATTGCCATTTCCATCCCCATCCCTTCCCCAGCAGTCACTAGGTGAAGCGGGGGGAGTGCCCAGCTCCCTGAGGGGTCACAGCGGTGCCGGGGACGCTGCGGGATCCGCTCGGGGCACAGCCGGCCGGGCCGGGCCGGGCGCTATCGGAACGTGTCGCTCGAATGCCGCTTGGCACAGGCACAGCTGCACTCGCAGAAGCGTTTGTGAAAAGGCCATCGAGCAACCTGGGGTCCAGAGAATCCCGGCCAGATTTTTTTTTTTTTGTGATTTTTTTTTTTTGGTGTGTGTGTGCGTGTGTGATTCTTTTCTCTTTTGAGAAAAGAATCAGTTGTTGTCTGGACGAACACGAAGACAATCTGCTCACTGGGGGTTCTGAGAGCCGAGAGGATCCATGTTTATCTCAATGTGTTGCATGGGAGAGGGCAGTCATGTCAAATTCAACCCCCCTTCCTTCTCAAAACTATAGATTTTTCTGCAGTTCTTCCCTTGCAATTGATATCTACTTATACATTCAAATGCTAATTATAGATGTCCACCGAGACTATTCACTTAACATCTTGATTTATATTCAGGCTTAACCGTCACTTCTGATTAATATTCTGTTTAAGCCTGTATAAATAATACATGCCATGATTTAAAGGAAAATAGCTAAAATAATTAATTTATAGTTAAAATAATAATAAGCAGGTAAAATTTCCATATAATGCTTACCTTTTACACCCAGAGAACAAACTCTTGTAAGCCAATGCATTTCTTGTTTTTTATTTTCTTTCCCTGCTTCCTGTAGAGGAGGAATAAATAATTTTAAATACAAGAAGAATATTTATTCCAGGATCCTATTTTCTTTTTAATTTGACATTCGTTGTTTTATTTGTGGGAGGGGGTTTATTGTCCTTTTGGTATTTTGCTGTATTTAAGAGAATATGTTCTGCCTCTTTGAGTCACCATTTCTTGAAATTATCCTTTCTAATATCTCTGCACTCATCTGCAGAGGAAATTGAGCATTGCCTTATTTTGTACACACTGAATGACCCAGAGAATGTACTCTGCAGTATGGCTTATCACTGGCAGATCATTTCTGCTTTACCATATTTGAAAGAAAGCTTAAATTAAGATTTTTTTAATAAAAAATGGAGAGCATTTAGACTATGAATTTGTCTCAGATACCTCTTTGAATATAATTGGTTTGGGGTTTTGAGAAAACATCGTGTCACACCTCTCATAATAATAAAAAATAGGCCATAAAAGGACACTAAAGTTAAGTGACAGACATAACTTGAAATTAAAATCCCCAAAATATGGGAAGAGCATTTTCTCTTAACAGAGATGTACCCCAGCATTCTGCCCAGCAGCAGCAGATCACACTCTATATGCCTCGCTGGCTAGGAAAAATGGGAAGATTATATTTTATGTTAAGGACATATCCAAGATAGCTGAGGTTATGTGAGTAATCTTCATATCTTCTCTGTGTTTGTTTGATATACACGGTATAGTAGTATCTTTCTTGTAAAGGCTAAAGAGCTGCTGTTTAATTACTGTGAAGCCTGTAGATGATTTTACATAAATGCTTAGATATTCATTCTGAATACAGCTCCTAACAAGACAGGGTTGTACATAATTTCAATTAATTTATTTCACAGCCAGTAGTATTGCTTTACATCCATCACAACAGTGGCAGAAATTAGAGCTTTGCTTCTCTCTAAGTGTGAATAACATTACAGTGAAATTTTAAGCAAATAACCTCCAAAGAATAAAAGATGTTATATGAAGTAATTAGATGGGATGCCAACAGGCTGGCCTCCAGGTTATTGTTAGAGTCATGAAATAATTACTTTCATTTTCATTGACTGGCTTGTTCCAGAAATTGCTTTCCTGACGAGTTGCGACCAATATGTAGATATGTGAAAAGCAAGACTCATTTTAAGAACCCTTTTTATTTTATTGTGAAAAGAAAAGTGTCCACACTTCACAATGAGCTGAACTGTCAGTTAGTTGAGCTGATGCTGGACAGACAGAAAAGACATACGGTTTTCTGTGTTGGAGTTTCTGGGACAGGGCTCTGTTTGGTTCCCTTCTGAAATGCATTGAATTCTGCAGGACTATTCCAAATCAGCTTCTCTCCATCAAAATATTTTTGCTTAAACTTAATTGTAAGTTTTGCACATACTGGCCTTGATAGACCAAATGAAAATGGGTCCATACTCATAAGTTTTACCTGCAGAATAGTTTCTGTTAGCATATCTTAGCCACCAGTGGGTTGCAGGATATGAGTGTTATCATCAGGTAATTTTAATTAGTTCACCTATTTTGTGGTGGAGTTGGCTGGCTGAGGCAAAAATTTCTGGATTTCATTTTAAAAAGAAAAAGAAACAAAGTATTCATTTACTGTTCATTAGTTTTCTATTCATTTGCTTTCCTGATCACTGATAGAAGAGAAAGACAAATCACTGTACCTTAAAAAGAAAAAAATCTTCTCAAGAAAGACAGAACCAAAACTGGTTTCAGTTCCAGGTATTAAAACACTTTACTCAAACACTGCTAACTGATGGCATTCCTGAGAGAGGAAAGTCAAAGCAAAGCCTGCAGTTGGGCCACAGGTACGCTGAGGAGAATGAAAATGAAAATAACTCCTTGTGGGTAATTTTTAATGCGAGCTGCGATTAACAGTGAATGTCATCTGCCTATGTTTTTAAAGCTCATTTCTTGTCCTCATGGCTAAAATCAAGATTCACTGGGGAGAAGCAAGGGAGCTTCAGTATTCTGCATTAGGTGCTGCCTAGGCTTTGCCAGCTCACAACAGTTTGTTTCCATCCTTAACACAGACAAAACCATAGAGCTAAAGAGGTCATAAAACTGCAGTACACACAGTTAACTCATCCCCTTCCTAACTCCTGATTTCAAAACCATGCTTGAGCTTTTTTTGGAGATAGATTGGTGATGGTTGTATTTCTGGGACTGGCCACAGGGACCCCTCTAAGGGGAATTTTGGGCACTGCTATGCTGAAGGCAAATGCCTCCATGTGCAATGAGATCATAGTGTGCTCTGAGATTTACCAGGGTGTAAACCATGGGCAGTTGAACAGGCAGCTACAGAGTGGCTGAAATCTGAGCACACATAAGCCCATAATAATTCATGATTCCTGACAACTCATGTCCAAGCTACCTTGCAGCTCATCACTTCTGGCAATGCTGGCTCTCTCCTCTCCACAACCAAATCACCAGGGTGGCCACAATCCCCTTGTCAAGGTCACAGCCCAACATTTAAACACAGAGCATCCCTGATTTCAGGTTCAATACTGATTTCAGCTGTGGCTGAAAATCAGAAGCAGCACCATTCAGCTAGCTCCTCTAAATGTGTCTGTAACATAAAGCTGGGTCTTGTACTGCTCCAGAGCAAGCTGCGAGGTGGAGCCCAGAGTTATTAATCTGACAGAATACAGAATGAGCAGGGACAGCATGGAAACTGGGAGTGTGAATGCCTTTGGACACCTCCCTGCTGAAGGTCTTCTGAGTGGCATCAAAAGGAGAATTTCTTTTTATCTCTTCATTTTGAGGCAAATATTTCCAAAAATTATGTAATAATCTCCCCAACACATGTCAATAATACTCAATGCTTTTCTGTAAGACTTGCCCTATTTTGCAGAAAATTATTATACTTTTTTGCCCAAAATATGTGATGAAATTGTGTAACGGACAGCATCGAAGAGAACTGTACTGGTCTTTCTCAAATAGGCATGAATCCATGAAGTACTGCTTCTTAAAAGCCATAAAATTTATCTGCTTCACCTTTTTAATTTCTAGCCCAGGTGCTTTAAAAATATTGCTAAAATGAAGTCAAGATGACATTCTTTTTCTGAGTAGGTGTGTCTTAATATCACCAGCTCCTTCTTTTCAGGTTATTTATTTATAATGTCAACTTCACAGTGATGTTCTTTTGAACTTGTGAAAACATTCAGCTTTGAATCTTCCTGTCTGATTCTTGATTTAAAACACTTGCTGACAAATAGACTGGGGCGAGCTGAAATCCAGACCAGTAAAATGGAGACATTTAGCAGCTCTAGGGCCGGGCAGTCGGTGTGAGGAAGGGTGAAGTCTGGGCGCTCATCCTGAGATAAGCCGAGGGCCACGTTTCCTTTGTACATTGCTGCCATCTGCTGCATTTCATCAGCAGGCTCGTGGAGTGGGGTTTTTTTCTTAATTATATGCGGAAAAGCTCCGAAAGTAGAACGAGCCCCACAGAATCCGTCTCTCCGCAGCACTTTCAAAGCAGCCTGTGTTCCTTTTAATTCGGAGACTAAACCTCGCTCTCGGTACTCGCCCAAGCCAAACGATGTTTCCACAGCACAGACAGGAGAATGTACAATTCGGTCATTTGCTTATATTTCCCATCATGCAAATTTGTTGCAAGCCAAGAACAAGCTCTGCTCTCTGACCTGCCGAAGAAATGAGGAAAGGGGACAGGGAAATGCTTCACCGGTGCTCAGGACACAAAGGATATACTCTCTGTTAATCATCTTCTTTGCCTGAGAGAAATTGCAGAGATCATCCCAACTAGAGAGGAACAGGGATTTGAGAGACTTATATAAACAGCAGTGCAGTCAGGATACCGGCTGGTCCAATGGTAGTGGGTAGGCAGAAATTATCACTATTAGTTAAACTAATCTTTATATATTCCACCCCACTCCTAACCTTGACTGGTCTTTTCCAAGCCTTCCAGACACACACTCCTTCCTAACAGCTTGACAGCTGTTGGTCACTTTTATCAATCTGTAGTCTTACTGAGATTGTAACCTTTTAGGTAAATTCTGTGCTGCCAGTCTCAATTCTCACTACCTACTGTGATGTTTTAGTACACAAAAATTCACTATGCAGTACAATGTTTGCCTGTGCAACAAAAACCAATGAAAGTTCTATGTATGGTGTAGGGAGCACTGAATTTCCAAGTTGATATGTTTTTTTGGCAGAAGTAAATACTCCGTCATCCTAGGTACTTGGGCCTTAATAGTCAATAAAGGAGCATACCTAAAAATAGAGATGATAAATCTGGCTTTGTGACCAAAGTAGAATCAGGGGTATGATACTGAGCTGGCATTTATGTGGGTAATTATCTTGCACAGAAGAAAATTTTCTTTATACAACAACAAAAAGCTGAGGATTGGAAAAAAACCCTTTTTGTTGATTCAAGATTCTTACCTGCTTCTGTAGGGACTGGTCTCTAGATTATTTGCCTGGGTTATGAGTTATCATACCAGATAAATGTTCTCTGCAGATCTCTGAGAAAACTTTTGCTTGTTTCTCAATATCTTTGTTTTCTCAGACACATTTTGATTTTTTTCCAGTGACTTTTAGCTCAAAAATTCCTCAAACTATAAGGATCTAAGAATGTTCTCCAGAACAGACATTGTCCTCCAGAAGCTGGGAAGATTCAGAGACCACTGTGTAAAATTAATGAAAACTTCCAAGTGTCAGTAGAATGAGCTGAGTATATTTATTTAACCTGGTTGTCCTCACAGCAGTTGAGTGTCAGGTAGCATTTTCTAGGTAGGGGGGAAAATGAAATACAAACACCTAAAGAAAAATTATTTCTGGTTAGTAGTCTGAAACATATCCAGTATCTCAAAATTTTTGGGGCTTTTTTTTTTTTTTTCCCTTGCAGCAGCAGTGCAAGACAGCAGAAATCGTAATCCTGAAACTCAGAAGAGACTTCAATTTCTCCTATTTAATGTAACTGATCTGGAAAAAAAAAATATTTATAATACAAGGAAAGAAAGTCTGGAAGGAAAACCTTCAGAACAGAAATCTCTGGCTCAAACTTGGATAACAGTCTACATTACTATAAAAGTAAACCGAATCCAAATGAGGCCTCCTTAGGTCATTCCTGAGTATTGTAGCAACATAAACATTACTTGTGTTTGAATATATGCAGTAATGTGTCTGTATGTGCTTGCCCAATGCCATTCAATGCCTTAATAAAGTACCTTCTCGAGGATCACACAACTTTATCTTTCTCGGGGACCTTCAACAAATATTATATTTCCTCATTAGCCTTGCCTAACTCCTTAGAATAAAAACTTTTTAAATGAAACTGTTATTTTAAGGGTAACATACTGAATATTATTTTTCCCCTGATGTAAAATCACATTCGTATCTTTCAAAAATTTGAATCCTTCCTTGTTAGTGTAATGCAGTGTGTCAAAATAAACTGCTTTTATATTCCATAGTGCATTCTTGAAGTGTAGAAAGTAGTTGTTATTTGTTTTTCTAGAATACCATCTTATTTTTGATGTCAACATTAAACTTAAGCTGCAAGGTGAGATAAGAGGAAAGGAGAAATAACAGTTATCTTTGGTTTGTTTACATTACAGCCACTTGGGAAATTATTGGTACCCACTTTTGCAGAGACATTTAAGCATACAATATTAGGGAGGGACTCCACATCTGCCTCTTAAGGACTGAATTATCCTAATTTTCTTGTGTCTCTAAGCCTGGGCCTTTTCTAACGCTATGGTTCTGGGGAGGGATGCTGTGAAAACAGCAAGAGGAGGACTGGTTTCCACTTGTAGCACAGATAGGCAACATGGCAAAGCCTTAGCAGGAAAACATCTGTAACAGAGTCTCGACAACCAACAGAGAGGAAACATTACTAGGCCTCGATTCAGGATTAAGCTCATGCACAATATTTTCAAAACTGAAAGGAATAGCTGCACGCTTACAGTAGTGCCAGTATTTAAATATTTTGCTGACTTTGGTTGACATTCTTGCTAAGTGAGATTTGATTAAGCAATGCTTTGCCATAAACCATTGAAGGGTTTGCATACAGTCATAAACTGCCTGTACAACAAAGGGGTCAACTTTAATAAGAACATGTACTGTAAATAAAAATGTAAATAAATAAAAATGTAAATAAATAAATAATTAAATAATGCAAAGAAGCATCCTTTTTTTTTCTNTTTTTTTTTTTTTTTACTTGAAAGCCACCTGAGGGCCAAGTACTGATAGTGAAAATATTTGAAATATTAAGTTAAAACCATTATATACTAAACACTTCTCAAGGACGGCCCTAAACCTTTATCAGCTGGAACAGAGATATTTTCAAACATGATTTTATTAGCATTGCTGCCAATCATTTATATTTTTGCATTTAAATTCCTCTTCTCATCACAACAGAGTTTTATTCTCTGATCAAGCCCACCCAAAGCAATTCAGCTGAGAGGTTCCAAATGGCAAATGTAATTGATGTACCAGTTTACACAGGGCATAACATTACTACTGCATTAAGATTTCAGCATCTGTCAGTTCCTGAATAAGATGACACAACATCATAAATTAGGAAATTGCAATATCAATTTAGCTTTGGAAGAACAAGTTGTATTAGAAACATGAAGTATGGAGACTATCAAGAGACTTCTTGATAGGCAGTTTAAACTGCAATAAAAATTTCTGAGTGGACTTGGCCAGGGCTGTCAGAAGAAAATAAAGAGCAAAATCATTTTCCTGTTTGAAATTGATAGAAATCAATTTTCAGGTGACATTTCCTAAAGTTGTCTGGATAGAAGCAAATAAAATTAGGTTTAATCCTTGAGAAGATAATTTTCAAGTAGCTAATAATCATGAACATCACACACTTTTAAATATTTTGCTTGTGATCTCTTGCCTGTAGAAGTGGAAAAACTTGTTGATCCATTTAATACTCTTAATAAATTGCAACATTTGATTTACTCACCTTACTAAATTATGATGTACCTTTAAAACAGAAAGAGAGAAAATAGAAAATAATTTTCCCCATATCTGAAAAAGCTTGAAAAGTAGTATCCAAATTTCGAATTACATAAATGCCAATTAATAGGTGTTTCCCTTAGGTGAGAAACAACAAAGGCTCCCTGCCCCCATGACTCATCATGCCTCTGTCTGATCACTCCTTCGGTCTCTGAAATGCCCTGCCATTTACTACTGCATTTATAGACACAAAGCAAAAGCAGAACAGCAGAGCAGTTGTTCTGCTGCTACATACGGCTTCTGATGATTCTGTAGTGTTATGGTCTTACTAAAACTTCTGGGAAGAAGGCAGAAACAGTATACACTAGCAAAAATTAAGTTATCCAGTAAATCTCTTTGTCTTCAGTGGACAATTGCAAGTCTGCAGTGAATTAGAGAGCTTATGTTACAGAGAACAAAAAGAAGTTATTTCAAAGAAAATTAGTGCCATACTGTAATATTTAGTTGATTTTAACCAGGAAGCTCAGACATCAGTAGGATATTTGTATCACCAAACACTCATTTTGCTACTGCTTCTTGACTACACTTATGATGTTTTTTAAAACTTTATGAGTCCAGGGACATTCAGGAAAAAAA
>VWYP01012759.1:175036-205458 GCA_013400435.1 Pycnonotus jocosus | reverse complement strand
AGTAATGGTGATGCCAACAGGAGAGAGGTAGAGTGTATTAAGGGAAAACATTAGAAAACCTGATAGTCCATGATTTAATGTACATGTTTTTTCCTTTTGATGCCTGAGCTTTTACCTTTTCCTTTCATGAAGATACTGCCTTTTCTAGCACTCATGGAGAGAGGAGTGGATTACGCTGTCTCTTCATATAATGAGACATTTGGCAGGAATTTGACTGACATCACCTACTTACTTTCTTTGCAACTACAGCATATCTTGAAGAGGAAATTAGGTACCTGAGGCCTACATAGGGAGAGAAATCTGCCCCAGCCTTCAATGGGCTGCTTTTTTGGAGGCAAATTGCTGTCAGACAGGGGTGACTAACCATTCACCTGCTTATGAGGCTTAGAAAGCACAAGGGAGATGGAAGGTAAGAACCACAACCCCTAAGTAATAAATCCTGCTACTATGGTGCTTCAGCCTAAGCAACCCAGTGCTGTTGCCAGTACCCTGATTCCTTGCCACCTCTGTTTTGGGAGAGGAAGGTTTTTATTGGGATAGATAAGGTCCATTAAAAACTGCCAGAGTTTGATATTTAAAGCACTGTTAACACTCAAAGCCTGAAACCAATTTGTCTCCCATTCCCAGTATGGGATTATAAAAACTCCATTATGTCAACACTGCAGCCCCAAAACAAGCTGTCCCACCCCAAACCCCACCTACCCCACAAAGCAGCATCCTCATAGCACATAAAGAGCCATAGTTTCCTTCCTCTCTAAGATGTAAGACTCCCTAAATCTCCCAGATCTCCCACCTCTGTGTCCTGATGAAGCAGTTCAGCTGTCAGAAGGATCTGGATTACCTATTACATCCAGACCAAGCAAAATACCTGCTGGAAAAGCACAACCTCCTTGCAGGCAGGACAGAAGATGTTTAGATCCTGTCTCTTGCCTTTTAAATTTTCATTTCTTATAATTTATTTTTCTTTATTTCCAAATGAAGCAAAGGTCACTCAGTTTGCTGGCAGTTGAGCCGCCTCCTCCCCAGTGCAAGGTCCACTCTTGGTTACTGGTCTAATTCTGTGCTGGTGGCTACACCTACACAAACACCATCAGCTCCATAAAACTCTGCACTTCCTCAGTAGGGCAATTAGGCACCATAATCCCAAAATACACAGTCAGACAGTTGCGCTTGTTCACAGAAAGCAAATGTTTGTGCCGAGTTCCTTCCTCAATCTGGCAAGGAAGCGGCCTGTGGCACGGGCCCACAGGGGGAAGCCAAGTAGGAGCCACCAACAGTCCAAGAGCAACCACATGGCTTTAAAAAATCGTAATACTTGAAGGTTTGTGCTGTTGGTTGGTTATCAGGGTTTTTTCTTCCTCAAATTTGAAGTTGTCAGCTCCTTAAATCTTGTCACGCTTCTAGGTGTATTAGGAAGCACCATTCCACACCTCTCATTTTTGCACCTGTGCTTTCACAGGTGCAGCTTCTTTGTAAAATGACACCAAGATGAGGTCCATGTGCCCCTGGTGGAGCAGCATCAGCAGAGATGGAGTCTCTGCACTGGCACTCCTATAAGGCCATCCTGCACATCAGAACACGTCTGAGTGGCATGTGCAGCACCAGAGATGCCAACAGACACGCTCTCCTTTCTCACAGTGACAGTCTGGAGAAGTTTCAGAGATGTTTTCTGCCAGTACCCATCCAGCTCTCATATGGGAATCACCAAGGCCATCAAATTTCCCCCCTAAGGCTGAGAGTAAAGGGACAAATTTAAATTTGTGATGGATCAACCTGGTTAAGACATCACCATCCCTTCCTGGCTCTTTTGAATACAGATTGGCAAACAGGGGTGGTCAGACATCACATGCCTTTGCACCAGGGGATGGACAATGATGTGACCAGGAGAGTGTTAACGCCTACAAGGACATCTGCAATCCCCAAAATCCCTGCATACCAAGAAAAATACCATGGAGCTGTGGTAGGGGTGGGTCAGGTAGGATATTAGGAAAACATTCTTCACTCAGAGGGTGGTAGAGCACTGAACAGGCTCCTCAGGGAGCAGTCTTGGCCCCAAGGCTGCTACAGCTCAAGGTGTGTTTGGACAATGCTCTCAGGGACATGGGCTGTCCTGTGCAGGGCCAGGTGTAGGACTTGATGATCCCTGTGGGTCCCTTCCAACTCAGGATATCCCATAAGCTGTGATTTTTCAAGTCACAAGCAACAACTCCAAAGCCATATCCAGCTTCCACAGCACATTTATTTTCATTATTAAGCCAAATATTTGGAAATGCTGCTGTGTTAAGGTCATGGCAGTGGATTTAATTCATGTCAGCTTCTGCCACTGACACTGATAACCCTTTATGTGCATCTCAGCACTGTGTCACCACCTGATGCTTATCAGACAGGTCAGTCAAAGGCACTTCAACAGTGAGTGAACACCTGAGCTCCCTTTCTGAGGTCACCTTGCTGTTCTGGTTACATCCACTACAATTTGTGCCAGAAAAGCATTACCACTGGAGCTACTCAGTGCCCTAAAGGAGGGATACTGGATTACCAACCCACAGCACATCCAAGTGAGGGCAAGTGGCAGGAACAGGCAGTGCTGACACAAACACTCAGGCTCACGGTGCATCCGATGGAGCAATGTCACCTCAAGGAAGCAGCCTGTAAACCAGCAGGGAAATAAACTGAAGAGATGGTTCAGTTTCAGAGAGGTAATTTTACATGACAACTCTTCCTGCTTCTCTCCTTTCCCTCTTGTTAAGGACTTTGCACAGTTCACGGCCTGGCTCCGTTTGCTCTAAACTCCAGAAGCGCCTATGTAAAGGGAATATTGTGCCAAAACAAACAAATCTTCCACCCACTTGTAGTCCAGCAATCCATTAGGAAGGAAAGACAAGGCACACACCACTAAAACTATAAATACCCGCTAGTATGGACAAGAGGGAAGGCCTGTGGTTAACAAAAAGAAGGATTTTGCTGCATTCCTCAAGGCATTAGACTTATGTGTTCACACTCCTGTTTCAGAAGTTTCTAACCCTTTCCTGTGTTTATAGACTGCTTTGGATTGGAAGCTCAGCTTGTTCCACCCCCTGCCATGGGCAGGGACACTTCTCAGGTTGCTCCAAGCCCTGTCCTGTTGCAATAGGACACGAAAGGAGAGGTAGGGACAAGGTTGGAGGTCAGTAGAAATGTTCTCTTCATTTTACATTCTGACTCCAATATATACAACTGTACAGAAGGACCAGAGGTTGGTCCAAGGTGTCACCACCGTTTCAATCTCGGTGGTGAACATCACCATCACTCAAGAAACTCCTCCTAGAGGACAAACATGTAAACATTTCATTATTTACATAAAAAGTGTGAGAACTCAGCTCCAAGTTCTGTAAACATCAGAAGGCATATTGAAAAACATGAAGACCAAGTGAAAATATGAAAAACCAAGGGCGACACTGTCCCACCTGGCCTTGGCCACCTCCAGGGATGGGGTAGCCACAGCTGCTCTGGGCAACCTGTGCTATGGTCTCCCCATCCTCAGAGAGAATTTCTTCCCAGTATCAAATCTAACCCTGACTTCTCTGGCAGTGGGAAGCCATTCCCCCTTGTCCTGTTCCGCCAGGTCCTTGTCCAAAGTCCTCCAGCTCTCCTGGAGCCCCCTTTAGGCACTGGAGGGGCCTCTAAGTTCTCCCTGGAGCCTTCTCCAGATGAACATCCCCAGCTCTCCCAGCCTGGCTCCAGAGCAGAGGGGCTCCAGCCCTCGGAGCCTCTCTGTGACCTCTTCTGGTCTTGTTTCAGCAGCTCCACATCCTTTCTTTGCTGGGACCCCTGAGCTGCAGGTGGGGTCTCACCTGAATGGGGCAGATTCCCCCCCTGCCCTGCTGCCCAAGCTGGGGAATCACCCAGGGCACTGGGGTTTCAGGGCTGCCAGGGCTGTGCTCAATCCCTTTTCCACCCAGCCTGTGTTTGTGCTTGGGATGGCCCTGGCCCAGGGACATGACATTGCACTTGGCCTTGTTGAGCTCCACGAGTTTCCCACAGTCTCCAGATCCCTCTGCATGCCATCCCTTCCCACCAGCCTGTTGACTACAACATAGAGTTGGCATCAATCCCACTTAACAAAGAATTCAAAGACCCTGAATTTCTCCACCATTATGATAAAGGAGACCTATCCACACATTCCCTCAGTGAGGAAAATAATGAAGCACCAGCTCAGCTGTGCAGCATAACACAAAGGAATCCACATGGGAGTGGAGTTGCTCATCCCTGTCCACAGAAAAAGCTTCAGCACTTGGGCATTATTAGATAGTGGATTATCCAAAAACTGAAACGGCATTTCCTAAGACATCCTTGAATTCACTTACTCCAGCAGTAGATGCTATAGGAAGCGTGTGCAGCTCCATGAAACTGTATTTCTCATCCCAGAATGACTTAAAAATTAGTGACACTGCAGAGAGAAGCCTAAAGGTTTCTCAAGAACCAAAACTGTGATACAGCAACCGTTTGGTGCAAAGAGATTAGAAAATATCTTATGGACTCCTTGGATTAGCAGTGGGAGAAACTGAAGCCAATGCCCTGCAAGAAAACTCTGAACAAGGAGTGATAATCAGAGGAAATCTCTGGTGCTGGAGGAGAAAAGTGTTTATTCTACCTTTCACACTCATCTGGACTTCAGAGTTAAGTTTATCTTTTAAAACAAAGCAGAGATGCCACACAGGTACTCAGAGAGATCTGCAGCCAAAGGAAGCACATCCTGATGATAACATTCCTTTATCCTGCACTGCACGGCCCCAGACTAATCATGGCTGATGACATTCTTCACACTGATTTTCAGCACGTATTTCACAAGTTACCTCACTGAGCAGAGACACACCACCTTTTTCCACCCTATTAGTTTTAACACCATCATCTCCAACAAGACACGGGGGGTTGTCCCATGCAGGACTTGCCTCCAAACCCTGGGAGAAGTCAGTTCCTACTGATCCTCTTTGCCCTTGGAGAGGCACCAACCTCCCATCTACAGCCTCCCCCACCACCAAATCTTCACTTAAATACAGGCTGAGCTCTAAGAATCCTTTGCTGGAACCCTGCCTCCCTCAACCACAGATCCCCTTTAGGTGCTATCTTAAACTGTATTTCCAAGATTAATTACCCCATTACAGCACCTGTTCCCCATCCCATGCCAACGTGACCTTGAGAAAGCTGGAAAAACAAGCCCAATTCTTCTGCCTACAAGGCAGTTCTTCCACAAGGAAAGACAGCACCTCCTGATCGCATCTCTAGACAACAGCCCGGTACTTCAAGCACCTTTTCAAGCATCATCTTTTGTGGTTTGAAACCCAAAAATGGCTCTGTACTCAGCCACAAAATACTCTTTTGAATCACCACATGCGGAAGAAAATTCAGGCGTATTCTAGCTGAGTCTTCTCAGTCAGATCATGAAAACAGGCAGGTGGCACAAGGGCATTTCAGATTATTTGTGAGAAACTGATGCCATGACAGTGCAGGTGTGATGGACAAGTACCAGCCAGCCAAGCTCCTGGGAGCACAGGAAGAGCACAACAATGCTCCATGTTGGAGCAAAGGATTGAAAGACTATCTCAGAACCTGTAATATCATTAATGTAACGGTGCTGGACTGGTTTTCCCCACTTGACTGAACTCATCCTGCTCTGGGTCAATCTGTGCAGCCTCCTGTTCCCACAGCTCATGGAACAGTGCCCTACAGCTGGGGCCATGCAAGATATCTCATCCCTTCTTGAACCTGTGAACTTCAGAGCTCATTTGATGTCAACCACCATCCTTGTTTACAGCAGCAGCTCCGTGTCCCCAAAGATGGCATCCCAGAAAAAGAAAAACTTGATAAAATTTCACCATGGCCAATGTAGACATCTGCATCAGAAACGTCTTTTTAACCCATTTTCCATTTCCATTGATAGGCGAGACAACAAGAATTGGGAGAACACTGTTTTGTCACAGAAACTGCCCAGATTTGATTCTCATTCACCTGGAGAAGTGTTTAGGTGAGAAGTAAACTGAAGGCCATCTGCCTCCTAAAAATCAGACCTCCCAGCATCTGAAGGCAACTTTACAACAGAAAAACTCTCAGCCATGCTGGTCTGGTCATCATCCCTCCTAGGCTGCATCTCAGGACAAGGTGAAGCTGCACATGGAAAAGGGAACAACCTACCTAAATATAATCAACCCCTTGTTTGTGATGGATCATTGCTCGACCACGTCTATAAAGCACCAGTCTGATGTCCCCGAGGGACCTGGCTTTGTTACCCGCACTCTCTGAAGTGATTTGCAGCTCTGCAAACCTCTGCTGCTGCTTGAGGAAGAGAAAATTACAACCACCATGTATTTGCCTGTAGAAATCACATCACCTGCCAGCTGGCCAGGAAGGAGGTTGGATGGTGCCTGCTTGTAGCTGATCTCTCTTCTTCCACAGGCTGCAAACGCTGCACAGCACAACCTGAGACCACTCACATCAAAGGACATTTGACAGGAAACAGGAGATGCCACTTCCAGGAGCCAAGCTCATCTGGTGTCCCCTGAAACACTACCAGATACAGGTGAAGATGCCCAAGTATCCTCTGACATCTCTTACACAACTGCATGCTGAGAAAGGATTCATATGATTTTACAGTCTTTTCCAGGGATTATTCCCTGGATTACTGTGATAGGTGCATGTTAGCAGTGGGGTTTGTTTGTTTTAAGGAAAGGTCAGTGGTACTGTATGACAATTTTCCCAATTCATATACATATACAAAAAGCAGCTTATACCTGCTGCTTATACCTGATCAGGCCCAAAACTTAGCAAACAAGCTTTAGTTTTCCTGGTAGTGGGGTTTTTTCCCCCAGGAAAGCAGTCAGTGAGACCAAGCCTCCACCACAGCTCAAAACCAGCCTTCTCAGCTCTGTTTACAACAGCACAACCACAGAGTTTGGGTGTGAGTCAAAGCTCCATATGTACAGCAATCCACATACTTGTGGAATCATGGAATGGTTTGGGTGCAAAGGGCCCTTAAAGCTCATCTTGTTCCAACCCTACACCATGGGTAGGGATGGCTCTCATTATGACAGGTCCCTTCTAGATTTGATCTTAGTCTTTCAGACATGCAGGGAAGTGTTTCATACTCAATCATCTGAACTGCTGAAGCTCAGAAAGGGGGGTTGACATGATGAGAAAAAGCTCCAAATCCTTCTAGAATTGAAGTAATTACGTGTTCACGCCTCCAGACCCATGACCCAGAGGAAGTGAGCAGCAAGAAAATCTTCCCAGATGAAAATCAGTTTATCCCAGCAACATCTTTATCCAAATCTACAAGCACTTCCCAGCAGCTGCCTTCAGATGAACCCCCAAATGGCCCCACAGCATCCCACAGGCCTGAAACATTGCTTCTACAGCACAGAACAGCTCAGGCTCCTCCAGCCCATTCCAGGCATGTAACAGACCATGAGCACAGCATTAGTAGTTCAGCAGCCAGGCTGAGACAGGCTAAAAGCCAAAATTAGGCAAAGACAAGGCAACTCCAGCCCAGTAGCTCTGTGTAACTATGCCTGAACATAAAGGCTCTCATCTGTGTTATGCTTAATCCACTGGTTGTGTTAAGCAGCGACAGCTTTCCCTCAAACTGCAGCCACATCTTCTACCCTCACAGGTTTCTGGAACACTGGGATGTAGCACATCCTCTATCCACCATCCCATCAGGAGAAAACAGGACAGGAAATGCTGAATTTCAAAACTGGAAGAAGCAGCACAAGGGACTGCTAGTTCAGGATGTTACTTCAAGTAGCAGTTGCACATCTTACTACAAGAAAAGGATATTTGAATTACCTTCGGCTTAAATGGTACCAAAATTTTGTGGCAGACATCTAGAACTTCTCAAAAATGACCAAAACAAAGTCCAACAAGTACCAAAATCCCTAATTTTGAAGACTGGAGCATCCACACTGTGCCCTGAAGCATTTCCAGCACTGGAGAAATCTTATTTCCAGCAGAAGTGCCTTTAGCCTAACCCAGCAGATACTCTGATCTCCAAAACCTTGAAGATATCTGCAAAGCTGAACTTCTCTACCCAATCCTTACTTCTCAGGTACAGAGCTATCACCAGCACCCCCAGTCACAGACCAGTAAATTTCCTTTTGAAGATATCTGTCCAGTGCACACCTCCACATCCAAACTGCACAAGAAGCAGCACAATGGCAGCAAGATATCCTTGTGGGGAAGGGAAATGGCAGAGCTCTGCTTTGATTTACATACTTTCTGCAGACACAGACAAGAAAACAGACCCAAAAATCCAGGTTGCAGATAATTCACCCCAGCAAAGAATCCCTGTGCAATCTTCTCCCACACAAAGTGGTCCTGGATGTACAGGACAAACCCCCGGAACGGGGATGTTTCAGAGACAGGAGCTGCTGGGAACTTCTTGCAGTGACCACCAGGACCACTCACCCCATTGGGTCACTCTCTTCCCCCAGCTGGAAAGCTGAGCTGGTTTCCCATGGAAATATGAAATAGAGAAATAGTCTAGCAAAGCACAAGGCTGATCACAGAAGACCTATGGACAGCAGGATTCCCACGGTGGCATATCCACCAAATAGAATTAATTTATACAGTGTTAATTGCCCAAGTAATGCTAAATTCTGTAAAACAGCTTAATCTCATGCCCCTGCTCCCAAGACCATGGTTATGGAAACACTAAAAACCACAGACAAGGCCTCATAGTATACCACAAAAATCAGGATCCATCATTGCTGGAATCAAACTGCAAGGCTTGCAGTGGGATTTTAGCAAGGAAATGGAAATCACACTGGCATACAATTGTTCCGCCTCCCTGTTCGCCTTCACACATTTCTCACAGGTCAATTTTAAAGAATTAAGTCTTGTTCAGTGAAACATCTGGTGGCTGTTGCTAGAGGAAACCGACTATCTGCAACATTTGAGCAAAAATAATGAGTTACATAAAAGCCAGACGGCATAAGCAAGGACAAGTGTTTTGCCAGTCTGTGAATCTCAAAACCTTACATGAAACCTCATGTTTAATTTCTGAGTTAGAATACAATGAAGTCAATTCACACGCATTACAAAACCCATGAAGATTTAAGTTTTGTTTCAGTTTATGAGGATATACTTGTGCTGTATTGGAATTTTCTAGCTAGCAACTGTCCTAAAGATTTTCTCCAAACAGCACTGACAGATGAATTATGGACCATTTCAGCTTTAGGCATTTTCAGACTTAGTTCAAGACAGAACAAGTTCAAGAGTTAGAGAAAAGGGTTTTCATCTTTCACTATTTGAGTTCTCCCATGCCTAATGGAAGAATATTTTCCCTTAATGCTACAGATTTTTCCTCAGGGTTTCTCAGTGTCTGGCGACCAACATGGACCAGCTGAGGCTGCATTGGGCTGAACAGGAGGAGTGATTTCACAGCAGAAGCTGAAAGGAGCTCTATTATATCACCATACACATCCACAAGACCAACCAGAACCCTTCAAGATTTCACATCTTTGATGAGGGCCCTCCAGCTCCTGAAGTCCCACAACTGGAGAGGCAAAATTCCCAAGAACATCTCCAGCAGGCAGCTCTAATATATTGCACTTCACATGATGTACCTTTCTACAAATAGATATTGCTGTTTTTTGAGGAGTGCTTAAGCACTTAAATAATCCAGAAGCCTGATGGATGACTAATACAACTAGAAAGCTCCGTGTACAAAAAGAAATTTAGGCTTCCCCACATTACCAGGGCTGCTCTCAGGATGCGAGCAGGGTACAGAGGAGGCACCCACAGCCCTCACAGCTGTCTCCCTGGTTTTGGACATCAGCTTGAAGCTGCAGCTGCTGTTGCTCTTGTTCATTTATGCCATCCAGGGAAAAAAAAATTTGCACCTAAGGCCAAATTCCTCAAGCTGGACGTGGCTGACTGAGCACACTGAGGTCACTATGGCAGTGCCAAGAGCCAGCTCCTCACTCACATGGATAACTTCTAGTTCTGCAGCACAAATGTGGGAGGGAAGCATCTGGCACTGCTTTCACTGGAGCTGGGAAGAAGTCGGGCCAGTGCACCTTGGGCATCCTGAGGCAGGGAACACGCAGGTGAGGACACACACAGACAAGTAATGGCATGAGGCAGAGTGCTGGCTCACAGCAGCACCCGTGGAAGTCAGAATGGCAAAACCAGTACGTCTTTAAATATTAAATTAAAATATACAAAAAGATAAAAGGAGGCAGGAACAGGAAACAAGCTTCACCCAAGTGAAAAAGCATGCTACGAACGCAAACCTCGGGAAATGGGTATATCTGAGTCAAAAAAACTACCCAAGGTCCCAGACATCTTACAGGCAGGATACAGAAAAACAAGCCAGTGACTTCAGTTCTAGAAGAAACCCTCCACAACACCACAACAGCAAAGCTTTAGACCAGAGGAGCTTCTCTTTGAGAAAAAAATAATGTGAAAGAAGGCCCAGGCAGATGACATAGCTTCTGCTGGGCTCATAAAAGATACTAAAGCACTGTACTGCACCAGCTTGAACTGCTCAAACTAAACACTTTTCAACAATTAATGACACTCCTACTACTGTCACCAAAAATAGACAAATTGGTTTTAGGGAATGAAGCTGCAAAAATAATTTGAGATACAATATCAAGCAAAAATGGAACCAGATTTCTCCTCCAGGCTGGAAGCTGCTGAGAGGATGAAACTGTGGCCCATCCATTGTGCCCCCCACCCCCAGCTGAAATTACCAAAAGGCAAGAGCTCATGAAGCTTTCTACAGAGAAAATTCTAAGTGGAAATTACAGTTTTAAAAGAATTTATTTTGTCACATCACTTTGGTCAAAAATAGAAACAACATTCCCAAAGGATGCTGCACAATTATGGCCCTAAAACAAAACAACCCAATGACTTAATCAGGATCACTTAGTCTGCACAGAAAAAAATTGTTTATCACTCCACAAATGCATTCTCAGAAGTCCAGAAAGAGATCTCTAGCACCAGTTTCAGCCTTTATGTACACCCCAAAAACCCCTGTGCCAAGCAGAGACTTGCACTCCCTAAAGGCCACCACCCTTACCAAACCAGAACACTCACTGGTGTATTTTTATTAAATCAAGGTATCTACCCCCACTGGAATCCATCCAACACTCTCACCTACAAATACTAGTCCATTTGATTTCTGGAGAGGAAAATTTTCCCAACAACTTCAGTTTTGAGTTTTCTGCTCCTTCCATAGGTGAGCTGTTACAGAATAGGTAACCTGGCCCTTATTTTGTTTGTCACACAAACAATTATACACAGAACACAAGAACAGTGCTATCAGTTCACCACAAAAGACTCTGGACTCTCCCTGCCTTTAATCCTGCCCAATTTCCTTGTTCATCACTGACAAGCAACACTGCAGCTACCTACTTCTCAGCTCTACACCTGTCTTTCTAAAAATAATGCCAGGGAAAGGAAATCAGGAATGTAATTTCCCAGATAAGTTACTTCAGATGAAAAATGCTGACAAAACTGAGAGGTGAAAAAAATCAAAATGGAAATAAGGAATAAGAATTGAACAACTTATATTTGAGTCTCTAAGCATCCTTCCATAGGCTCAGCAGATATTTCATTCATAATCCAGATAAGAGACTGGATTTTTAGTGCCTTGCCTTATATAGAAAATCAAAGAATCACGGAATGGTTGGGGGTTGGGTTAGGGTTAAGGGGACCTTAAAGATCAGCTTGTTCCACCCCTTGCCATGACTAGGGACACTTTCCATTAGCCCAAGTTGCTAATGGCAACTGGCCTTGGACACTTCCAGGGATGGGGCAGCCACAGCTGCTCTGGTAATCTGTGCCGGGGTCTCACCATCCTCACAGGGAGCCATTTCTTGCTTGTATTTAACCTGAATCTCTCATTTCAGTTTGAAGCCATTCTCCCTTGTCCTCTCACTACAATTCTGGATGAACAGTTCCTCTCCAGCTTCCCTCTAGCCCCTTCAGATCCCAGAAGGTGCTCTGAGGTGTCCATGCAACCTTCCCTTCTCCAGGTTGAACAGTCTCAGTTCTCCCTATTTCCATAAGGGAAGTGCCTCTTATCAAATACAGGTGAATTTGGGTTTTTTAGGAAGAAATATTTGATATCCAAGCTAAGACAATCCATAATACCAAAGGCATGTGACACTCACCACACGATGTCTATCTCACTTCTTAGGCTTGTTATCCAAAATCACAGGGCAGTCACTGCTGGGGCACAGGAGCAGCAGAGCAGCCAGGCACTCATATCTGTACTGAACCTGGTAAGGAAGAAAGCACATCTTAGGAAGTCTCTGTGCAACAGTTCACACCAGTGACTTCCAATCTTACTGTATTCTGCTTAAAAACAAAAAAGGCATTGTTTGGTTTCTGCTGGATATGGCAGTGTTCAAGTACTGCAGATGAAACAGAGCCAAACCCCACTGCTCATAGGAAAATCACTCTCCTTACCCTATGTCAGGGGAAACTCATAGCTTTCCATGCAACAAATAATGTGAACTTTAGTTCAGAAGACAGTTTTTTTCTTTAAAAAAATAGATACTTCTCTCTCTTCAGTAACTGGAGGTTTGGTTTTTGGTAAACTGTGCCTCTCCACCTTGGGAAACAGGTTCCCAAACCTGAACTCCCTTGACGCAGTATTCCTGGGCTGGCTCCATCCCCTGCTGTGCTCCAGGCACTTTGGTCAAAAGGAAGCACAAGGGGTTTTTCTCTTTGTTTGTGACTTTCTTCCTTAAAAAACACCCTCCATAGAACAGGGTCCGAAAAGCCATTTCTGAAGGGGAGTGCACTGTAAGACAGGTAGGGAAGTCAAACCAAAAGGAAACTATTTCTGGGTAACTCTGCCCAGTGACAGCCTATTCTGCACTCAAAACCTGGGCATGTACTGTCCTTTGGAAGAAAACACATGGATAGTTCTAACAAAAATGAAAAATTTAAAAAGCAACTTTAAGTTCTAAGAAGCTCTGACTGTCATCTAAAGATTCTTCTGAAACACCACGGGAGACTCCCTTAGACAGGCTACAAGCAACCAGCTCCCCAATGGGTATTTTATTCTTATTTTTGCAACTGTTACAGCAAAGTAACAGTAAAGGTCCATACTAATATCTTAAACCAGAGGCTGTTTTTGCTTTCTCCAACATAAAGTACAAGACGGACCAAATCCACTATGGCTGTGCTGCTCAGTGACACCACTTTGACAGAAGTATGTGGGAATTTGGTGTCCACCTCTGTCCTGTCCTTTCAGGAACTTGTGGTCAGTCCAGTCCAAGTCACATCCACGCTCTTCTGATGTTGTCCATGGTTTCTGTCCTCGAGAAGCCTGGAGGATTGCTCAGTGGCGTTGTAGCAGACTTTGAAAGTCCTGACGAGCTCCCAACAGCTATCATTAATTAATCCTCCTCTACAATTATCCAGCACCAGCTTCGGAATAAAGCCAACCACCAGTGTGAGCAACACACACCACTACTCCAGTGTACAAGCAGTGACACTCATTCCTCTCAAATGAAAAGGCATTAGGGAGCTGAATGTAGCCCTCAATATAAAATTTACTGTGAAGCATTTCAGGCCAACTTTTGTTCTACATGATACTTAAGTAATTTCAAGTTATTTGACCAGGTCAGAGGCTGCAGAAAGGAAGAACCAGCCAAACTTGTATCAAACCAGGACCTAAAAGAAAGGGAAAACACAAGCACCTATTCACAGGAAAACAGGGATTGCAGCTTTATTTAGTCACTTGTCATCCACTCCTGGGCAAAAAACTGGAGCATCCCATAAACATGACAGTCCACATACTTAAATGCTAAACACCCTTTCAACTCTGCTCTCTTGCCACTTGGAACATGCCCTACTTGAACTTAGAAAGAAAACCAAAAGCTGTGCAAAAAAATTCTGTATGAGTTCATTAGCCAGAAACTTACTCAGTTTCCTTATGCCAATCCCAATGTTTGGTGGTGACTCCAAACAAGGAAGTGAAACAGAAGACTATTTATAATACACTCCATGGTACAATGATTCACTTTAGGAATAAAGGTACATAAATCATCTCATGCCATCCTAAGGTTCAGGTTTGAACCATGGGTTAAGCATTATTCATGTTCTGCTCAAAGAGCAAGACAACCAGCACGTTACAGAGGATCAAAGTGTAATGTGGGAAAATCCATGCACCGGTCAGATTCTGCCACTTCCTACTGGCAAGGCCAAGTGACAAACCCCATCCCCACCTCTTTCAAGACCTTTTTTAACAGAGCTTTTGACCTGAAGCATAGCAAACATGACTCCCACGTTCACACAGATGTGACTTCAGCATCTTGAGAGAATCTGAGGTTCAAAATGTAGTGCTTTGTCTCCATCCTTTCCCTGGCCATATACCCAGGATTCCTGCCCATGTTAAGCACGGCCAGGAAGTCAGGAACCTCATTTAGCTGCAAGTATGACATGGAGCAGAAAGGCACCTCTGGCAGCAGCAGAAAGCAATGGTTATTGGCAAGTGAGAATATATGGACAGCCCAGTTAGAGCACCAGTTTATCATGGTAAGGAGCTCCAGCCTCTCCCTTTCAATCCAGCCTTGATGCCCAAACCCTGACATTATGCAGAATCCAGGGACCATGTCCCTGGGTGAAGGGAAAAATAAGGCAGAACAAAGAATGACAGCAAAAGAGGAAGTCTGAAACTATGACTAGCAAGTGGGACCCTTTCTAGCTCTTGACAAATAATTAACTCTTTTTGCACTTAATTAGCATCTTCAGACACTGAGCCCATTTCCTGTGACATGTCCCAGCATGGTTGGCTGCAGCAAGGCCTTAGGATCAGAGACACCTGGAGCTGAACAGGCCTTGCTGCTTTACAACCATGCAGGAGTCACACAGGATCCTTCCATGAGGATGCTCTGCTTTGTACCAGGTACCTCAGCAAGAAGAGTTACTTAATTTCCAGAGCACCAAAGGCTGGAGAACACGAAGCATTCAGGCATGTGGAACTGGGCATGGGTCCCACACACCTGTATTCAGGACAAACCCCTCTGCATCAATGAACAGAAGCACAGCAAAGCTGTCTCCTCCCAGTACACAGCCAACAAGCAGCATATTGGTCAGCCTTCAAAGGCCACTTTAAGAAGTGTTTTACTTCTTCCAGGTGAGGCACTGGAACAGAGAGACTGTGGACTCTCCATTCCTGTAAGTATTCAAGACCAGGTTGGACAGAGCTCTGGTCTAGTGGGAGGTGTTCCTGCCCATGATAGGGGTCAGAACGAGATGAGCTTTGGGGGTCCACTCAACATAAACCTTAATCTGAGCATCACAGAAACACCACCACACCAGCTGGAGAAGCCACAAAGACCCCCAAAAATCCTTTGAGCTGTCAGTGTGAGAGAACAAGCGTCCACCAGAAGCTTAAACCTTGATGGTTGTTTTCCACATTATTTTTCAAAGCTAGGAGCAGATGAGAAGTTTGTTTCAGTTTCAGAGTAAAAACTAATGTCCTTGAAGGCATTGTGTGAAAAGCTAGTTTTTGCTACCTGGAGTACACAACCAGGACTTTCACCTCTTCCAGGGGCCAGGGTAATCTGTGCCAGTCTGAACCAGGAGGGAGGGGGTGTACACACAGCCACAAGTGGAGACAGGTGGGAGTACAGCACAGCCACTTTTTGGCTCCCTGAGGAGGACATGGCTTCTGCCACAGCAAGGAAGGTGACTCTACAAATCCACTTCTCCATAGTTCTCCCAGGAAGCTGGTACACAGTTGTTGGATCTTTTGTACTTCAGCTCATTATTTTATTACCCGTTAGCAGCACGAAACTCTGGGTAGCACTTTGAAGAGGAACAGACACCAACTTTGACTGCACAGACTCAATAAACAGCATTTTGCTGTGAATAAATCAGGAATACTATCTGCTGATTATTAGCAGATATCAAAACCAGAAGAGCAGCAGTGAAGCAGAAAGGACTCAATGACACATTAAGGCTGTCTGCCCTCAAAACATAGAATGTAGCAGGGTCAAAAGGGGAAAAGTCATACATTGTTGAGTAGATTTTGCTGCTTTTTTCGCTAAAACCAAACACATTCAATGCCTGAGGAAGAGCTGGACAGACACATGAATGCCTTCATGACTGCACTTGAAGCAAAGCTCCTGCTTGGACTCAGTAATTCGCAAATTCCTCCCTGAATACACCCCAAAGCTGATATCTACATTCATTCTGCTCAGCTGAAAAAAAAGAGAGTCAGCCTTTATCCCACACTGTACTTGAGCAATGCTCAGAACAGCCTTTATCATCTCACACCAAGGTAAAAAAATAAAATTATAAAGTAAAAATAATAAAATCTGTGGCTTACAAAACCCATTTGGCATCTATCCCAATTCCCTTAACTCATGAGTAGCCTGCATACCTCCAACACAGCAAGGGAATGCTGCAAATAGGTCTAGATCTCAATTCTATATTTACAAAAGGAAAACAGCAAATATTTTTTGACTTTCCCTAACACCATGCCCAATGCAATCCCAGCACATGAAGGTTTGACATTCCCAGTAAGCTGCCTGTCCCTAACACATAACAGAGGCCTACACTTTATTAACAGCAAAATATTGAAGGCTTCAAAACTGATGCCAACCATCTTCATGATGAAAGGGAACAGAACAGAAAGTTGCTCAAATAATACAAGAATAAAAATTTTAGAGAAAACATGAAGGCAACTTCAGGTAGAGTCTGCTTGCAACACCGGAACATCATGGAATGAGATTCTTCAAATCTCTTGACTCGTCAGGAAGAGAGGCCTGCTTATTCGAAAATAAATTTCGTGATATGTTTTCCCTGACTATACCTGAGGTTTTCCCAGCATTGAGCTGCAATCATTCCATATGATGTGGTTTGCTGACACCTCAGCCTGGGAGCACAGAGATGTGACAGCTCGACCAAGGACGCTCATGAAGAGAACTCTAATTTACCCTTTCAACACGAGCCTCTGCTCTCAAACCCTGACCAGTCTGGTACAACTTTCAGACCTTGAAACTCGAACAGGGAAAGCCCACCCAAGGAGTATTTTACTTTTCACTTTGAGATGATTTAACCTTTTCCCCTGCAGCAGCTGCTGATACTGTGCAAGGAATAGTAGTCTGGAAGAAAGCGAGTGTGTGGCTCAGGGAAAAATAAGCACATATCTTAATATGAAACATCTGCTTTTTACCCTTTTTTATTGCAAAGAAATAGAGTTTTTTCCCTTTTAGCTTCCCCTGCAGCAAGAGCAGAGGGTATCCCATGACAGCATCCAGTAGGGGTCTGGGTGTCCTGAGTTTACAGAGAAGTGTTGAAGCAGAGCATCCACCTTGACTAAACATTGAGTTATGAAAAATATTTGTAAGTGGGATTTTGAACTCTCATTATCTTATGGAAAAAGGCTTTGGGGAAGACTCTGATCACAATCTGCCCCTACACAGCATTCACTCACCTTATACCCCCCTGTGAAGCGTACAGTACGTAGCTCACACACTCTCTATTACCATTATCACATTGAACTTTGCTCATATTTTGTATTGTTATTTTCTTCTTTTCCAAGGATCCCTTTATGGGTTACATGAATCACACAGTTAATATCCTTCTAGCACCTGTAAAAGAAATGTTGCCACTCCCACTGCCTCTGGGAAGAGGGATAAAGCCCTCCTAAGTCTGAAGTTGTACTAAATGGCATTTGCTGTCGGACAGGGCCAAGTTCACACTCCAGGTGTCAATCTCAACCCAGACCACAATGCAGTAATACTTAAAAAAAATAATAATAAAAGGAAAAAAAAATCCCATCTAGTCTAAGGAGTTTTCTTGCAAGACCTCTTTGATTCACATCTGAAGATGAGCTGCTTCAGTTCTTCACATCCTTTTGAAGAAAGGATAACAGAGCTGTTGAAGCACTTACTGCTCCCAACCTGCACAGCAATGATGATTTGCTCCACATTGCTCCCTTAGTACATGGGTTTACTCAATCATTAACAGACTCTTGATTTAATGCTCTTTCAAACAGCCAGCTCAGCTTATAGCCCTCTTCAGACCTAAGCACAAGCCAGTAACTCAAATGCAGATGTTTAAGATCCTTTTTCCTCACTGGAGAGATTCAGAAATCTCATCACATGCTCAGGACACCATGGCTCTCTAAAGAGGGAGCAGCACTAAATCAAGTTGAGTAGTCTCCATTCCTCAGGGCCTCTGCTGCTGCTCCTCCAGTTTTTAGGAGATCTCCATTTTTTTGCTGCTTCTGGTTCTCCCTCTGCATGTGTGAACCCCACGACAATCCACAAAAGTTGGGAAGATGCCTGCAGCCTAGAACTCACACCAGGATGAAACAGCATCTCTGAAGGAAAATCCACACGTGCTCTCTGTAATATGGAGTAACCAAAGAGCTGCAGGAACCCAGTGGTTTCTCCCCTTATCAGACCCACTGCTGAGCAAGTCTAAGTCATTATAGCAACAGGAGAAAACCAAACCAACAATACCTGGAGAGCTCTGTGCCATGTTAGAAACTCAGGGCAGTTCAGGAACAGGTTTGACGAGCAGTGTATGGGAAAGGCAGGGGAAAATCTCCCCTTTTGGACACAGCAGGTACCTCTGCAGAGGTAACAAAAAAGACTTAAAGCTGTAAGCATTCCACAATGGGATGTTTCAATCCCAGGAAAGTATTGAAACACCAAGTTTCATGTTTAGGTATGAAACTACATTAACAACTTCTCATCCATGCTTAAAATTACTAGTTTCATAGGTCAATGTCTGATTAAAACTAGATTTTTAGCAGGCACAAATTAGGAAGCTAAAAAAGCAACCCACAGTTGGTCAGCCATGACACAAACATAAGGGACATACTGGGATCACCCATATATATATATATGTACACTGCATGTAATTAGTGTGACACAGAGGACATTAACTTGTTAACTTGTGCTGCTTCACTCTTGGCTGTCCCTGCCCCATTCTGGGCTATCAGCTGACTGCCAGCCCAGCTGCCTACTGGATCCCACACTGAGAAAGCTGAAGAGAGGCATTATGATCACCTCCTCCCACTTTCTGCATAGAAAGGTGGAATTTCAATAATTTTTCTCTTTTAAAGGGACCAAGAACTTTATGTTCAATTCCTTTCTTCATCCCTAATTTCTAATTTTATTTCCCTCCTTTCCATTTCCACCAATCCCTCCTGGAATGCTTTTACTCATAATCCTCAGTACACTGTACTGCAAATCTCCTTTGAACTGCACAGCATGGGAGACCTGAAGATATGGACAGTATCCTGGAAACAGCTGGAGATTTCCCCTCCTGTAAGAATCCCTAAGGCATCCTCCAGAGCTCTTCAGAAATTCCACCTCCTCATGCTGCCCCAGGATTCTAGAAAGCAGGAGGTTCATAAGGGTGGAATTTATAGTAGGAGAACACTTGTTTCCACAATAACTGAGGATTATCCAGGGAGCAGCAAACTTCTGCAGTCTGCTCCAGGATCTACCACTGCTGGATTACAGATGTTGGCATGAACACAAGTGCCCAGTTCTACCAGCATTCATTTTATGGACATGCTGATCCTGGGTTTGTCCAATCTTTTTTTTTTTGTTTGTCCAACTTCCTAAACCAACAGCTTCTACACAGCTCCAGATCAACATTCAGAAGTTTGCTGCCTGCTTTTTAAAGAAATCCTCCCAATCCCAAGTCTCAGGCATTTCAGACTGCCCAGGACAGGCAGCTTCTCATCCACCTTCAACTCTACTTTCTCTCTCCATGTTTTCCAACCCTGGTGAAGATGCAATGACCAGAAAGGCACAACACAATAGGAGTAGTCACACACTCACCCACTGCAATTCACTCAGTGTATTACTCACCAACCCTAATCCTTAATCAGATTAATATTTCGGCCTTCCAAAAAATAAAAACAATGAGTACTACCAGTGCACCAACAACAATCGAGTCACGCCAGAGGGATCAATCCTAACAGCTCCAAGCTGTGCTCATGCCAACCAAAAGGGTTTTGTCCACTCACCTGCAAAAGAGTTTCTTCCACAAGGCAAAAAAACTCACATCACTCACTGTGCTCCTGAACAGCATGGCAGATACCCAAAAATCTTGTTTGAATTCCCAACAACTTTTCCCACTCAGCTGGCAGCATGCTGCCAACTTCAGAGGAGTCTAGCATTTTTGGAGGATGGCAGAAGAGCTCCAGAAGTACTCAGAGTACTTCTGAGTACACACTGAAGGCTTCTTCTTCATTATGCTTGTAGGTTGAATTACATATTTAATTAGAAACAGCTTCAATGAAAAGTTGCTAAAGTTGAACATGGAGGATAAGTCTCACTTCACACAAGGAGGCAAACTCACACATGGAAGCACATGCCAGAACTGGCCACCTCTGTGCACCATCTCACACATACTACAAACTTCTCCCAGAAGTAAAGTGCTATTTTGCACAGATAAGCTTCGTGTTACCTTGAAGGCCAACATTACATTTCCCACAGTTCAGAAACTGCATCTGCATGAAGCTGCTTTGATTCAACTTCCACTTTCAAGCCCTAATCTTCAGCGTAGCTGTCAATTAGAAATGTTTGTTACCAAGTAATCTGCTCTGCGCACCACGTCGTGTCTGTCTCCTTTGAAGCCTTAACACTCACTGGTGAGGATGGCTTTGTACCAGTTGATCACTCATGAACCTTTTGCACTGCATTCAGATCTGGAGTTAATTCCTGCCAACAGCCACACTGTTGGCCAATGACAAACACAAAAAGCTGTTTGGCATCATCAAGCCTCGAAGCTCTGTCCACCACACAAAAACAGTGTTTATGTGCTGAGAGAGATACAAGTAGAAAGTCCTTGCAGCACAAGGTCACACCAAGCTCGCTGGAAGACTAAATTTAGCCACCTGTGCCTCAGGCAAGTCTGTTAGTTATGGGAAGCTCGGATACTGGTGTGGAGCTCTGGTCCTGGGTAAATCCCACGGAAGATTTCCATTTAATTGCAAATGATCTTGAAGCTACTAATGGGGAGCCTGATCCCAATCCATCAAAGAGGAGCTGTCTCCGAGTATCCCGCAAACTGGGCACTGAGACACTCTGATCCTGTTAGGGCTGGTTTGCCTGAACGAGCAAACTACTACGGTCAGAATCAGCAGGAGGAGCTCGAGAAGATTTAACAGATGAGGTTTCAGTGCAAATGTATTTTAGAACACTTCCTTAGCAAGCACATTTCCTCCTCTACCTCACCTCACACTACAGTTCTAACAGCTACAGAAGAGTGGATAGACAAGAACTCAGGGATTATTCCAAGCTTTTGTAAATGTTAGCACAGGCTGATTGAACAGTTTGTGAAGACAAGCCCTGGTTTACCAAAAAGCGTCTCAGCCAACAATTTTGTCAAATGTTTAATAATTTTCCAAGCCAAAGAGGGAAGGGTTCTCCAACTGTGTTACGTCTTAGGATCACTATCAGCCACGAGCCCACGGAAGGACTGCAGCAGTCAACTGAGGTTTGATGTCCAGGGTCATTGCAAGAATTTACCCACAAGAAAAAACAAGTTAAAGAATCTGGTTTCAAGATGCCACTGCAGAATTTCTGAACTATCTGCCTCAGCCCTACAGGGCTTCAGAGATGCACAAGAACCTATTTTGATGCCAGAAACTCAAACAGGAGCATTAGCTCAAGCCTGCAAAGCCAGGATTACTAAGATGACTGCATCAAGTCCAACCAGGCACAAAGTTTCTCACATTAGATATTGAGTGTATATATTCCAAAAGGCATCTGGAAGTCATGCTCCATCCCCTAATGCCCCTGCAAACAGATGGTGCCACAGAAAGCTACCTGAACATCCAGCAGGCACCCTGCACATCACTGCTCTAACCAAACCTGTCCCTGCAGAGGCCCCAGCCAGGAGGATGTCACAATCCCTAGGTCCCTCAGCCAAAATCTGTAGCTATCACTGCAGCAGCCAAGCTCCCCCCATACTCCTGTCTTCAATCACATTGCCTCCTTAAAGTCAAAGCACCAGGAAGAACAGAACAAGTGGTTCCAAAACATCCCGTGCCCAGTCGTGGATCTTGACAGGCCTTTTTCTGGCATTCCCAGTAACTCCTGACACTTAGAAGGGATAAAAAACACCAAGTACCAGCACTCTACCCAGCAAATCCACACAAAACCAAAGAGCTATGACTTATGTTGGAGCCTAATACCAGTCTTGGATTTTAATCACAGAACATCAGGGATCTGAGCAGAGATATTCCCCCCAGAGATGCAAAGCACAGCCCAGCAATGATTTACCACACTGGCATTGCATCTATCACAAGTCAAACTGAAGCCTCAGCGCTGCCAACAGAGCTGCTTCAGAATAGGAAACTGGTCAAAACCTTTCGACAGAGAGGACAGGTGGGAAGCAGTATCAGACACCAAAGGCCTGATGTCAGCTGCAGGATGATCATTTGGAGAACCTGAGGGCCTCCAAAGCATCCAACCCAGCACTGACGGCAAGACAGCTGAGGTAAGCTGTGGCTAGAGTAATGAGAGAGCAACCAGGGAATGAAAATTATTCAGGGTGGGGAAGAATCACAAAATCATAGACTGATTTGGGTTGGAATGGACATTAAAGACCACCTTGTTCCACCTCCTGCCATGGGCAGGGACACCTTCCACTGCACTGGGTTGCTCCAAGCCCCATCCAACATGGCCTTGAACACTTTCAAGAACATCACTACCTGGAGGAATGACACATAGTAGGTATTTTGGAAGCATTTATTTCCATCTAAGAAGTTACATACAACACGTGCTGCCCCAGTCCCTTCCCCCAGCACAAACCAGAGTGCTGTGACCTGCCAAAAAAGCGACAGCCAGAGTGAGTCGGCATGAAACTCCTAAAGGCGAGACCTTTGAAGTCTAACCCGGACTTGAAAAGAGACAACTACAAAGCCTGTGGCCTCTGCTTCATTAGAATAAGATGTTAAACGTTCTTAAGTTTCATTTGCTCATTGAAACTTGGTCTTTTAAGATCTAGGAAATAAAAATAAGCAGCAGAAAGTAAACTGGCCTTGTGCATTACAAAGGAAGACAGTTACAAGGTAACTAAGGACAGCCAAGACTGGGCAGGATGGGATTGCTGCACAAGGAAGCAGCTTCTTCCAACCTTGAGAAGAGTCAAACTCTTCTGTTACATTTGCCAGAATTGCCACTGTCCATGAACTATATTAAAGCTGCATTTTAGAGAACTTCCTCTCACTTGCTGTAAGAGATGCAAATCAACAGCAGTCAGATCTGGAAGGAATTTTGAGTGAGGAATGAAAGCTTGAAGATCCAGCAAGTCTGAAAGACTTCAAACTTGCTACTCTTCCAAAACCCACTTAAAGAATTTTATATAAGAGAAGTAACCTTTAATGGCTGGGCTCAATGATCTTAAAGGCAATGCCAACCTGAACAAGTCAATGAGTCTATGGTCAATTTATATACCTGATTTATATACCTGCTGAGCTAGACAGATGCAGACAGATTTCCTGTGTTATTTTCCCTGTTGTGAGCTCTCCATTAATGTGAAGGATGACAACTGAAATGATCTGAATCTATCCTCTGACTTGTAACTCAGAAATGAATGTGCAAAACAAAGGAAGACTGAGTTTGGCCTATCTCTACAAACAAGGTATTACCTGTACCAGGGCCTCATCACTCTCACAGAGAAGGTGTTCTTCCCAATATCAAGTCTAACCCTGCCCTCTGGCAGTAGGAAACCATTCTGCCTTGTCCTGGCACTCCAGACTCTTGTCCCAATTCCCTCTTCCATTTTCTCTGAGCCCCTTTAGGCACTGGCAGGGGCTCTGAGTTCTCCCTGGAGCCTTCTCTTAATGAACACTCCCAGCTCGGCTCCAGAGCAGGAGGACTCCAGCCCTTGGAATCCTTGGCCTCCTCTGGACTGGCTGTAGCAGCTCCACATCCTTCTGATGTTGGATCCCAGAGCTGGAGGCAGCTCTGCAGGTGAGGTCTCACCTGAGCAGGGCAGAGGGACAGAAGCCCCCATCCCACTGCCCACATTGGGGCATCAGCCCAGGGCACAGCAGGGGTTAAATCAGGAACTGAGCTCTGCAGCAAATCAGTAAGATGGAAGAGACCATCTTTTCTAACATAAAATAGCTCCAGGAAACATGTCAGACAGGTTGGTTTCACAGAGTTCAAGGAGGTTTCTCCTACATCTTGATTTAACTACCTTTGGCACTGATGCACAGTGATTCCGTGTGGGCTGGGAAAAAGAAGTAGCTCTATAGGAAGCAGGTATTTCAGAGTTTTCTTAACCTCAGCACAAACGGCATGAACTCCCCAGGCTTTAGCACTATAGACATTAAAACATGTATATAGGACAGCAGCTACTCAGGATATTTAATAAATGATGCAGCCTCATCTAATGCACCCCATACAACATGGTCAACTCATCTAAGAGAGCTACAGAGACACAATGACCTCAGGAAAAATATTTGGGACTGCAGAGAAACCTTCATATGCTTGTAAACAGCCAAACAGCCACAATATTCCCAGCCTAAAGGAATGTCATAATATAACCATAAGAAGGGGAGGGGGGGGGAAAAGATAAAAAAGAAAAAAAAATTAAAAGAGCAGGAGAGTAGAGGCAGACAGGAAAACAATTTTCCCATCTCCCCAGTGAATATCCCCAATTCCTGCATTAAATGCTCAGAGTAGCAAATCCAAGCTATTCAATTGTCTTCCACAACACTGAAACTGTCAGGCTGATCTTGAGGGTGGAATCACTGTCAACTTTTCAGGCTATTAAGCTGTTCTCTGCAAGAGATTTGCTCAAAAAAGGACAAGCAAAGCAAACCAGAAGATTCAGACAGGTAAGAGACACCTATCCATTGCAGGAGATGGGCTGCTCCAAATGTATCTGACAGGAGGGAAGAATATACAAAAAGCCAGGAGAAAATGGTAATTTCATCCCTATTGAGTTTCACTGTTACTTTTACCAATTTCTAGGGGGGGGGAAAGGGATTGTTTGAAAGGTAAGGAGAGACTGATGAACCAGAAATTAAATGGGCTGTTTAACAAGGAGTTCAAATATCTCCTCCCTCAAGTCAAAAACAAAGGTGGAGGGTGGGGGGTGTTAATGTGGAACAGAGATGAAGTAGGTACAATAATTCTGATATTTTACCACTTTGTAGAATCCCAGAACGGGTTGTGCTGGAAGGATCTTAAAGCCTATCCCATTCCATCCCCTTGTCATGGGCAGGGACACCTTCCACTATCCCAGGTTGCCCCAAGCCCCATCCAGCCTGGCCCTGGACACTTCCAGGGTGGGGCAGCCACAGCTGCTCTGGGAAACCTGTGCCAAGGCCTTAACACCCTCACAGGGAACAATTTCTTCACAGTAACCCATATTACCCCACCCTCTGGCAGTGAGAAGCCATTTCCCCATGTCCAGGCTCTCGTCTGCAAGGGTACAGCCAGCAAAAGAGGAGGGAAGTGTCCAGAGGCAAAATTCAGGCTGAGAATAGGAAGGCAATGAGCAATAGTTGTGTGACAGCATCTCAAAGAATGGCTCCCACACTGGGGCTTGGATTCATTAGGATTTGAGAAGGTTTTGGGACAATTGGAAGCCTGTACAAGGACAAGGACTGAATGGTTTAAAACAGCACCATGACAGTGGGCCGTGCAATCAAAACCAAAGGTTCCTCTCACATTGCAGAAGAGTAGAGAAAGCCAGCAGATCCAGAGAAGAGTGTATTTGAGGAGGATGCATCTTTGGGGGGAAAAGAAGGTGATTCATAAGAGCCTCATCTCCTCAAGAACTCCTACAGATGGGACAAGAATTAGCCCTGTGAAAATCCACAGCTACAAAAAAAAAATCAATACAGTGCAAGTCAGATGGAAAGACAAAAACAAGGGTCAGGAGTGTTTCTTCACAAATGCTGGAAGTCTGAAAGTACCATGGAAAAACTCAAGTGTCTGGTTTGCAAGTGGACATAGCAAGTTCATTCAAATCACGGTGGAGAGTAGAGGAGCCACTAGACATTAAAAAAACCCCACAAGGGCTAAGCAAACATTTAGAGGACCAGGACCAAAGCTGACACTATCATTTGAGCAACTCAAGTTTTTTGTGTCAACAAGAAATCCCTTGTAAATCAGAATTACAAGTTTAAACCAGAAAAACAGAGCCTCAGACACCGGAAGCAGCAGGAGCAGCTGTCACACTGTCACCAGTGGGCTGCACAAGCAGGACACACGGCATTAACCAGGCCCCACATCCCTCCATGTCACCAGAGCAAATGCCAGGGCAGTGTGTGACACCAGGATCAAGTTCTTAAACAGCAAAAAGTGATTTCTCCCCAGGAGTGGTTGAGAGAAGCAGCAACTCAGAGAACCATGGAATGTTTGGATGGGAAGGGACCTTAAAGTTCATCCTTTTCCACCTCCTTTCCACAGGCAGGGACATTTTCCACAATCCCAGGGTGCCCCAAATCCTGTTCAACCTGGCCGTGGACACTTCCAGGAATGGGGCAGCCACAGCTTCTCTGGGCAACCTGTGCCAGGCCTTCACCACCCTCACAGAGAAGAATTTCATCTTAACATCTCATCTAAACTAACTCCTGCCTTCACTTTGGATGGCAGTTGGAATATTGGTGTGAGCCCTCCAGTGTGATCTGATGAAGTAATCAAAGCCAACTCATCTGTAGAGCAAGCTTAAATGTCCAAGAAGGAAACAAAAGCTAAATTTACAAGCTTTTCATAAGAAAAAAAAAAACTTAGAAGCCACGTGATCTATTATTGTGTTAATGAATCATCAGACAACATCTCCCAAAAATTAAAATAGTGTTTTATATGCACTCTGCTGAGCTTGGCCATCTCCTCTCTCCCTACTTGACACCAGAGATCAGGTTTTTGGTGGCAAAAGACAATGAGGTGATAGCAACAGCCTCACTTTACTCCCAAGTTACACAGGAGGAGATGGGGAAGTGCCCTTGTTTAAAGCTGGTATCTGAAAGTCTCTTGGCCCAGCTTCCACAGAACGATTCAGCAGCGTCCAGGAAACCACAGCCCAGGCAGCCATGCTGGGCAAACCAGAGCTGGCCTAAAGACCAGTCTAAATTGCTGCAGGGCTAATTATATTGTACAAAATGAAGCCATGTCTCAGGAGTCCGAGGCTGTTGTCTTTTTTAACCTTTTCCTTTTTCCTTTTGCAGTGGACAGAGGAAAAGCAGCTGATATATTCCATTGAAAAAAAGCAAGAATATTGCATGGCAGAATCCATCAAAGTCTCTGGAGAGAAAAACTACACTATGAAAAGAAAAATCCTTCATGTACATAAATAACTAAGGGGGTAAAAAAAGGAGGAATAATGTATCACTGGTCCGTTTTGCAGCAGAAGGGACTCAGCAAAGGATTCTGCTTGACACTGAGCTGTGTTACTCAGATGACAACATTTGCTACTCTGAATAATTCAGGATGAGAAGTAAATAAGAGCCATGACTCCAAGGAATTGCAGTAAAATCTCGTGATATGAGTGGGTGATACAATTCACAGAGCAGCACATCAGGAAGAACCACCCTAACGTCAACTTCAAGAAACATGACAGACTGAACTCAAGCCAACCCTAGGAAGCAGGACTACACCAGAGTATTCCACAAAAACCATGGGTCCATGCTTTTAAGATCACCAATGAACACACTAATGACCACAACATTTGTAATTACAGAAATGATAATATAGGATAAAACACCTCTAAAATATCTCTAAAGAGGTACCTGCACCATAAATCTAACCCAGCACTTCTGTCAACATCCCCTGTTGTCCTGTGCCCCACCCCTCCTATGTTACCTGTCTCAAGGAGGCTGGAGCAGAGCTGGCAACGACATGAAAAACAAGAGCCACAGAAAGTCTAAACATATGAGGACAATTCAGCCAAGAGACTATCAGGAATGGAAAAAGTATTTTCCTAAAATCATAAATATCATGAAGAGATGTGTGAAGGTTTCTAAATTCAACACCTGGCTCAGGGAGGTCATGAACTGCTGGAGAGAGAAAAATAAAGCACTATTTCCCTGGATTAGATCTGCTGTGATTGTGTTCTCCCCTCCCCAGGCATCTGCTCCTGGTTACCAGTGAGCAGGATACCAGGCCAGATGGATTCCTGGTCTCATCTGGTAGCACTTTTTAAGGCATTACACGGGATTTCATCTGTTAACCTGAAAATACACAGCAGCTGATTGCTTCCTAAGAGCTGGAAAAGGGAGCAATGTTAGGGCAGGGAAAACAGCAAGTGGCTGTGGCCTAGGACGGACTTAGGATCTTAACCAGCTCACAGCTCCCCTCAGAGTGGAGTTCTGAACCTGCCTGAATATTTTCCATTGGTGACTCTGGCAAAGCAAACCAAGTTGTTGCCAATACAGGGAACTGGAACAGCATGAAAACTCCTATGGAAGAGCGAGATAGATGGGCTGGAATGAGACAAGGTCACACACTTCATACTTCACAAAAAAAACCCAGTACTATGAACTAGAAAGCCCTTTAATGCAAGGAAAAAGAAAGAGAGACAGGATATTAGCTTGTTGCCATGACCTGTGAGCCACCAACCTGTCTCACCTTTGAAAGATACCAGCACAAAGAAATTCTCCATGGCACGGCACAGCATAGCATCCCAGAGAGCCCTCCCCTGCCATTCTGTGCCCTGCTCCCCTCAGGGATTAGCTCTGAGCAAACACATGCAGGGAAGAGAGCAACAGAAAACATGGAAAAGAGTGACTGTGTGGTTTGAAAATAAGGAGCCAACACTTGGGCCAAGCTTTCCCAAAGCTTGGGAAAGCACCAACGGAGAGAAGAGCTGATTTATAGGAAGCAATTCTGGCATAAACACAGGCAGATATGTACCAGCCACGCATAAATTTATTATGAGAATCTAGTGCAAGTTTCCAGCCCTCATGTCCAGAAAACAGAACTCACACAAAACACAGCAAGGAGCCCAAAGTGGCCCAAACTTGTGAGGACTTTTGGCCAGCAGTTGAAAACACAGAGCTATAGACTTGTAGAGGAAAGCAGAGAGATGAGACTCCTCTTCCTCACCACCCAACAGCTCTTAAAGAATAAAAAAGGCACCAGCTAAGTCCAGAAAAAGTGATTTCAGGGCAGGAACTGTTTAAAGAAACACTTGTATCTGAAAAAAGCTTAGGTGCTTATGCAGAGTGTGAGCATAAAGCCCTGATTTTATCAAGCCAATAGTCTAAAATTTCACTGGAGTCAGCAAGACTTTTGCCAAAAGACTGGAATATCAGCGGTGCCGCTACACCGGCAGCCAGAACTTCAACATGGAAACTGAGATTTCCCTGGCAGCTCTCACCTCCATCCTCCACTCTTCCTAAGTACATCTGCATGTTTTTTTACTAATAATGACTTTTATTTTTATTACACATCATGATATTTAAATTCTTTTCTTATCTGGTCACACCTTGCCAGCGGTGACCTTCCCTGAACAAGAATTCCTGCTGATATTTATCTCTGGCAGCACCTCCAGCTCATCCCTGACTCCCAGAGCTCCAGTGTGAGCCCAGTGTCACGTGGAAATAACTAGTGTGTGCATCCCTCTACAACAGCAATGTCATGAAATTCTCTCATCAGTAACACTTCACCACCCAGGTGGCACTTCCAAAACTTGAGCCACTAGCAAGCATTGAGGAATTTTGCAGCCTGAATCTCTGCAAACTCATTAACTCAAAGGCACTCTTTGAGTTGTTTTTGGAATATATCTCTGGGAAAATGCTGCTCATATTTGATAAGAATGTCTCAACAGGAACAGAGCTCATGAGACCCAGTTCACCCATCATCCTCTCCCAACAGAGACTGAGTTACCAACACAGCACTGAACCAGGGATGTAGAGATGGTTTATCTGGGTAAATCACAGCCAGCAGCTGGGAAGCTGAGAGAAGGAGCAGGCAGGTCTTGAAGAACTTGGGGAGTGGCTGCACAAGCTGACAGGCATTAGGTCACTAGTGAAAAAAAGTCAAGTCTGACATCACACCCGTTGACAGTGGGACTTCAGGCACGTCATGGTGAGCTCAGAAACCAAAAATGAGGTAGGCAGAAAATGTCACACGAGGTCAGGCACGGGAGGCGGCTCAACAGAGCTTGGACTCTGCTCAGAAGACTTTCCACGAACAGAGAAGTCACTGTCGAGAAAGGCTAAAGGGGACTGTTGGTAGCAGTGAAACATTTGGAAGGGAAGATGTCACCCTCCTGAGGCAGCTGAGGTTGACCCATCCCTGGAAGTGTCCAAGGCCAGCTTGGACGTGGTTTGGAGCAGCATGGTCTAGGGAAAGGTGTCCCTGTCCACGGCAGGGGGTGGAATGAAATGACCTTTAAGATCCTTCCAACCCAAACCATCCCGATTCCATGATTTGGATAAGACAACAAACCCCAACCCCTAGAGTTCCACGCTGTGCCAAACAGCA
>VWYP01012759.1:135730-174566 GCA_013400435.1 Pycnonotus jocosus | reverse complement strand
CCCGCACGGCTCCGCCCTATGGCCGCACCGCGCCCGCGCCGCTTCCGGGGCACCGCCGGCCCTGGAAACCGCGTGGCGTTGCCAGGAGGAAGCGGCGGGCGGGAAGGGCGGCGGGACAGCGGCTCCGCTCCCCGCGGGGCTCAGCATCAGCCGGGCTCAGCACCGCACTGCGGCTCAGCACCCGCCGGGGTTCAGTATCGGCCGGGGCTCAGCCCCCTCCGGGGCTCAGCNGCTTGGACTCTGCTCAGAAGACTTTCCACGAACAGAGAAGTCACTGTCGAGAAAGGCTAAAGGGGACTGTTGGTAGCAGTGAAACATTTGGAAGGGAAGATGTCACCCTCCTGAGGCAGCTGAGGTTGACCCATCCCTGGAAGTGTCCAAGGCCAGCTTGGACGTGGTTTGGAGCAGCATGGTCTAGGGAAAGGTGTCCCTGTCCACGGCAGGGGGTGGAATGAAATGACCTTTAAGATCCTTCCAACCCAAACCATCCCGATTCCATGATTTGGATAAGACAACAAACCCCAACCCCTAGAGTTCCACGCTGTGCCAAACAGCATATGGAAATACTTCCCAAACGTAGGGGCGATACACAACTTCTTCACACAAATAAGTTGCTGATACACCTCCAGTTACACAGAGCACTTCGCTTCCTTAGACTGTGAACACCATCGGGTTCAGCAGATCCCAAGGCACCTCCAGTCCCTGCCCCGGCAGCTCCCTGCCCCGCACTCCCGGGACAGCCCCTCAGCTCGGGCTGCCCCGTTCCCCCGACTCAGACCCGGCCGTTCCGCCCCGCCGGGCAGCACCAGCCCGGCACCGCGAACCCGCCCCGNGGGCTCAGCACAAACCTGGGGTCTGCATCAGCCTGGGCTCAGCACCCATCAGGGCTCAGCATCAACCCGGCTCAGCACAAACTGGGGTCTGCATCCTCTGGGGCTCAGCATCAACCGGGGCTCAGCACAAACCTGGGGTCTGCATCCTCTGGGGCTCAGCACAAACCTGGGGTCTGCATCCTCTGGGGCTCAGCACAAACCTGGGGTCTGCATCCTCTGGGGCTCAGCATCAGCCTGGGCTCAGCACAAACCTGGGGTCTGCATCCTCTGGGGCTCAGCATCAGCCGGGGCTCAGCTCAGCACCCCATTGGGGCTCATTCTCCGGAGTTCAGCACCCACTGGGTTGGTCCGTTCCAACCCAAACCATTCCTTGATTCTGTGGAAGAGGAGCAGAAACCCACTGGGCTGGGGTTGTCACCTGGATGCACTCAGGTTGATTCTGGTGAAGAATGTGGCATTTTCCAGATGGATGTTTTAAACTGTCATATTTGTAGATTCACGGACTGCTTTGGGTTGGAAGGGACCTTAAAGACCATCTTGTTCCCTCCCTGCCATGGGCAGTGACACCTTCCACCCAAGCAGGTTGCTCATTCCTTGAAAGTGGTTGAAAACACCACGAGGAAAACCTTCCTCACTGGCATGCAGGCCTCCAGCCTGGGGACAATCCCATTATCCAGCCACACACATAACAGCTTGTCAGTGTATGGGCCCCACCAAGGATGAACCACAGGTTTATTTGGAAAGTGTGTTGAGATCCAGAATTTAGACATTAAAATTATTCATTTCCCCTATTACCTCACAATCCTGAGGCCAAGCTTGGAAATTTTTCCCTGATGCCACAGGGAAGAATTTGTTTTCTAACTTGGAAACAAAGCCCAGTTCTAATAAAAATGGACATTTCACTTTAGGTTTTTCCTTTCTCTTTTAAAAGCTATATGCACTCGGCTGACTCAGTATAGGTTTAACAAAGGCTTAATATTTCTTATTAAATCTTTTAAGTTGTCAATATCAAAAGTAGAATGTCTCAATCCAGCCACCTGAAAAGCCTGTCCTGGCAGCATCCTGTCAAACCTTACCCTGAGCTTCTGCTCCACAACGAGTTTATTTTGCTTATTCTTTGTGCTATTATCTGGGGAAAAGAATAATAATGTAGATATGATAACACTGACAATATCTTTGATCAAAAGGAGAGGCATTTTTGCAATTTTACTCACGTTTTTTCTACTCTACTGAACCATCTTGGCACTCCCAAGGAGCATCTTAATTCTGAAAAATTATCTATCATCAATTTTAGCCTGAGTAGTTCTTCTGCTAAGTCCTATTAAACGTGTGGATTCTCATTAGCCCTGTGATAATCCCTTGGGAGTTTGTCTGAACAGCAGCCTGTGTGTTGAATGAAGGGGGGTCAAAGCTGACCCAAAAACGTCTGGGGTGGGTGAGGAGGTCCTTTGCCTCCTCATCCTCAGCCCAGACAGGTGAGATTCCAGCCCAATTCCCAAACACCTTGTTATGAAGAGAAAGGAAACATCCTGCTTTTTTTGTTGCGTCTCGGGTTGGGATGAAGCGGCTCGTGGCTGCAGGGCGGCTGGAGCTGCTGGGAAGGACAATTCCCCTTTGTCTGGAGAAGCGGGAGGGACAATGAAGCTCCTGTTGAGGATCAGGCACAGGGAGGCACCACCCCGACAGGCCAGCCTGGGCAGGGGGGACCCTGCAGACACAGACCTCAAATCCTTGGGAGTAATGTAAAGGGAAAAAAAACAAAGCTTAAAAGTGCAGGTTTTGGCAGAGAGGTGAAAGCAGAGGAGCAACTACTCAGAGAGAGAAGGTACCAGGGTCTCACCCTTCTCTCTTCCAATAGAAACAGCCCCGTAACCACTCAATCCAGAGCAGGAATGTACATGAACAGGTTTGGAATTTACCAAAATTAGTAGTGCTCTAGGAATCGAGTGTATCTCCCTTAACATAAGCAGGCAACACCTGAACTCCAAACCACAGTCCACAGCAGGGAGGGTGCACTCTGGAGACTGGGACACCAACAATCATGACTATGAATTAGACATAGTCTGGTAGCAGATTTTTTTTTCAGAAAAAGCCTTGAAAATCAGAAAAAAACCTATGCAACCCCCTCACGTGAGGATGAGGTGCCTGGGATTCAGCACTGGATTTCCCATGGCGGGGTAAGAGGTCGGCAGCCCGACAGCTGATGGCCCTGTTCCCCTCCCCTCTGTCTGCGTCCCCACGGCCCAGACATCTGCTGTCCCCGCCGACCAGCTGCCCCCCTGTGCAGCCCTGGCTGCAGGACAGCAGCAGGAGATCCCTCCTTCCAGCTAAATCCAACAGAAATGTGCCGTCTGTCCTGTTCCGGACATGAGGGAAGAAGGGGTCTGGCAGGGAAAGCTCAAAAATGCTCTGGAGCAATTTGTAATTATCCCTATGAGAAGAAGGAAAAGCCTTAGGCTATGGGGGTGAGATAGGATGGTGTCTGTTCCATCACTCTCTCTTGTCCAAACAAAGATCATTTCGCCCTGTAAGATTTAAAATTCAATATATTAGGCCCTAAGGAAATTCTTATTTTCTAAACACTTCCATCTCCTCTCCTAAACATTTTATTTGCTCACTTTCCAGCTTTTGGAGCATCCAAGAGCTCCTGCTGAAATACATGCCCATTTGTGCTGGCAGTGAACCCCTGAGCTCTCATTTGTCATGTAGGTACACCCAACATCCCCTGGAGAAGAGTGTGGGTGCCCCAGCCTGGGTCAAAAGGAGCTCTTGCACCTTCAGGCATGGATAGCAGGCTCAGCTGAGAACAGTTTATTGCTCATTAGTGCTCTCAGGGCTGTGATGGTCTCAAGGTCAGGGGTCAGATAAATCATTTGGACCATTGGAAGAAAATTCCACATCTTGGGATGGAAATAAAATCTGCTGGGGGGAGTGGGTTGCCCTCACTGCCCATCCCTGACCCTCCAGCACCGCTGGGTTTGAGGAAGCCACGGGGATTCAGCTGGTGACACAGCTGGTGATTTTGTTGAAGCCATTTCCTTACCTGGAAAGATAACACAGACTCAGGAAATGAGCAATTCCAGTCTCCATCCATAGATTTATATATTCCCTTCACGTTTCCTAAATAAACTGGTCCAAGGCAGAAGGCTCCCTGTCTGGTCCCTGGCACAGCCCAGTGTTTGTAGCTGAAGATGCTGCTGACATCTATGGTCAGCCTGGGGTACTGGTGTTTCAAAGTGCTGGTATCACAGGCTGGATTGGGTTGGAAAACATCTTTAAATTCCTCTCAATCCACCCCCTGCCATGGACAGGGGCACTTTCTACTATCCCAGGGTGCTCCAAGCCCCATCCAGCCTGGCTTTGGACATTTCCAGGGATGAGGCAGCCATAGCTGCTCAGGGCAACCTGTGCCTGGATTTCCCCACTCTCACAGGGAACAATTCCTTCCCAATATCCCATCTAACCCTGCCTCTGGCAGTGGGAATCTGTTCCTCCTTGCCCTGTCCCTCCAGGTCCGTGTCCCAAGTCCCTCTCCAGCTCTCCTGGAGCCCCTTTAGGCACTGGAAGGGGCTGTCAATGGGTTGTGGTGTTCATACGGATTTAACCAAAACATCATCATTATAGAGTAATCTCTTGAAATTACAGGAAATTACCTCAGAAGTGAAAACTACTCTGAAGATATAAAGGTAATACTGACTGGATTTCCAGCTGATTGTTCCCCTTAGGAGGTTTTCTGGACCACCCCTCTTGCCCTAAGCCTGTAGGAATCCTCTTTCACAGGGAAAACCTGTTAGATGCTGTAACATTACACCCAGTACAGTGGTACAGCCAATTTATCCATAAGTTAATTTGCAACACTGTGCATGACCCCTCTTTACCACATTAAAGTTCACTATTCATTATATTGTTGGACTGAAGCACTTCTTGAGATTGATGGAAATCCTTCAGCACAGGTGTCAGCATAGGTGCAACTCTCTCAGCATTCTAACACCCACACAGTGCCATTTTAAGGAGATTTTTATTGGAACAATAATAGCTGGGGGGAAAAACAAAACAAAACAAAAAAACCCCCAACAAAACACAACCAAAAAAACCCAAACCCCCCCCCCCAAAAAAAAAACCCAAACAAAAAAACCAAAACCAAACCAACCAAACCAAAACAACCAAAAAACCCAAGAAAAGCAACCAGGCAAGCTTTTGGACATGGAAACCTCCTACAAGTCTGGTCTTAGCTATAAATTTTATTGTGGGTTGTCTGCAACTCCTGAGCTTTAGCACTCTCTCCCTTTCTTTTTTTTTCCCCTAATTTTCAGAAGAGCTGGGTGCTATTCCTGCTTCCTTACAGACTCAAAGATTAGCAGCAGGGGCACAGCTGGAGCTAAATCAGCTCCAGCCCCAGGAAGTGTGGGTTGAAGGTCATCCTCCCATATTCCCATTGGGGCAGGAAAGTGGCCAAGTAATCACCTTCTCTTGCTTTTTGTTCCTACTAAAAACTCAGCCTTGAGACTGCAGGTCCTGATGTAAACATTTGGATTTTATCTGTGAAGAGGGAGCATATTTGTTTGTTTATTAGAGGCAAAAACAGTTTAGCTGCTCCTTAATACCAGGTTCCCAGCAGGGTGGTGTGTACCACAGACATATTTGGTCCCAAGCTCCTTCTGTGCACCTCACATCCCTCCACAGCCTCCTGTGTTCCAGTTCCATCAGATTTTATCTGTTTAACGATGTGTGAGAGCAATCCAGCACAGGAAGGACACAGAGCTGTTGGAGTGAGTCCAGAGGAGGCACCAAAATGTTCAGAGAATGGAGCAGCTCTGCTGGGAGGAAAGGCTGGGAGAATTGGGATTGTTCAGCCTGGAGAAGAGAATCTTCAGGGTGACCTAACTGTGGCCTTCCAGTGCCTGAAGGAGACAGCAAGAAACATGTAGGGAGACTGTTTACAAAGGCCTGGAGTGCCAGGACAGGGGAAATGACTTCCCACTGCCAAAGGGCTGGGTTAGATGGGATACTGGGAAAGAATTCTTCCCTGTGAGGGTGGTGAAGCCCTGGCACAGGTTTCCCAGAGAAGCTGTGGCTGCCCCTGGATCCCTGGAAGTGTTCCAGGCCAGATTAGATGTGGCTTGGAGCAACCTGGGCTAGTGAAAGGTGTTGCTGCCCATGGCAGGGGATGGCATGGGATGAGCTTTGAGGTCCCTTCCAACCCAAACCCTTCTGGGATCTGTGATTCAGGTCTCCATGAGCCATTGCTCCTTGGTGAGCAGCTTGGATTTCACTGTCAGGAGCAGTTCCTCATCCTTCCCCCTTCCCACCTGGCAGCTGCACAGCCCTCATGGAGCAGCTGATCGTGGATAACAGCTGAGGGGATGCAGGCGATGAGCAGATCTGATCAGAGCCCAGAGGTGTTTGCTGTCTCCCAGGCATTTTTAGAGAATGAATAGAACTGAGGATATGCTGGTTTGACAGGTCAAAGGGACAGGAAAGAGCTGCCAATAGTGCCACCTGTCACTGTGATGTTTTGTGTGGTGTCAGGGCAAAGAAGTCTGTGGCTTGTTTGGATTTTTCCCCTTAATTTACAAAATCTTTTAAAAAATTCTATTAAGGAGAAATCAACTGCTACTTCTCATTCAAACTGGAACTGCTTTTCTGTAACAACTGTCCTTTTTACCAGTAGACTTTTTGGAAAGAGGTTTTTACAGCATTCACTGCTTTCTCCACCAGGCTGACCTACAAAGCTACCACTGAACTCTCCTGATATGCTAAATTTTAAAATTTAATCTCCTCCTAAATTCCCCTTTCTATCTGCTCAGCAATACTCTGATATTTCAGGGAGCTTCTGAGGGAAAGCAGAGGCAGAACTCTTGACATTAAGGCCTATCACAAGGCCCCACTTGCTTTTTTCTTATGAATTACCCCAAAAGATATGTGGTGACATTATAACAGCCAAAATAACAAGTTTTATTTAGTTTTAGCCATTTATTGCTCCCCCAGCTTTCAGAGTTCTGATTCTTTAGAACAACCAGTTTGTTTTAATTAAACTTTACCTCTAATCAGAATAAGTTTCAGCTGCCCACTCACCTCTCCAGTGTCTTTCCAAATCCAGTTTCCCATCTTTGGACAAAGAAATCTTCATTAACAGCTTTTACTACAAATAAAGACACAACACAGGTGTGTGCTCAGAAGGCTTCAGTTTATTAAAACAATGAAGATCTGCTTTTCAGAAACAGAACCACCACCATCATGCAAGTCTTGGACAAGCACGAGGCAGTCAGAAGATGAAAGACAAAAGCTGCCCACCATGCAGAAGGAGCTTAAGCAAACCAAGACTAGTGGTTTGCAATGAACATTAAGTGCCAAACAGGAAAAATTAATTAGTTTCTCCAGTGTTTGTGCCATCCCTCAGACTTTCAGTCTTGTACAAAAGCTGAGAGAAGGCCATAAAAATTGTAAAAAACTATACAAATGTACAAACCCCAGCTTGAGTAGGAGCATTTTAACATGAAAATTGAGGTGAGATCACATCTACTCTTCCTCCAAGCACTCTCCATCTTCGGCAGGATCCAGTGGCAGGGGCTGAGTTCTGTAAGGAACATTATTTCAGAAGTATTAGCAGAAACCAGCTCTGGTTTGAAAGGCTAACAAAGACCTTTTCCCAAAGCCCGTGGGACCCAAATGACTTAGACAGCCTCAGACAGCACCTTGAGGCAACACGACTGACAGGGGCTCCTTTATCCTGAGTTTTCCGAGCCCAGAGGCAGCTGTAGAGACATTCCTTCCAAACTGGAAAGATAACATTCCACACCCACACATCCCTGGATGGTCCCTGCATGTCCTGGACCCCAAGGACCACAAGCAGGTTCCACATTTTTTCTTTGCAAGCTGCATAATCCCATCTCACACCTGAGTTTCCACTTGACTAACTTACAGAACAAAAAGCTAGTGCAGTTGAGTGAGCACAGTTCTTGCTTCTTTCAGAACACACCGGGAAGCTGCAAATTGTTTTGGGGAAATTCTGTGTTTTCTTCTCACCACCTTGTTCTTACTCGGCCCAACAACCTCCAAATTAAAGGGATGAAAGTTTTCCTGTGCTACAGCCAATATTTTCTGTTTCACTAACAAGTGGGATGCACTTAAAAGCCTTTGTTTGCTTGTCCTACAGGACAGTTTGGGGCTGATTCTTAGAGGCTTCCCCTGGAAGTTTAGGAATACCTACATTTGGTGGGAAAATGGAGGTTCAGCCCAGAATTCTCTATGGAAAACAGTGTGTCTGTAAGACAGTATTTTATACTGCTGCCTTTTTAGTTAGTAGTGCAGCCTACTCAGGTTAATCTGAGGTTTCAGCTTGGAAAAGCCATTCAATTCCTGGTACATGGAAGTTGTTAGTGCTCTCCTAAGCTTTTTGCAAAGCTTTGTTCTGCTGATGAAGTTATGTCTGAGCAGTGAGAACTTGCCTCAACTACCAATTACTCCACCCATTTTCAGGAACCTCGATGAGGTCCCTGAAAACATTGCCAGACTTTGCTGAGAAACATCATTTCCATGAGAATACAGAGGTCAGGAGACACACTGTCAACCTGTCAGCAGTCACTTGCCCCTTCAAGCATGAAGTGGAGTTTCACGGGGTCACAGAGAAAAAATAATCACAACTCGCTTCCCCTAACTTATGCTTCCCCTTGCCCCTACACTCACTCCAGGCTGCTGGGCCCAGGCATCTCTCCGTCGGGAGCTCGGTTCTCCTTGGATGGGAGCTTCAGGAAGTCGCTGATGCCCTTTTGCCAGGCGGGCACCGGCCTCACACAGACCCGGTTCAGCCCCATAGGGCGCCTGTCACCTGCGAGGAGAGAGATGTCAGTCCTGGGGAGGGAGGAGGGAAGGAGGGAGGAAAAGAGAGGGATGAAATGAAGGAGGAAGAAAGGAGGGAGGGAAGAGGAGGAAAGAGAAAGAGGGAAGTAAAGAAGAAAGAAAGAACGTAGTGAGGGAGAGAAGGAAAGAGGGAAGGAGGGGAGGAGAAGGGGCCGAGCCCCGCCGCGCTCACCTTTCCTGCTGGGCAGCGGCGGCCGCGCGTTGATGCTGCTGGAGCCCAGCGCCTTCCGCGGAGCGCGGGCCACCAACACTGCGGAGACAAGGGGACACCGTGGGGACACCGTGGGGACACCGTGGGGACACCGTGGGGACACCGTGGGGACACCGTGGGGACGCCGTGGGGACGCCGTGGGGACGCCGTGGGGTCAGCGGCGGCATCAGGACCCGCTCAGCCCTGCCAGCCTCGTCCCGTCCCGTTCCCTTCCCGCTCCCCGCCACTCTCCCATTCATCCCCGCTCTCTCACCCTTGCGGAAGGCGCGCCCGCGCTGATCCACCTTGGTCCGCGCCATCAGGGCCGGCACTGCCCGGCCCCGCCCCGGCAGCGCCACAGCCCGCCAATGCTGCGCGGGGCCGCCCTCCTTCCGCTCCCCTTCCCGCTCTCCTCGGCACACGCGGGATATTGGGAAGAAATTCCCTGTGAGGGAAAATTCCCTGTGAGGGGACTGAGGCACTGGCACAGGTTGCCCAGTGCATCTGTGGCTGCTCCATAAAATGTTCAAGGCCAAGCTGAACGGGGCTTGGCATAATCTGGTCTAGTGGGAGGTGTCCCTGCCCCATGGCACGGGGTTGGAATGGGATGGGAGGGGATGGGATTGAATTTACAGTCCCTTCCAACCAAAACTATTCCCGGATTCTATGAACCGGTCCCGGAACGGTCGCTCCGCGGCCGCGTTCCCGGGGGGAAGGGAGGGGGAGGGTGTCGGGCGGTGCGGCGCCGTTTCCCGTCCCCCGCGGAAGATGGCGGCGCCCAGCGGGCTCCTGGCCTGGTGTGTCCAACACCTGCGCGGGGACTTCGGGCTGGACGTGGGCGAGGAGGTGGTGAGGTGAGCGGGGTCGGGGCCGGGCGGGGCTCTCCTGCCCTCTGGCTGGGGTTCCTCGGTCCAGCATGGAGGAAACAGGGTGTGTCAGAGCAGCTGTCGGCAATCTGTGCCCGGGGTTGTCGCTCGAGTGGACATTTGGGGAGGTCACAGAATCACGGATTGCTCTTAGCTGGGAGGGATCTTAAAGCTTATATCGTTCCACGTCCTGCCATGGTCTTACCACGGTCTCCACAGAAAGCTGATCCGAAAAAGAAAGATAAATGACACATCTGTGGGATGAGAGCACCGGATTAGACCGCGGAACATCCACACCCTCACCCGTTTTTATCCACCCCGGCCCCTCGCAGGTACATTCTGTCAATCACCAACGAGGATGAGATCCGGGAGTACGTTGTTGATCTGGTTCAGGGCACGGACGGGAAGAAGGGCTGGTTTGTGGAAGAGCTGCTGAGCAGGTGGAGGAAATGTGCCCAGCTGCCCTCCGAGTCTCTCCCAGCCTATCGGAAAAAGGACGGTGAGTGGTGCAGAGTGGAGAACTCTCGAATAAACCTGGTTATTGTGGTTACAAACAATTCTATGCCATGAATCCCTGTATGGACACTGGTCTCATTCCTGATTGTCGGGACAGCTTAAAGCCCATTTTCAGTCATGAAGCAGAATCCAGGGACACCTTTCTCCTGCTGACACTTACCCAGCCTCTCTCTCTACTTGCTCACACTTCCAGAGGCTTTGGAAGTGCTGCGGGCTGGGGACCAAGGGAAGAAAGGGAAACGCAAAGGGCGGAACAAGCAGGAGACACCGGCATATGCAGAGCCCAGTGCTCGTGGGGAGGAGGTGAAAACCCCACTGGACCTGGCCAAGGTGAGTGTGGGGGGTGTGCCAGGGAGGCTGCAGGTCTCTGGGAAGGCTTGGAACCTGGAGCCTGCATGTCAGACACTGGTAATGATGTGATTGGGAAACGGGAATGAGTGTCTGGGACATGTCAGACTGGGAAATAAGGAAAAAGAAAAGAAAAATTGACACTCAAACCACTACACTAAATGAAACAAAACAAAATTCAACAAATATAAAATCACTACAGATGCCCAGGTGGGTACTTCTGAGGCCACACCTCAAATCCTCAATTCAGTTTTGGGCCCCTCACAAGAAAGACAGAGGTGCTGGAGCATGTCCAGAGAAGGGAACAGAGCTGGGGAAGGGGCTGGAGCACCAGGAGTGGCTGAGGGAGCTGAGGGGGCTCAGCCTGGAGAAAAGGAGGCTCAGGGGAGACCTTCTGGCTCTGCACAGCTCCCTGACAGGAGGGGGAAGCAGGGCAGGGGTTGGCATCTGTTCCCTGGAAAGAAGGGACGGGATGAGAGGAAATGGCCTCAAACTGTGCCAGGGGAGTTTTGGGTTGGATGTTAGGGAAACAAAAATGTAAACAGTGATCAGCTACTGGAATGGATTGGAATGTCTAGGACAGTGGTGGAGTCACCATCCCTGGAGGGATTCAAAAAACATGTGGATGTGGCACTTGGGGAGGGAGGAAGGGAGAGAGAGAGGAAGGAGAGATGGGAAGGAGGGAGAGGGAAAGGGAGGGAGGGGAGAGAGAGGAAAGGAGGGAGAGTTAATGATGGGTCTCTGTAATCTTGGAGAGCTTTTTCAACCTAACCATTTCCATGTTTCTGTGATATCCAGGCTGGGGAGAAAGGCTCTGTGTGTGTTTGTGTCTATAACTGGGAGTAAAATAATCATCAGGTAGCAAATATACCAGTGTGGATTTTTCTCCCCCAGAAAGCCTGAGAGGAGAGAGCAGGTGAAGGAAGTTGAGGCTGGAATTAGAAATAAAAGGGATTTCTTTAAATCAGAAATGGGAGTGGGGAATTTAAGCCACCAAGTGGTTGGAACATCCTTTCCTGCTGTATTTAAACTGTCTCAGTCACACTGATTAAAGCTTTGATTAACAACTGAAATACTTCAGAAAGAAACTAGAATAAGAGCATAGAAACACTAAAACCCAAGAAATGCTGTTATTCCTGAGTAAGGATTGGAACTTGAATTCATGTTTTTAAATGGAACTTTGTGGAGCAGGGAGGCTGCAAAGGCTGAAAGTGTTTGTAAAAGTGTTTATAGGATAAAACACATTTTTGAACTGGCATTAAAAGTAGATAATGATGTTCCATTTCCTTCTAGTTACCTTCTAACTTAATTAAAATTTAAAAAACAAGTGAGAAAGATCTGCCAAAGTCACTTTATCTTGTTTTGGGTTTTTTTCACGATGCCAGTGTTTGAATCTGGCAGTGGCACTAAAACCAGCTGGACTTTACTGGGGGGGGACTGAAATGCTGCATCTGCTTGTCAGTAAACCAGATTTGTCAGAGGTGAATCATAAAATCACTGAGGCCAGATTATAGAAGGAGGAGCAGAATTTATTTTACAACTCAGCACTTGAACCCTCCTGAGTGGAAAACCTCCTCTGGGGTGGCTGTGCCAGGTGGGACTTGGGGAGGCTGCTGGGAGGTGACATGGCTGTGGATGCAGTGGCCCTGCTGCCACCACCAGCTGTGTCTGGGGACAGGCACACACGGTGCACAGCTACAAACATAGAGTCTAAATAATCCTTGGAAATGAACTTGGGAGTAGCTGAGCTGCAGTTTGGAGCTGTTAACCAGGTGTGGGGCTGTGCACAGCACAGAAGGCAGCCCTTGCTGCCCAAATCCCAGCAGCTCCAGCTGGTATGGGTGGCAAACTTCAAGTGCATCCTGGGTGTCCTTGCTTTGGATTCCTTGGAGCTTTTCTGGCAGGCCTGAGCTTGTCTTTCTGCTCAGTCTGGGGTCTGGTCCAAGTTTCTTTCCAATGAAGCAGAATAACACTTGTCTGAGCCTCCCTGCCTGCCCAGGGATCAGTGCTCGCTCTCTGCTGCCAGTGCAGAGCACAGTTTGTTTGTTTGTTTGTTTGTTTTTTCCTTCCCAGGCCCAGGAGAGCAGCAGCGCAGTCAGCAGCGGTAGCATTTCCTCCAAGAAGAAGCCCAAATATGTCAGCCTGTACACAAGGGAGGGGCAGGACAGGCTGGCTGTGCTCATCCCAGGCCGCCACGCCTGCGAATGCCTGGGCCAGAAGCACAAGCTCATCAACAACTGCCTGGAGTGCGGGCGCATCGTCTGTGAGCAGGAGGGCTCTGGGCCCTGCCTGTTCTGCGGGGCCCTGGTGGGTAACCACGGACTTACTGCCCCTCTTGGACCTGGAGAAGTTGGCTGAATTGGCCTTTTACATGGAAGTTCCTCTTGCAGAGTTCTAAAGCAGGGAAGGAAAGAACCTGTTAGGAGGTTTCCCCCATAATTTACGTGGCTTTGGAGTTTGTCCAGTTTCTGACAGTCTCCTGTGTGTCACACCAGTGTCCAAAATCTCTGCAAGGCTTCAGCCCCATCCCAGGCACAGCCCTGGGCAGCTTGTCCTGCTTTTCCTTCAACTCTTGCACAATATGGATCCTTTGGGATACCTGTTAGCACCCAGATTCAATTCAAAGGGACCTTTTGGAGAAAGGGGACAAGTTGTTGATGGCAGAGGAAATTCTTCTTCATGTGAGAGGAAAGTATTAGTTGGGTAGAGCAAAATGTTTTAAAGCAGATTGGTTGCTATTTTGAAAGATCAGTTTAACTCCCAGTGGCCAAGAAGGAGAGAAAAGCTCCAAGTTAAGGGTTTTGGTTCTGCCTGGGTTGGTTCTGAGCTCATCTCTTGTCCTTTGAGCTCAGTCAGCAACATGTCCACCCACAGAACAGGGAGAGACCAAACTCTGTTTCTCTTCTAGTAAAGAACAAGTTTCCAGGGTTCTCCCCATGTCAGTGGGGAAGAGAAGGAGGTGTGGATTGTCACTGCCACTTTAAACAGCCTGATCTGTTGTCCAGGGCTCTGAAACTGGTCAAAGCTGTGACATTCTTCCCATGTGATGTCTTTCCCAAACTTTCATTTCCTTCTTTCCTCCTTTTCCTCAGGTGTGCACTAAAGAAGAGCAGGACATTCTTCAGCGAGACTCCAACAAGAGCCAGAAGCTGCTGAAGAAGCTCATGGCAGGTCAGTAGCTATTCCATACCTGGAACAGAATGACTCCAAATGGTTTGTGTGCATTATTTCTTTCAAACTTCACTGAGCCACGTGCCCTTTGTCTATGGTAGGCATTAAAGGGATAGATTGGAAGTTGATTCCTTGGATCCTCCTGCAAGCTCCAGGCAGCATTGCTGGGCTTCAGCAGAGGTGACAGTGGTGAGTGTCAAATGGCAGCGTGTGGTGTCCTTTCCCTGAGGCCCCAAGGCTGCTCATCCGGCATTCCAGAATCAATCACATGAACTGGATCGTTGTAGCAGTCCTTGAAAATTAGGATAAGTCTCCTATGGAATGTGTGCTGTGGAAGATGAAGTGCTGCTGTCTGATTTGCTGGGCTCAGAGAGGTGGTGGTTAATATTTTCTAATGGCTCTTCTTGTCTCACACTTACCTTGGGAGCTAAAAATAGGAACAGAGCCAAGGAAAGCAAGGGGAGATACTACCCAGTGTCCCAGCAAAGACCTGTGCATTGTGGGGATGTTTGTCTGAGTTTAGCTGAACTACAGCCAAGGTCATGGTGTTCTTGGTTGGAAAATACACTTTGCTGAAGAAATGGGGAAATATTTACTTCAGATCTGGGCTTTTCCTTAGGGCTGTGGAGATAGCAGGGGGATGGAAGTCCTTGAGAGCACCAGCCAGTCTGTTTTATCCTTCCAATACAGATGCTGGAGTACTTCAGGATCCCTTTTTTGACCTGTTTTATCTCTTTTCCCTCCTGCCTCTGCCAGCTCTTGTTGCGCGTGTAGGTAAAAGCTGGAATGTGGTTTGCTGTTTGTCTTGGGAGTAAAAATTGGGGATCAGTGACCAAAGGGAAATACAAGCAATTGTTTCCCTGAAATGAAGGCATTTCCCAGTGTGGTGAAATATACTGGTGTTTTTCCATCATGGCTTTGGGTTAAACCTTTTATGGGCTTGTTGGTTGTTCCCTGTTGGTTGGTTGGGTTTAGGCCAGTAGGGGTAAGAAGGAAGAGCATTTCCTGGGAATAGATTTCTCCATCTCTGGAAACAGCTGCTTTGAGGAATCTAGTGTGGTGTGGTGTGTCAGGATATTGTTTGTGGGAGGCACAAACAGCAGCAGAAGGCTCTGTGTCTCCCTGGAATCTGTCCTGGGCAAGAGGCTCTTTGTGAGAGTAACAACATGTGAGAAGGGTTTGGCTTTTAGGAGAGGACTCTTAAAAAAGCTGGGGTTGTTACTGAGGAAGGAAAGCCTCCAGACCTTAGAGCCCCTCCCAGTGCCTAGAGGGGTTTATGAAAAGGAGGGAGAGGGACTACTTAAACGGGCAGATAGTCATAGGACAAGAAGGAGTGGTTTTAAACTAAAAGACAAGAAATTTAAATTGGATATTGGGAAGAAATCCTTCTCTGTGAGGGTGGTGAGGCTCTGGTACAGATTTCCGAAAGAAACCGTGGCTGTCCTGTCTCTGGAAGTGTTCCAGACAAGGTTGGTGACGGCTTGGAGCACCCTGCGATAGTGGAGGGTATCCTTGGTGTTCCACCATGGCAGGGAATGGAATGAGATGAGCTTTAAGGTCCTTTTCAATCCAAACCATTCCATGATTCTATGACCTGAGGCCTGTGGTTGGTGATGGGTTGAATTTTGGCTGCCCAAATTGTTAGGGAAGAGTGAAGGGAGAACCAAAGACCAAGAGCTTCTGCCTGAACTCTACCCTGACTTTATCTCTGATATTTGAGTCATTCCTCGTCTTTGGAGGAAGGAGTCTGTGAAATGAGCTTGAGGGAAAATTGTGGCTTCAACCTCCCTGGAAAGGTGCTCATCTTACTGCAAAGCTGTAGTTTTAGTTCCTGGCATGGCATTTAGTTTAGAGGGCATTTCTGCAGCCTGGTCCACCCAAATGGCTTTAACACACTGACTGCTGAGCTGTGGTTTGTTTTGTGTCTCAGGTGCCGAAAGTTCAGGCACTTTGGATGCCATAAGCAAAGGTTTGCTGCCTCACCAGGAAGCGAGACTCAAATCAGGCCTTGAGATGGCTGTGAAGCACAAAGACAAGCTGTTGGAATTTGACAGGACAAGGTAAGATCCTACTAGGTGGGAGACTGTCATGAATGGCATAAATGATCTGGCAGGTGAGGTGCCTTTAGCAGAAACATTGGGAATTCCTTCTAAAACCTAGATTGCAGCCTCAGACACCTTAACTATGGCATTTGGTGGGACAGGAGTGAGTCTGTGGAATGGATCCCATTTGGGTGTCCTTGCTTTTTGTCCCTGACAGTCCAGCTCTCCAGAGAGATGGGAAAGGAGCAGGTTGGAGGGTGGGTTTGAGGCTGTGCCGTGGTCCCACTGTGCTCATCCTCTCCTGTGGGCGTTGCTTTCCCAGCGTGCGTCGCACCCAGGTCATCGATGACGAGTCGGATTACTTTGCCACCGACTCCAACCAATGGCTCTCCAAGCAGGAAAGGGAAGCACTCCAGAAGAGGGAGCAGGAGCTGTGGGAGCTGCGCCATGCCTCCAGGCTTGCCAAGAAAATCACCATCGACTTCGCTGGCAGGCAGATCTTGGAGGAAGACAACAGCATGGCTGAGTACCACAGCAAGTGAGTGAGGGCTGGCAGCGTGCCCGAGAGCAAGGAGGTGCAAATCCTTATGGAGAGTGGTCTGACATGCCTGTAAAAGCTGCCTGGGAAAGAGGTGTTGCAGAAGGCCTGCCTCAACAGAACCAATTCAGCTCAAATTCACGCCAAGCTGAATTTCTGCACTAGAGAGCAGTGACTGCTCAAATTGGAAATCAGACTGAGCAAGGAAGCCATTTAATTGGGGGGAATGGGGCAAAAAATGCTTTGAGTCATAGGGTGTAGGGAGAAGGGAGATGTTCCCAGGGGAAGCAGGGAATGTTCATCCCTCTCATTTGTGCTTGCAGACTGGATGAGACCATTGAGGCCATGAGCTATGGTGCACTGAGCGAGCCAGCCAGGAGTCCTGGGACAGAGATGACACCAAACTCTGGGATTTTGGTGAATCCTCGGCTCCTCCAGCCTGCTCCTTTGGTCAGTGGGGTTTCAGTGGTTTATTCCAGAGCAGTGACTAATTTTGGGAGAGTTGAGAATTGTCAATTCCAGCACATCTGTAGAACCCAAAAGATCACAGGATCGTTTGAGTTGAAAGGGATTGTAAAGACCATCTCATTTCATCCCCTGTCATGGGCAGAGACACCTTTCACTAGACCAGGTTGCTCCGTCCAACCTGGGCAAGAACACCTTCAGAGGTGAGGTGACTTCTCTAGACAACCTGTTTCAGCATCTCACAACTCTTGCAGTAAAGAATTTCTCCCTAATATCCAATCTAACCTTGCCCTCTGCCAGTGGGAAGCCATTCCCCCTATTTCCCCTTGTTTCTCAGCCCCTCTTTGCCTGCCCTGTGTCCCTCACTGGCTATCTCAGTTTGGGATAGAGAAGGTTTGACAACGCCCTGCTCCTGGTGGGTTGGTTTACTGGAGTTTTAACATCCTGCCTCCTTTTCAGGAATGCAGAAGAGTTTCTGGAAGTCAGCCTAAGGCCATTTCACCCTTGCAGCTCTATTTTATGAAGCCTTTTCTGCCAGATTCCCATTTTCCAAAGGGCATAAGAGTAATGAAGGAAAACTTCAAATAGGATTTGCACTTGATACATACTACTCCTGGAGAGGTGCTAACCTTTTCCCTGTTTCTTTTGAATGCTCTCAAGTGGGTGGACCAGACTGGTTTGCTCCCAGAAAGGAAAACTGTTCGTTCCATGGAGGCTGGAAGCGAGTCTGGCTTGGAGCGGAGCAGGCTGCGGATTCAGGACCGGGAGCTGCAGGAGATCTCGGATGATGGTTGGTGCCTCAGCCTGCATCAGCCTTGGGCTTCCTTGCTCGTGAGAGGAGTCAAAAGGTGAAGGCATCCCAGGCAGCTCCTGCTCCACAGGGGAGGGGGGGAAAGTTATGTTTCTCAGAGGATCTCTGTGAACCCTCTGGCTCTATTCAGTGACTGATGCCTGTGGTAGCTCCAGGTGTGGAAGCTGTGCTTTCTCTTCCGGTGGGTTGATCAGCTGGAGAATATTTATTTATTTTTTAGGATAGTACCTAACCTGTAAGGGATGAGTTTGTTCACAGTGTGTGAATGTAGACAGAGACTGAGATTTCACTGCTATAGTTGGGGTGTTCCTGTGTGAAATTTGGAAAAACAAGTAAGGTAATCACTTGAAATATGTTCTTCTGGGTTTTTGTTCAGCATAAAGAAGGCAACAGTAGCACCAGGCTTTGTTTAAAAGAAACCCAATCCTTGCCAGTACCTTCTCCCCCTGGGCTAGGAATTGGGTTACAAAAAGAAGCTGCTACTGTTAATAGTGAACAAAGAATCATCTTTAGCCTTTTTTTTTTCCCTCCACCACATTTCTCATTTTGGAGATCAAAGCTTTTTCACTTCCCAAGCGAAATATGCTTTAAATCTTAATGTGCCTGGATTCTTCATCCAGGTGTTCTGGGGATGCTCCAGCCACTCTGGTGCAGGTGCAGAATTCCAGGATCTCCAGACAACTGTTCCAAGCAGAGACCTAATCCCTTATTGCTCCCTTGATTGTTCTGTGTGACTTTGGGAGCTTCTAAGGGACTTTTGTGAGCAGATTCTCCTGCATGTGTGTTCTGCTGGCCCCGCTGGGGATTGATGTCCTCTAAAGCCCTGAGGGCACCCCTGCTTTATTTGTGACATTACTTTTTGCCTATCTCAGCTTTTCTTTGTGGTCCTGACACATTGCTTGAGTTGGGATAATCAGGGCAAAACTTAGCAGCAGGAATTGACTATGTTTGAATGAAAAATCTGTTCATGTGGGGGATTTCTGCTGAAGTTTTAGTCCTTCATTTTCCTCTGTTCTTTAGGGTGGAGGGCAGGACCTGGTACACATCTCATCGAGGGAGGTTATGGATTGCAGCTACTGCTAAAAGACCTTCCCCTCAGGAAATCTCTGAACTGGAGGCCACCTACAGAATCCTGCTCCAGAAAGGTGAACTGCTCTCTTTGGTTGTTGGAATGATTTGGTACATTGAGCCATGCAATGAGCAGTATCAGAAATTCCTCTCTGCTGAGCAGGGAAAGCTATATATAAAATTAAATTTCCCAGCCCTAGTCCTCCATGGGGAAGATTCTGACCTGGAAAAGGCACCAAAAACATGTTAAAATTGCTGTTTGTGTTCTTGTGCCTCAAAAAGTAGAGGTGCCTGGAGGAGAGGGAAGGGTACTTGGGGATTGGAAGACCCCAGCTGTGTGTGGGAATATGGGCTCCCTAAAGAGATGTTTCTTTTGCTGCAGATGTGGAATTTCCAAGTGATTATCCCTCAGGATGCCTCCTGGGCTGTGTGGACGTGACTGATTGTTTATCACAAGAGCAATTTCAGGAGCAGGTGAGTACAGAAATGAACCTTTCCATGCTTGCATTAACCAGTGGGTTTTTAAGGCGGTGGAACTTGCCTCTGGAGGAGACATTGAGTGGAAATTTCAGATTGTGTTGAGAAGACAGAAGCTATTGCAGGGATTTATGTGGCAGAGGACATGAGGGGGCCTGGCAGCTCAGGCCAGCATGGAAACATGGACTACTCTGCTGCAGTGGTGGTGCAGTGCTGTGGGACTTTGTCCCTGCCCTGTGGTGCCAGCAGCACCGATGCCCTGCTGTAGGAGGGAGTGGCTTGGCCTGTGCAGAGGGATCATGGTCTGTAGCTGCTGGATCTGCCTGGTGCTTCTTACAGGAGCTGGAGGTCACAGTGGCCCCTCTGGTGATGTCACACTGGCCTGGCTGGGGAGTGTTGTGCCCTGTTTGGGGCACTGAGTGACCTGGAGACAGAGCCATGAAAGGAGGAGAGCTGTTTCCCACCAAGGAGGATGGACAGGAGAGCCACAGGACTACCTGTAGTGAAGCAAGGCTGGAATCAGGAATCTTTTGAGAAATCTCAACCTATAAAAGTCCACGGGTGATGGTGATGTGTGTCCAGATGTGCTGAGAGCATTGGCAGGTGGCCTTGTGAGGCCACTCTTAGCTTGGGATGGTTATGGAAACCAGGAAAGGACTCTTTGTAACTGTTGCACCCATGGTTAGAAAGGGAAGGAAGGATGATCTGGACACTTCAGGCCAGTCAGCTTCACCATGGTCTCTGGAAACCTGGTAGAGAGATTGCTCTTGGAAGCCAGTTTTGGGCACATGGAGAAAGAGAACATTAGGAATAGCCAGTGTGGGTTTACCTAAGAATAAACTCATGCTTGACTAACCTGATGACCTTCTTGGATCCAATAGATAGAGTGGAGAGTATCTATTAACCTGCTGTCCTGGAGCAGGCACAAATCCCAGAGGAGTCATAACCAGTAGAAGTATTATTCTTCTTTGCATTGGTTAAACCACATCTGGAATACTTGGGTCACCATAAAATTGTTGATAAACTGGAGCAAATCCTATGGAGACCACAAGGGTGGTTAGGGGCTGGAGCCCTGTGAGGAGAGGCAGGAGACAGAGAGATTTTCCACTTCCTGCAAGGAGATTATTGGGAGACAGAGCTGGGCTCTGTGCTGACATACATGGCTGGAGGGTCATAGAATGAAAGGGGTTCAATGTGGCTTAAGGAAACAATTTACTGTAAGGATGGCCCAGCAGTGGGGCAGGCATTGCCCAAGGGGTTGAACCATTTTCATCTGGGAAGATTTTCAAGAGGACAAAGCTGTGGGCAGCCTCACCTGAATTCAATGTTGGTCCTGGTTCGGTTGGGAGGTTGGACTAGAGACCTTTTGAGACCTGAGTCTGATGCTGTGACTGATTCCATCCCCAAAATCTGGAGCAGGAGCTTTCCTTGGGGTGTGTTTTATGGACTTACAAAACCTGCACGTAGCACCAAGTATAACATGGCTGTTCCTGAACCCATTTCATCCCTGCTCACTGCACAGCCCCTTGTGCACATCAGGTTTGGTCTGCTGGGAATCACCCAACCATGTAGGGCTTGATAGTGGACCATGACCATCTTGTGAGGTGGAATAGATGGGTTCCTTGGGAAGGAATCCACCAGGATGATCTTGCTGTGAAGAGCTGGAGAGGCAGCAGGAGTTGGGGCTGTTTTTCAGGAAGTGCTCCTCTGGCTTTCCCAACTGGGAGAGATGCCTGGAAAGACAGGGAGTGTAGTTCTGGTGAGGTTGTGTCTCTTAATCACAATAGGAAGGGAGAGAAATTAGAGTATGAGCAGCAGAGGGAGCTTTGGGACTGGAAACCTACAGGAGTATTTGGCTTTGTACGGGAACAAGCCTTGGGAGAGACAGAGGAAGAGGCACCGAGGCCTGTGTAGGGATTTTCTTTTGTAGCATCCACTAATTTGCAGTTTGGGCTTCAGTGGAGATGCCTGTCCATCTCCTGCTGTCTCTAACAGTGGTGGAAAAATAGATCTTGGTCTCTTACAAGTACTTTTCTGTTTGTCACAATCCCTCCTCTTTGTAGATGTGTTCTTCAGGCATTGGTGGAATGGTTGTGACAGCATCTCCAATCTGGGAATTGTGCTGTAGGTAACTAGCTTTAATCTTCCCTTGGAGGACTTTAACAATTAGCCACATTGTCTGGAAATCCCTCCCAGTTTGTGGGCACTGCTTGGCTGCAGAGGCACTGGAGGCAGAGCAGTATATTCAGGAGCCCCATTATCCAACCTGTTAATGGCAGATTTCTCTTTCTCCTCAATGCTGTGGCATTTCCCGGGTTGCATTTCTCTGGCATTTTGCTGCTCCCGTATTGCAAACTACTTAAAATTCCTAATTTCCTGTCTTTTTATGGTGATTTTGTCTGTTTTTCCCAGGATTCCTTTAAGAAGCGGTAATTTCCCTCGCCTGTGAGCTAAAATCCAGAGATGTGAGCCTTTCTGCAGTTGCTTTCTGAGGAAATGTCTGGTTTTTTTGTGCTCTCAGGAGCAGCAAGTGCATCTGTAGGAAGCTGAGCTGAATTTAATTGCAGATGTCAGCAAGATGACAGTGTGCAGCACCAGCACAGAAATCTGAGTTGGGTCTCGCCGGCAGTAAGAAATTCCTGTTGCTCACGTGGGTGTTTCAGCCCAGGTTCATCAGCAGCGTCAGCACTGTGATCCAGCCATTTCCTGGTGTGCAAAGATTCCTTGCAGCTCAGGGAGAAAGGCAAGGAACATGATGCTTTTTCACCACTTAGGGCTTGCAGAAACATTGGGTATTTTCAAGGAATGTGTGAGCAGGCGAGGGGAGGTGATGCAGAGCAGAGACCTCTCGGGGATTGAGCTCTCGTAGAGCTTTTCCAGGCGTTGTGCTTTGACTCACACCTCTCCTCCTCACCACCTCCTGGCTGAGGCTCCTGCATGTTCCAGAAGAAATCACTTCACAAGTGCAGGGCGAGCCTTGCTTGCAGGTTATACCAACCTCCAAGGATGAAATAGTTCCTGGCTTGCTCATGGTGTTTTGATGGTGATCCAGTGTTTTTTGGCAGCCACAGAAGTTTGGTTTGACTCTTGTGACTGTTTATTCCCATAGGCAAGGGAGAGTCTTTCTGGTCTTAGGTCTGTTTCTCTTCATCCTGGGGGTGTTCAGCCTGGGGATGAGAAGGCTCCAAAGAGGCCTTAGAGTCCCTTCCAGTGCCTAAGGGGGATCCAGGAGAGCTGGAGAGGGACTTGGGACAAGGAGTGCCAGGACACAGCAAAGCAGCTTCCCACTGCCAGAGGGCTGGGTTAGATGGAATATTGGGAAGGAGTTCTTCACTGTGAGGGTGTTAACGCCCTGGCACAAGTTTCTCAGAGAAGCTGTGGCTGTCCCATCCTTGGAAGTGTTCCAGGCCAGGTTGGACAGGGCTTGAAGCAACCTGGGATAGTGGAGGGTGGCCCTACCCATAGCAGGGAGTGGACTGAGATGAGCTTTAAGGTCCTTTCCAACTTAATCCAGTGTGTGATTCCATGCTTTTGTGGTCTGTCCCTACTGTGACTCTCCCATTACCTCTCAGTCCTTTCACTGCTGTCACCCACTCCCTGTTTAGCACTGTCTGCAGATTTAATTTCCCTGCTGTTTGCATCCTCTCTCGGGTTGCTAATGAAGATGTTGTGGCACCCTGCTGGTATTTTTCTATCATTATCCTCATTTAAATTTTGTTTTTTTTACACTTGTGCTCAAAAAACCAAAATTAAGCAACGCTGCCCCAGCAGAATCAGACCCATTCCCTGCCAGAGCTCTTGCATTATGACCAGGGAGGGGTTATTTATCTACATTTTTACTGCACATGTAAGCCTAGCCTTTCATCACTGCTGAGAGAGGGCGGTCCTACCTTCCTCTGCCCTACCTGCAGCATTTGAGGCCTGACTGACGTTGCTGAGATGGTTTGCAGATCCTGAGGACGTGTGGGAAGTGATAATGGAACAGGATCTGGAGTGCTGGAGCTGGCAGGGAGCAGAGGAAGGGTAGAGATGTCCTTGGGATTAGGATCAGTGGCACGTCAGGTACCCTAATCCCAGTTATGCTGCCTGTTGCGTGAACTAGTTAAATCTGCTCCTCTGGGTCTCTTTCTCACGTGGAAAATAAAGCAATTCTTCCAGACAGAGGTTATTTACAGCACATCTTACTGCTCAGAGCTGTGATCTTTGACTTGGAGCTGCTCTGGCAGCAGAAGCTGTGTTCAGGTAGGAGGGTCCAGCCCAGGTGTCCAGCGTCACTTGCTCTGTTTGCAGGGAACTGCAGCAGGAGCTGCTTCCTGAACTCAGCCCTGATTGCCTGGTGCCTGGAGATCCCTCTGAAATCTCAGGATTTCCAGTTGAGCTTTGCACATCTTGCCCCTCCTCAGAGTACATTCTGGGCTCATTTCCTTCTCTTCCTGGCAGCCATCCAAAAATCCCTGCTCGAGACCAGAATGATTCCTTTGTTACACTTTTCAGCTAGAGGTGACCTGGAAACTTTTTCCCCCTTGGAGATCCAAGCATTCACTATGGCTTTTCCTTGCTCCGGGGCTGACGTCACTGACACCTTGAGCAGAGCAAGGAGCTGCCCTTGTTTTCCTGCAGGAGGTGTCAGTGACTTCAGCTGCTCCCACTTGGGATCTGTGGGATGGGGCAGGCAGGGCCTGGCACAGGACTAAAGCCAGCAGGGAAGTGTTTACATTGATGCCATTTCCATGTGCTCTAAAGTCCATGTTCATTTTGCTAATGACTTTGATCTGAGAGACTATTGAACTGGAAAAAAAAGAGTGTTTCCTGCTGCTGTTTTAGTGGTTGATAGGTGTATTTGGCTTATTTTGAGTGCAGACATATGCCAATACCTGGATGGAGCTATTATACTAGGCTGAAATACTGGCTAATTATGTTTGATGGGAGTTAAGTGTTTATTTTTCATTTCTAGGTGATCACTTAGTGTCCTAAATCTGCACAGGGGAACACGTAGAAGCTATTTTTGTGCCACGAGATTGCAACTATCATTTAAATAGACTCCAGCTTTCCCACTCAGGAAATTCGGGTTTAAACTCTTGGCCTCCTCTTCCCTCCCTGGTGAAAACAGCAACAAAAGAAATGAGATTCAGGTGCCCAGTGCATAGAACTTGGTTTAGATTCTCAAATAGGAGTGAAGAAGGGTAGAGATATTCTATATTTAGACTCCAGAAGGTGCCTGTTTAGATTATCTCCAAATAAAGGAACAATAGCCCTCTGGGAATATTTTCCTGAGGAGTTAATGGGAGGGAGAAACACAAACATAGACATTGGTGTATACTTCTAAGAACAGTATAAATGCATAGAGACTTTTTATGAGGACCTGTTCCCTGAGGGAAAGGTTTCCTAGTGCAGGCTCTGAGTGAGACAAATGCCTGTTTGTATGGTGCTGTGGCTGTCCTGGCGCCTTCCTTGCCTCCACCACTGGGATGTTTGCCTTCTCATTCCTGAGGCACCTCTCTCAGTGAAGGATTTTTAGGTAGGTCAGATAACCTTCCTTCTGGAGCAGTCTAGGTGGCTGTTAATGATTGCAACCCATGAAAGGCCTTTGAACTTTACAGAGCCCTGCATTCTCCTGAGCTGAATTTGTCTTTTCTATGTAGCCAGATGCCAGATACAGTGGTGTCAGGCATTAGGCTGGCTCACAGGGTGATGCATCTCTTTAATTCAGGTTCTCACCCCACAAAATCCCCTGATTTGTGGTTCTGGGAGCAAAGCAGGAGTGCAGCTGGTTTGGATTAGAGACGGTAAGAGATGGGGGAGTTTTTCCATATGGGAAGTGCTTTGGTTTTCATCAGAGGCTGTTCTGAGGCTCCAGCTGCCTTGCATAAGCCAGCAGGTTTGCTCAGGCCACTGCTCAGGCTGTTAAGATGAAGGAGAGATTGTCACTTGATGATGATTAATTTAGGAATGCATTAGCATGCCAAAGAAATCGAATGATAGAGGCCTGCTTGCCCTCTCCTCTGGTTTCCTAGACCCAAGGGAGAAAGTGAAGCCAAGGCTGAAGCATATGACTTAATTAATGATGACTGTGGACTTTGCCTCTGCTACCATTTCAGCAAACTACTCATGAGCTGGCAGGGCCTCTTCCTTCTCTCAGATGGGGTCACTGATACTTGCTGCCTTCTCAGTGGTTGGGTTTTAGTTAATCCTGAAACTGAGGGTTAGATAAAACTGACCTGGAGCCCCAGGACAGGTGCCCCACTGCCTTCCCATCCAGGTTAAGCTGTGGCCACTCTTTCCATGGTGACCCCAAATGATGTATCAGCTGCAAAATACAACCCCCACAGTACGTGTAGAGTGCCCAAGGACTCTGCTTGCTTAAGCTTTTGTTGGTGTGTCATTGATTTCCTAACCCCGAACAGACCGGTCGCTCCAATGCGTTTCCTGGTCCTGTGAGAGATCCTATCCCATCTGAGGGGTTGAATCAATCCTGGAGCAGGTGCCAGCATCATCCCTCCTTGGGGAGCAGCAGCAAGGGGCAGCACAGGGAGAGGCAGCTGCCCAAGTGAACCAGGGCAGGGACACAGCTGTGCAGAGCTGTATTCCCAGCGTTTGGGTTTTCTGGCTTGCTTGTGCGTCCTACCCTTGTGCTTCCCAGCTCTGATTATCGCTGCCCCAGGTGAATCTGTTCGAAGTCTGACTGTATCTAGCCAGGTGCAGCTCCATGAGGTACCCTGGTTCCCCTCATCCCCTCCTCCCCATTGCTTTTCCCTTCTCCTTGTCGAGTCTGTCCGATGATGCAGGCGATGGGGCTGTGTTGGAGCTGAGCTTAGCCCTGCCCCTGCTGTCCCTCGGCACAGGGGGATGAAAACAGCCCTTTCAGCCTAGTACCTTCCCAAATGTTATTCCAAGTCCACCCAGTTTCTCTTGAACTGGTTGTCAGGCGCTCTATAAACATCTCCAGCCTTTCCATGGGCGGGTGTTGTCCTGGGCTGGGATGTGAACCGCGGGAGGGTGTTGGTGGCTGTAGGTCCTGCAATGCCGGTTCAGGGAGAGCTGGGCTGTGCAGTGGCTGTTGCTGGCACTGCTGGGCCCTCTGGGTCTCCCCCAGACTGGAGACCTGGCAGACTGCTCAGAGTGCACCAGCACAAGTTTGAATTTTAAATCTACATTTCAAAGTCCTGTTATTACTTACTGTGTTTTAATTGCTTCCTCTGCCACTCAAATCAAAGTACAGCCTGTAGTGTAGAAACACCTCGGTGAGAGCCGGGCTCTGGGCTGGAGGCGGAGAACATCCACTGGGTGGATCCGCCCGGCCAGGGAAGGAACCCGCCGTGGTCCCAGCCTGCCGTGCCTGGATCTGGTTGCATACCAGCCAGGCATGCGAGGGGCAGAGCAGCCGAGGGCTGCCAGGCATTGTGGTGGGAAGAAGGGGAAAGGAAGGCAGGCTCACAAAATTCCTTGTGCATCCTGGTGCAGGGAGCATGTGCCAGCACATGAGCTGCCAGCAGCAGCTGTAAGCGCTCAGGAACAGCAGGGAGGATGTTGACTGCAACAATGCATCAAGGCTGCGGTTTGTAGCCTCAATAGTCAGGCAGTTAACTTTTTTTCTCTTTTTTTTTTTAACAAAGACATTTTGATTGCCAAATCCATAACCATTAGCAGCTGTGGTTTCGAGCTGTTCCTTCCTCACACGTTGCAGTCTAGACCTGACAGGCTTTCAAACAAAAGTTTGGCTGATGGCTTTTGTTTGGATTTCTTTGTGATCCTACTTTTTTCCCTTCTTTTCGTGTTCTGTTGATTTGAATTGAACATCAACGCATATCCCTTTGCTAACACAGCCTCTGTGGAGCAGCTCTGCTGCATCTCTGAGCTCTTCCATGGCCAAGGACAGCTTGTAGTGTTCTTTGGGTGGATGTTCTGGATGTTTCTGCCTCAAGCTAGAAAATTTGGCATTTCTAGAAACTTGGATCCGCTTTACGGTTTCTGTTTAGGAAAATGTTATATTTCTTATGAGCCAAAGGCTGGTTTGCCTTAAAAGATGGTGCTTGAGAATGTGCTTAGAGTTGGAAGTGTGATGCAAGACTGTGTCATGAGGGTGATCAAAGCTCAGAGTGAAGCTCTTGGTGCTCTGCAAGCACTTTTCAGGACTGGAGGGCTGAATCAGGAGGTGACACAGCAGTGGTAAACCTGGATCTGCTGTTTGCAATTGGGTGTCACCTTTGGGTGAATGTGGCCTGGAGCACTCATGGTGAAGGCTGTGTTGGGAAAACTGGCTGGGTAATTCCGCAAAGGGAATGTCCTTGTAAAGAGATGATGGAGACCACTGCTGGTGGAATAACCCACAGGGAGCTGATGCTCCTAAACCACTCTCCGTGGAAAAGTGACAGGCCAAATGTGGCTTGGGCACAGTGGCACCCACATCCAATTAAGCATTATCTCACATATTTGATGGCTTCATTTCTCCTGGATTCATGTGTTTGTGGTGCAGGCATTGCTGCAAGTGCCCTTATTTGGGTGCAGCACCCCCATCACTCCCAAAAAGCTACCCATTTTCTTTTCCCTCTTGCAAACCACTGAAGAAACATTTTCTAGCTGGATAGTGAGCAATTTCCCTCTGGAGAGAAGGAGAAAATGGCTGGTTAGTAGTTAATTACCTGTTAACGTGTCTCTGACAGCGATGAAGCTTATGAGGCATGAAAGAAAAGCGGATCTGCCTCTCCCACAAATCACCAAGAAAACAGGGTGAAGGAAGTTGGGCTCCCAGGGGATCCCTTGCATCCCACTCCTCTTTTTGCACATGGCCAAGGAGTGTCTCCAACACCCAGGAAGAGCCCAGTGTGTGTTTCTGCCTGCTGGGAGGAGCTGATTTATTGCCACTGCTAGATCCAGCAGCCCTGCTCTTTCAGAGGAGATGCTGCCTCCACCAGGATGATTTTTTCCCCTTTGAATGCATTTTATGGTGAACTCTCTTGCCAACATATGGGGTCTGCTTGCTTTTATTCTTTCCAGACAGTGTTGCTTTCCAGTGCTGCCTCTTTTATTCCAAAGCTCTTGGAGAGCAGCAGGGAAATGAAGGCTGGAGCGGGTGTCCTGGCCCGGCACTGCCTGGCAGAGCAAGCTGTGTTTTCCCTGTTGTTCACTGAGGAGCCATGCCAGGAAAATGATTCACCCCTTTCCATCGTGAACCTTGCAGAGCATCCCAAGCACCTCCTTGCTGCTGGTGCCCTTGGCAGCTGTAAGATGGACAGAGTGGCAGTGACCAGGGGAAGAACCACGGGTTCCAGCGTGCAATTCTCTGCCACGCTCCAGCTAACCGGGATGTGTGCTCCATGGCAAGGAAAGCAGTGGAGAGCTCAGGCTGCATTGCAGGGCTCCATAGGCTGTTGTGTGTGAAACCGGGACTGTTCCCACCCCTTTGTGTCCCGAGGCCTTAATGAGAGCAGGAATGCTCCTGGAGGGCTGCTAAAGACGCTGCCGGGAGCACTCGGGCTTTGTGCTGTGCAGAGCTGCTGCTCCATGCACGCGGTGCCTTTGTTCCTGCCTCGGATGCACCGGAGCAGAGCTCATCTTGTTAGTGATGGTTTGGCTTCCCCCCAGGACATTTTCCTTCTGCTCTTTCCATTCCCCTGCCTTCGGGTCACAGCAGTTGGGTTCAAGCCAGTGCAGCTTATTGGGGAGGGGTGCAACAATCGAGGGGTTTTTGGTGGCCCTTCTCTGTGTTTTTGTCTCCTGTGGAGGTGGAATCAGAATGAGCAAAGAGTCCCAAATGCTGCGTTGGTACCAGTGGTGCTGAGTGAGCCTGCATGGCCCCAGCATCCTGCTGCAGGCTTTACCTAAATCAGGAAAAAAAAAATTGTAACAGATTGGTGTGGGGGGAAAATATAGCAGGATTTTTTTTTCTCAGATGTCAGAGAAGGTGGGTTTGTGTCTCTGCTGGCTCCGAGCTGGCTCGTCCCCTCCTTTGCTCTTTTGCTGTGGGCTGTGGAGCGGGAGGCTGGCAGCTCTGCTGCTATTCCTGGTGGTGACAAGCTGGTGATGGGAGACGAGGGATGGTGAAAACAAAGTGTAGGGAACATTCATTAGCAATTATCCCTGCTTGCAGCTTGAGCTGGGTGGCTGTTGGGGACATCTGATAGCCACTTAATACATGTTCAAAGCGCTGGCTCTGGCGTGAGGGTGAGTCTGGTGGCCGCTTTTTGGAGGAGCCTAGTGCTCAGCTCCCTTTTCCAGCTTCATTTAACCTCGAGCTGTTCCTGCGGGTGTTAAGCTGCCTTGAGATCTGCTTTTCCCTTCCCTCCCACCTAATCTCCTCACAGCTGGGATCTCCCAGACCTGTTAGCAGCAAACTGAAGCCCAGCTGGAGAGGTGGGACGAGCAGGGGGGGCAGTGGTTGTGTGGAGCCTGTGTGTGGAGTGCGTTTGTGGGGTGTTGGTGTGAAGCAGTGGGAGGAGCAGCTCTTGGTGAGCCACACTGGCTGTTTGCAGCCCACAGAGCCCACTGGACTCCCACCTGCCTTATTGCCAGCTGACTACAAGGTGGCAGAGGGTCTGAAAGGAGGCTGAATCATTTTTTTCACACTAGTTGCATTGCATAACCTCTCTCTTTTGAGCTTCCCTGATCATCTGCAGGACTGGAGAAGGGTAGGTTTGTTCCTTCTTGAGGGACAGCCTGACCTCTGGACTGTATTCCAGCAGCAGGACCTCTGCAACACGCCTGTCCTGGCTGCCTCACCTGGCTGAAGAAGCCGTGGGCTGAACCAGGTGTAGTGGAGCAGGAAAGGATCACCTCTGCGGCCAGGTTTGGGTAGCCTTTGGTCCTCCAGCCTTGGAGGATCTTGGTTCTTTGGCTTTTCCTCAGGTCCTCCAGCCATAGAGGTGCCACCAGTCACCTGAGTGATGCCAAGAGCGACAAAGCAGTGCCAGCATTTCACACTCTCCGGGCGTTGGCCAGGGATATGCACACAGGCTCTTCCTAACCTTCCAAGATCCTCCTTCCCTGCAGATGGGAAATGAAAATCCTTGGCATGGGCATGGAGCAGTGGAAGCAAGTCAAGTGAGGTGACTCAGCCAAAAAAGAACAGAGAGGGAGAAACCTGTCCAAGCCTGGGTCGGTGCAGCAGGGCATCGGCGCATGATGCGGATCAGTGCAGCTTCTCCTCCCCGGCACAGAGCTGCACGGAGCAGCTGACTGCTTGTACCTCTCTCTTACTCAGTGCACAGCTCTTACATGCTGTTGTAAAATGAGAGGGCTTGGAAACACTTCCCCTGGTTGATCCAATCCCAGCGTTGGGCTTCTGTAAATCTCCCTGAATTGCTGGCAATGCTGCCAAACCCTGCTGCAGCGTGGGGAGAGCGGGTCGCTCCCTGCTTCCCTCGCCATGCCCAGCTGTTCCAGGGCAAATCCAAACTCATTTTGGCAGGTCGGTGAGAGCTTTTCAAACACTCAGCCTAGGAGTCATTTGTTAGTAACAAATGGGGGATTTGCCAGGACACGCAGCTCCATCTGGTCTGGCATCCTGTCCCCTCCAGCAGCCTTGATGGATCTGCTCAAGGAAGGCAGGGGAGCAGGAAGAGAAAGAAGGCAGTTTTCCCATGGAAGGAAAACCACTTCCGCAGTCTGTTTGAGCAGGGTTTCCTGGGCTGGAGCATCCTCATGGCATGCAATGGCCTCAGTGGCTGTCAGCACCAGCTCTGCAGCTCATGGACAATCTGAGGTGAGAGCTGAGATATACATTTTTTATGACTATTTTGCATTTCACCTCTGAATGCCAGGGAGGCTGCAGTCAGCCAGGATCTTGGTGTGCTTCCTGCATGGAGTGTGTTTTTTCTCTTTTTCTCTCACATGGTTAATGAGAGAAACAATTTTAGAGGTCTTTTTCCAACCTAAATGCTTCTATGATTTTATCATCTGTTTATTCTCTTCCTATAAAATACCCCCATGTCTTCTGTGTGGTAAAATCCCTCCACTGGCTCTGTGAATGGAGCCAGCCCTGAGCTGGCCTCTCTGAGCCATCACCTTGGTATGTAGCACGTGTGTTGCCCACCCTTTATATGCAAGCGAATATCAAGGAATTTGTGTACCACAGCAGGACAGTGCACACTCTCCAAATCTCAAACCCTTGTATTTGGGATTAAGCTTTGTGGGGGACATTTGGGGATCTATCTGTACCTGGGCCAGCTGGTACAGTTAGTGATCACCAGTTTAGTCTGGTGGTCATTTCAGGCTGGGTTTGGCAGGTTGTTTTGGTTGAAGTGCTGGTGTGCTGTCCATGACTAATTAGGCATTAGTGAGAATACTCACATTCCCGGTCATCTGAATCCAAGGATGAAAATCTGGCTCTTGCTTGTCCTAGTGAGCAAGTGGGCTGGTGATGGTAGGGCCCCAACCATGGCCCTCTCAACATCCCAGGGTTCTGATCAGCCTAAACCAAGTGTGAAACCACAGGTCGGTGCTCAAGGGGGCTGAAAGGGGTTTGGGAACACCCAGGGGGAGTGGATCCAAACAGGCAGCAAGCTCCAGCAGAGGTGCAGTGGGAAGAGCCTGAGCAAGGGGCTTGCAGAATAAGACCCAAACCTGGAATTGTTTGGGGTTTTTTTCGTTAAAAGTTCTTGAAGTGGTTTGGTCTGAGCTGCTGCAGCCTCCATATATAACCCATGTCTTGGCTGAGATCCCTCTGTTCTTGCCCACTGAGCTCTTCCTGCACCCATGCAGCTGTCCTGACTCTGCTCTCTGTGTCTCTCTCTGTGTTTCACAGTATCCGCACCTGAGCCAGGAGTCCGAGTCTCCATTTGTCTTTATATGCACTAATCCCCAGGAGATGGTTCTGAAGTTTCCCATCAAAGGAAAACACAAAATCTGTAAGTAGTAAAGTTTCCCCAGATGCCCCCCCAGCCCTCGGAGCCGGCTCCCCTCACCACCCCAGCTTGCCGTTGCCAGATGAGTTCCCAACCTTTGCCGTCTGCTCTTTGATCTGGAGGTGTTTGTTTAATGGCTTGAATACATCTGTAATATTTTTTTTGTCTTCAGTTCCCCTTTCCCCAGATGTTGTTTCCTCCCAAATACATGCTTCTTCCTGCCTCTGCAAACACTCGAGGAGTCAAAGAGCAGTCGTGTCGGTGGTTGATCTGCTGCTGGCATTAGCCTGGGTCAGGATAGGAGTCGGTGCAGCAATGCCCAGGCAGATCCAGGCAACCTCCATGTCCTGTAGTTCCAAATCACACTGTTACCCCTGAGGACAGTGAGGGCTTGAGCAGCAAGAGCTGCAGGGCCAGATGGATGTTCTCCATCTGCAGGCCAGTGGGATGGGATGTCCTGGCAGAGCGTGCGGGGAAGCGCCGCAGCATCTGTCTGCGCTCCGCTTGCCAGCGTCGTTAGTCCCTTTTACGAGCCACCAGCCCCTCCATGGGCTGCCAGTTATTCCTGCCCACTGCTATAAAAAGGATGGAGGAGGGATGCGGCAGCTGGGGAGCCCGCAGTCAGCTCTGTCCTTATTAGCAGCCTCCCCTCCACACAGCCCGGGGAAGGCACCACACGTGCTTGCAGGGGATGTGAAAAATTAATTTGACGGGCTAAAAGCAGCAGAAGCAGGAAGAGTCTTGGCTGTTTATTCAGCAGAGCTGACAACTGGGTGATCTCCCTCTTTTCCACATGGATCCTTGAGCTAGTACCTGGGGCTCAGGAGTGTTGGTTTTTCTCAGGACTGGTTAATAAGGGATTTTTGAAGCACAGCAGAGGGTTATTTTTTGTTGGCTTTGAGGGTTTTTTCCCTCTTTGCTCAGGGAAGCACCTTTCTCCAACAACTGGGTGTTGGGATGTCCCGCAAAACCATTTGGTTTCTTCCTTGCCTTTTTGAGCAGCAGCTGGGAGGTGCATTCAGCCAATGAAGACCATTGCTTGGAGACTTGCATGCACTCGAATCTTGCTTGTTGTCCTCCCCCTAGATGGGTTATTCCGAGTGCCAGTGAGCAGGCAGGAGTTATTTAGGATGCAAATCTTGGCTGTGGGGGAACAGCCTTGTGGCCCTTGCGTGCTGGTGCAGCCACTGCATCCTTTTTTTCCCTTGTTTTAACCTCTCCTTTGCTCTTGCCAGGCTCTCATGCTCCTTCACTCCCACCTCTGCCTCTGTCTGGCCATGGGTGGGAGAGGGTGAAGCTGCTATGCGGCTCTTGTGTGTCTGCCTCTCCGGGTGCAGGTGCTGCCAGTCCCCTCCCCATCTGTCACATCATCTCCTTTGTGTTGTGACACTTTCCTGCTTGGAGAAGGATCAGTCTAACAGCCTGGAAGGAAGCCGGCTGTGCTGGCGGCTGCCTGTGCTCCCACTCCCACTGCTGGCCCTGCCTTCCCTGCCCTCCATCCCAATAGGAGCTGTCACAGGAGCAGTGCAAGGGGGCTGTGGAGCTGCATGTTCACCTCCCGGAAGGGACATGGTCCGTCTGGGTGATATTTATGACAGCCTAGGGAAGGAGCAGGGAAGCCTTTGACCTTTCATCAGCACAAGGCGCTGTTTTAATAGAAGCTGGCATTGCATCCCAGGCAGTCAGAAGCTTAATTCTCCCAGCTGGAAGCAGAGCAGAGGGAAGGTGCCAGGTCACATCCCCACCTGGGCTTGCTGGCTGCCCTGGTCTCCTTGAAACCTGGCTCAAACCATGACAAAATGCCAGTTTGTCCTGTTGGGAAGCCAAGCCAGAGCAGTTTTCCTTGCCAGATAACAGCATGGATCTTGCCATGGTGACATCCGGATGCTTCTCTTTTGCAAATTACTTGTTTCTAGCAGCCTGGAGATGGGAAAAAAACCCTGACATGGCTCAATTTTTGCTGCCAGGGTCATTGTTTTTGTGGAAGGGATGGGCACAGTGCTGCATCTGGAATCACAGCTCTCCCCAAATACATCCCCGTGTAGTTTTACCACATGAGGACAAAGCTTGTTGGCCTTTTTCATTGGAGATTTCCTTGAATCCAGGCAAAGCTACCCTGAAGCATCACTTAGAAACCTCCCTCCAACAGCCAGCAGCTGGAAGAGTGCAGAGGAGCAGAGGATGTGGTGTGAGGCAAGAGGCCTTGAATCATTGAGCAGAAAGAACAAGGGACCCTGGGGCTTTGCCTTATTTTTAGCCTTTTCTTAAAGGTTACCTGTGTAGTGTGTGGTGTTTGCCAGCTGGAAGAGCAGAGGAGCCTCCCAATGTTTTTGGAGTCCAGGAGAAGCAGGCAGGCACATGAAATATAACAGCCCTGGTGACAGTAGGTGGTGTTGGGGGAACAGAACATGGAGAGAATGTGAACTTGCTGCCTTTCTCCTGCCAAAACCACCCCTGGTGTGGGGGCAGGGTGCTGTGACACACTGCTTCTGAATGGGCTGGCTCAGCCTGCTTGGGTGCCAATGGATGCCACTGGAAACAGCAACTGCAAGGAGGGGGTTTCTTCCTCATCCTTAGGTGGTGGGAGGAAAGTCTTCTCTGGGGTGGCCAAAGGGATGGAGGATCTCCCAGAACATCTTCCAAGATGTGAAGGACAAGGAGAGGCAATGTTTTCTCCAGGTCCCCCTGGAGCTGCTGGCTGAGGATTTCCTTGGTGACAAAGGCAGCAGAAGGCCTTGGAGACCACCAGCCTGGCACGTGGTGCCGTGGAGCAGGTGTCCCCATCACACTGGGTGCCCATTGCACCATCATCGCAAGCTGAGGATTCGTTGTCCCCATCTCTGCCTTTCTCCACGCTGTGGTGAAACGCGTCCCTGGCACTTTGCTAGACGGTCCCGCATCTCCTCCGAGTGTATCAATGCGCATCCTGTGGGCAGGCGCAGGGATCAGTGTCCCCCCTGGTAGTGGCAGGCGAGTGCTGGATGTTAATTTACTCTTCTCCTCGCTGAATTTCCCCCTCTGCGGCGTCTCCTGGCCGCGTCGGACACGCTTGCCCCTGGCTCCCCGGTGTCGCGTCTGCGGAGGGAGGCCGCGGTGGCTGGAAACGCCTGGCTCCTCAAGCAGGATAATTGGATGTGACAGGAACACACTAACTAGGAGACCTCGCTGCCTCCAGCTCATTTGCATTGCAAATAGCATTTAAAAATAAAGAGTGATGAGGGTTTGTTGTGTTTTTTCTTTAATCCCCTCTTTACAGGGAAGCTGGATGCAAAGATCCACCAGGGAGCAAAGAAGGGGTTAATGAAGCAGAAAGCCGTGGGGTGTGCGCCGGGGAGCAGCACTGGTTCCCATGAAATACCCAACTGCCTCTGAAGGATGCCAGGATGTCTTCAGCTCTGGAAAGCAGGTGCAAGATGGATCCCCGATCCTAGATTGTTTCTAGGTATTGCTTTATCTCTTGTATTCCAAAAGTATTAAAGAGACATGTTTTTACCAAGACCTGGCCCAACAGCCCTGTGCTTCTAGGGGGGTCTAATGCTGCAGACAAGGGTGGGTGGGAGATGGAGCTTGACGAGATGAGGTTCAACAATCACTGGCAGCCCCAGGAGCAGTGGGTCCCAGAACGGGGAGCTCTCTGGCAGCAGCAGCCTAGTTCCGCCCTCGCTTTGGCAGGATCTCCCTCTCCAAAAACTGCCTTGAGGTGTTTTTGGCTTTATGGGGTCAGACACTTGGAGGAGAAGGGTGAGAAGCTGAGGGGATGAGGGGGATGGCTCCCAACAGCCAGAAAGCCTGAGCCCTGCCAAGTGGGGATGAAAGGTTTGGGGTTAGAGGTGGGCTCTGTGCCTGCTCACAGGTGCTCTTCCAGCTCTTTGGAATCACTGCTTCGTGCCCAACCTTATGTCCTTCTATTGATTTGTGCCAAAGCAGCATCCACCCCCCAAGACCTGGACCCCAGCAGCTGTGTGTAGAACACCTTTGGAATAAACTGAATTTTGCCTTTTTCTCTACTCCCTCACACCAAGCCATTCCCAACATCACTGTGTCCGTGCTCATCATGCACTGGTTTGTGCTGGGGTGTGATCTCTTCGTGCTGCAGGCTCTGCCTTGCCTTGCCATGGTCTAAGAGCTCCTCCTCATTACCCTGAGCCCATCCTGCTCTGGGGGGACACAGTGACCCCCCCAGCATCCCTTCTCCTCCTCTTTCCCAGGAATGTGGTGGGAACTGCCAGCTTGATTGCTTGGCACAGTCCCTGGGTGTAGATTGTCCAAGCCCTCTGCCCCATGGGACAGGAGGAGGGTGCAAAGCCTTTGTGCTGCAGCACTGGAAATCGTCCCATGCCATTTGCCCTGGGAGTTGTCTTCTGGCTCCATTTGCTGCCTGTGGGATCTCTGAGGTGCTGGAAATGATGGGGCTGGATCCAACACCCACCCACATTATTCCTCAGTGGGAAAATCCTCACAGGTGTTTCAGCTCTGAGCTGCCCGTGATTGGTACAGAGTTTATGGTGTGGGAGCTGCCGTTCAATGTGGCCAAGAGTGATGGGATTCTCCTGCTTCCTTCTTCCTCTGGCTGCATCCCCCCCATCTGCTCTGTCCCTTGTATCCCACCACTATGGTCCAGTCAGCTGCGCTGGGATCCCTAGAGACTTCCCTGCACTCTTCTTACATGGAGATCTTACTGTCTTGGTGGATGTCCCTTGGGAGTGATGGAGAATATCTATGGTGCCAATAGGCGCAGAGCTGGAGGGGGATGGGGGCTTGGGAGGTCATCCTGGGGTCCTGGTGCCTTGGGAAAAAGGAGGCAGGAGAGGCCTTCCTCGTGGGCTGTGTGGGAGAGGTTGGGACACAGAGAGTTGGAAGTCAGCACCCAGGGAGGAGGTGCCAGGCTGGCTCCAGGTGGTGCAGCTCCAGCTCCTGCTCCTGTCCCAGGAGTGCAGCACCATCAGACAAGACCATGACAGAATGGCATCTTGTACCAACTCTGTGATCCCACAAACTCGCACCTTTCCATCATACCTAGTGCCTGTTAAAATCCCCATCCCAAGGTACTGCTTCCCCAGATGGGTCACCCATCCCATGCCTGAGCCAGGCTTTAGTATGAGCCCACGATTTGGCTCCATATTAAACCAGATCCATCTTCTGCATGCACCTCTGAGAGTGGCTGCAGCCTTGTCACCTCCCTGTCCTTTGTCACTCACAGCTCACGTCTGCCTGGTGCGTGCAGGTTTCATCTGTAAGGGTTTCACGTCCACCATCGTCTGCAGGATTCTGTGGGATCTCTGACAGCCATAGGCAGGCTGGATCACGGGCCATGGTTAGGACAAAACATGTCATTGGAGCAATGCTGAGATCATTCCCAATGGAACTGCCTTGCCTGGTAGAGGTTTTGTTTTCCTCCTGTATGAGTGGCATCACAATTTTGCCAGGAAAGATGCACTGACTGATCCCTGGTTCATCCTGCATTCCTGTCTGATGCTGGTTTTTCCATCCTTGGAAGCACCATCCCTGGTCTGAGATCTGCTGAATGTCAACACCAAACGCCTATAAAACCTTTTACACAAGCCTTGAAAATACTTCAGTAAAAACTGACCTGGTTTTATTAGTACAGGTTGTCCTGGAGCCTGCCAACATTGGCTCTGTGCTGTCTGAGAAGAGTTTCTCCTCATCAGGATGAGGAAGGATTTCTCCTTTCTCTCTTGGGCTGTAAGAGAATTTTCTTCTCATCCCTATTTTCCCATTGCTTTAAACATCTTCTGGCTCTCTCCCACCTGTCCCAGCCCCAAAAGCTGGTGAGAGACCCAAACCTCTGGCCTTCTCAGCATCACCTCCTTTGCCAGGGGTTTGGGTCTCGTGTTGTCCTTGTTTGGGGCAAAAAGCATTAGAAGAAATTGGCATCTCCTTTGGTGCTCTCCTGAAACCAGACTGGATGCTGGCACACTCAAGGAATGGTGGCACCTCTTCAGGCTGAAATACTTACAGCAGACCCTGGATGGATGGAGTTGGTGCCCCCCTCCCCATCTGCAAACTCGTGCATGTTCCTGCTCCGTGCTCGACACTGACAGATGCCAGCTGGGATCCTGCATCCCATCTCCCATTGGCACAGCTTGCTGCACTGGTTCACCTGCCTGGTTTTGGGGTGTCATGGAGACGGGACTGGGACATCCCCACTGAGGTGAACCAAAATTTCCTCACTGAACAGTGGGGCTGATGCTGAGGCTTTGGGAAAAGGAGCGGAGCATTTGGATTGTCCAGGGGTCAGGGTTGAGATGAGCTGGAATTTCCTCCCTGGTCAGCAGGGCCAATGCTGAGGCTTTGGGTGGGAAGTAGACAGTTTAGGGGACATGTCACCTCCAGGGCATGCGAACGGCTGGGGACCCAGGTGCTCTTTCCATCCAGAAGAGTGTGTGGAATGGAAAAGTGGCAGTGTGGGACACAATGTGGTGGCTTTTGAGGTAGGTGTGGATGCCCTGGGTTGACGATGACTCCTGCCCCTGCCTTTCTGTGCTGGCTCAGGGAGCTAAAAGCGTGGCCTTGGGGGGGACCGTGCCGGGCTGAGGTTTCACAAGACGCCGCTCAGAGCGTGAAACACCCCCAGAAAGATTCCCTCCGCCATTTCCGAGGAGGCACTACGGCGGCTCCGGCTCCTAAAGCAGGGAATACTCCGCTCCGGGCTTTGTCTGTCTCCGGCTCCCGATCCTTCAGGCGGGGGTATCCGCTCCGTGTTTTCCTGCCGTCCGGGGACGCCGCTCCACGTTCCGCCCTCCGCGTTTTGCGCCGCGTCCGCCCCGCCCCGCCCGGCGGACCCGGCGCGG
>VWYP01012759.1:56747-135497 GCA_013400435.1 Pycnonotus jocosus | reverse complement strand
GTACCCTTGGGGCGTGTGTGTGCCCCCCCCCTCTGGGACCACTGGGGACGAGGATACGTGCCTCCCCCTCCCTCCTGTCTGGCCGACGGGATGGAGCTCCGGGAGCCTCCCCCCGGGACCACTGGGGACGAGGGTCCGTGTGCCCCTCGCCGCCTCCTCCCCGTTGCCACGGGGCCGGTTGCGGGTCCCTCCCGGGCCGTTGGGAAGGAGCCCCCGCGGGTGTTGCGGCCGTTGGGGGTCGGGTCTCCCCCAGGGGTGCCAGGCCCGCCTTTGCCGTCGCGAGGGTCGCGCTCGGAGTCTCGGCTGCAGGGAGGGGGTGTCCCCTGCCTGGGGTCACCGCCATCCCAGGTTTTGAGGGAAGGATCGGGGTTGCGGGGGGCGATGCAGGCGGGGAGGGGGGTCTCGAGAGGATAGCGGTGTTCCTTGGTGGAGGCAGGGGTCACCCCTCTTTGACCCCCGTCTCTGTGCAGGGAGGGTTTGGGGGGCACAGGAGCAGAGGGACGACGTGAGCGGAGGTTCCCTGGATCCCAGCTCTTTTGTGGTGCCGGTAGGGGGTTATCGGCACAAATCCCGAAAGATTAAATGTTCCCCAATGCATTTAGCGAGTCCCTGTGAGTTTGGGGCGGGTCAGACCCCGACAGTGGAGCTCCTCCGGGCATCACCCTGGGGCCGGGCCGTGTGTGGGCGGCCGGGTGCCGCAGGACGAGCCGCCCTCCTTCAAGTCCTTCGAGCCCCCGATGGCCAGCGGGGCCGATCTGGAGGTGACCCCGCCGGTGACAACGTGGCCGGGTGTCCCGCGAGGGCTGGGGCGGCCGGGGGGGCGAGCACTCCTGCCGTGCGCTCTCCCGCCCGTTGTGTACACGGGGAAGGTCACAGGTTCAGGTCTGGTCTGCGAGACTTGGCTCCCCTCCATCTCCCAGCAGCCTTCCTTTTGCCTTTCCTTTTCCTCCCTCTTTCTGGGAAGGCCCTTTCCCTTGGAGGAGGCGTTAGACACTCATTTTCCAAAGTGTGCACCGAAGAGCCCCTCCATGGACTCTTTCCCCCTCCTCCGGAATATCCAAGGATGCCGGTGTTGGGGCTGGCTTTTGGGCTCCATCGTGTGCAGGCAGTTCCTCGCCTGGACATCCTCAGGAAAACCTATTTCCACGCTTTGTGTGATGACTCCAGCATCAGATTATGCCGCACATTTCTAGCTCTTTGTTGGCAGTACACGACCGCACATGCACGGCACTCAGAAAATCCAGGCAGCTGATTTTATTGATTAGCTCTTGACCAAAAATAATTTATATTTCATTATTTTGAAGCTGTTTCAGTTGCAAAACACAAATCCTTGCCCTTTTACTCCCTTGTTCATACAGCGAGGTTTTCTCCTCTCCTGTGAGGAGTAGAAGGGAGATGTGCACAGCGCCAGGAACACGGTGTCTCTGGTGGAAAAAGACAAGGATTTAATGTTTCACCTGGATAGGCCTGGCATGCAGGGCAAGGGCTGCCTCTGGTTAGAGCCACTGGAGGAAATTAATTATCAAGCAAGTTGGAATGACCTGTAATTGAGTGTGGCCAGAGCACGAGGAGAGGATTTTATTCCTTTCTCCAAGCCAAGCACTCGGACTTGGTCTGTGTGTTTGGTGAGTCACCATTAGGCTGCTAGATAGCCTCAGGGGTGAGTGTGTGTGTGCATGGATGTGTCTTAACATACCTGTTATCGCTCTGGTGGGATTTTTTTGGGGGATCCATCTGTCTGTCTGGAGCCCTGTGCTGGGTAGTAGAAATAATCCCTCCAAATAATCCCTGCCTTGCTTCAGTTGCAAAGTCCCCTCACATTTCCTTACACCTGGCTTGTCTTACATTGATGGTGATGGCATTGCTACTTCTTCCTCAAAAGCTTTTCCCCTGTAAATAGAACTGAAAAGATGCATTTCTGAGAAGAAAGGGCTTGCAAAGGCAGTTGAGGTGCTCTCACATGGTGTTGGATCTACCCAACAGCTTGTGTGTGTCTTTATTTTGAATTAACAAGAAGAACAGACCAGAGTTTACTCTGTCTGGTTTATTCTCTTGGAGAACGGGGCTGCTTTGAATCAAAAATTGCCTCCAGCTTATATTTACAGTGTATTCTTAATTGTGATTGCATACATTAAAGAAAACCAGGAGCTGCCTGGTCTTTCCAGCACTTCCATGTGGGCGTCATTCTCCAGACAAAGTCAATGTCTGTGTGTTGTGTCTAGGCCACAACAGGTGGGAGACTCACATCTGGGATCTCACTTTGGGCTCAGTTGATGGTGGTTGAGGACCAAAGTCATGTGTTGTGCCTGATTTAATTGGCATTTCCGGGGTGTAAGCATCTTTCTCTGCATGCTTGTGGTGGGAAGAGGCAGAGACTTGAGCTCGACCTTGGCTGGGCTGGGAGTGGGATGCACCTCGGCACTGTCCCACCACGCCCCGCGCAGCACGGCTCTGACTGGGATTAGGGCCTGTGGGCGCTGATGCAATGCTAGTCCCAGATGTAATGCAATAAGCCTCTTTGTCCCCTTTATCCAGAGCATTATGTAAATAAGATGGTATTTATGGTCTCAGGTATGTTGTTCCGGGGCCGTGTGACATCCTGCGTGTGCTGCAATGCCATTTGAGTGTTGGCTCTGTTGCCAGTGTTCCTGGCCAGACAGGGACCTGCTGGGGACAGGTAGGGAGTGGGCAGATGCTTCTGGGGAGCGCCTCACGTGCAGTCTGTGTCCCTACGGAGAGGAGGTGAGGCTGCAGGTGACCCTGCTAGGAGCTGGTGACAGTTTAACCATGCTCAGTTGCGTGTATGTGATGAAGGCAGCGAGTGGATCAGTGGGCAGCTACAGTCTGTGGGGTGGTTACCCACTGAGGTGATGGAGAAGTCCATGGTTATCATAGCAGGCTTCCTGCAGGATATGGACATGGTTCTCCAACCATGCGGGTGGGAGAGTCAGATGTCTGTTCCCAAATCTGTGTTCCATTGCAGCTGATGGTGGTTTGTGGAGATATTTCTTGGGAAGCACCAAAGTCTCTAAAGCACCTGGAGAAGGCCCGGGCTGTTTGCAGTTCTTCTGTCACGCCTCTTCTGATGCTTCATGGGCTCTCTGGGCACGGGGAGAGCTTGTCATTTTCTTTTGGGTCTTGCCTGCTTAATTGGGAAGATCCTAATTTGGGTGCTTGTGGCAGTGGGTGGAGGGATGAGGATGCATTGCATGGAGGTGCTTGACTCCATCAGGGTTTGGGGTTGGGATGGGGGCATGTTGAGGAGCCCATGTGGATGTGAAGGACCTTTTCTAAGATCAAGGGTAGGTAGATGAGCTGGCTTAGAGCATGCAACTGTCCTGGGAGCTCATTGGTGGCCACCTGTGGCTCCTGAACCAGATCTTTGGACACCTTGGCAGGAAGCGGTCTGCTTTATGTCCCCATGCTGGGTTGACTTGGATGAGGAAGGGTGTTGCTTTGTGTTGGTAAAGGGCAGGAAAAGAAATCCCACTGGGATACGGCTTATTTTGCCATGCAGATGCACTTTCCTGCTACTGAGGGTCGGTGCCTTGAGATATGACATTGTGTCAGAGGAAGGATTGAGGCTGAGCTTGAACAATCCTACAGTAAGAAAATAGGGAATGGCTGCCTGACCAGGAAACTTGCTCTGGGACTCCAGTTGCTCTTGCGATTGATTTTTTTCTTTAAAGGAAACCAATTCCCATCTGCATTTGGGTGAAAAATCAGATTTTGTGGCAAGCCCAAGAGGTTGTTTTGTTTTCGCTGCAGCTGAGTGTCCTTCACATGCACAAAACCCACTGACGTAGCTGCTGAGCGTCAGCTCGTATGGGGTGTGAGGGGTATGAGCGGATGCAAGTGCCGTTATTTTGTGGATGAATAAGGATAATTTCAGAACAACTTTGATATTTTGCATTGAAACAGTAAATGCCCAACTTCCACATGCTTCTGTTTCCCCAAGCACAGAAAGGTTTTGTGGCATTGGATTTTCTCCTCTAAGCTGTTCTTGGGCCCCTCATTCTTCCAGTGGCTGGAATAATGAGATCTCTACAGTGCTCCATCATGTGTGATGGGGCTATGCTGATTTAATGATAACAAAATTGATTTTAATGAATTTGCTGAGCCCATTTGTGGTTTGGATTAGCAGAACATTGTTGGTTCAAGTGGGTCCAAAGATTTGACTTGGAGTTTTCCTGTTGCTTCTCCAAGGGGATGAAGGGTGGGTCAGGAGAAGTGTGCTGTGCAGCTTTAAAGGAGTGAAAAGGAGGTGTGTAATGGCTTCACTGGCAGTAACCACTATGAATCTAATAGCAGAGGAAGAATCTTGCTCATCTCTGGGAGAATTACTTCTCCTTTCCCAAAGGTTTAGTAGCCTTGTTGAAATTTCTTCTCGTCCTGAGGATTTCTTGTTTGTCTTTGAGGGGGTTTCACCCACACCTTCCCTCTGCATCCACGGCCACAAGTAATTCCAAGTGCACTAGGCCTCCCCAAGTAAACCCAGCCCACTTTGATGCATGGTTTTCACTGAGTTTTATTGTATTCCTGTGCGCTGGCTAATTCACAAAATTCGGCAATTTGCAATGGGTCATTAGCACAAATTAGCAACTTTCTGATGGATATCAGAGCTCTGCAAATGTGCTGTATTAATCTGGGAGATACACCTATTTATTATCCCTCCCAGGTAAAAAAAAAAAGGGATTTCTTGGCATGGTACTTGCTCTGCTTGCATTTGTCCCTGTCTGCATCTGCCTTCCCTCCTCCTTTGCTTCACAGTCTGGTTGTTTTTTTCCCAAAGTGTTCCCAGGCTGATGATGTGACAGGAAGAGGGATTACAGCCGCACGCACTGGCCTTGCTACAAAGGGAGCCTCAGCTTTGGGAGCCAAGGTGCCCTAATTGGTTATCGAATGAAGGGAATTAAAGGCATTAATAGGTGAAGTGGCAGCTCCTTCGGTTTTGGAGCAGTGGAGAGATGTTCATCGTCTTCTGAAGGCTGGGAAACAGCCAAGGCTGGCTGCATGCTCTGCTCCTAAAGGGAAAGATAAAGGAAATAAAGCCCGGAAGCTCTCCCTTCCCTGGGAGCAAGCAAACCCGTGGCTGTTTGTCCTCTCTGACCAGTCCTGCTGTTCCCTTCTTCTGTCAAGGTAGGGCTGTGGCTGGGAGACGCTGTCAGCTGAGATCACTCCGGTGCTCTTCCTTTGGATGAAGAAGATGGAAAAAGGGTATTGACTTTGGTGCAGAGTGGTAGTGCCAATGGTTTGCTGTTCCTGCTGTACCTCTGTGGAGCGTGATCCTTGTTGGATACCTGCATCTCTGTGACCAGTTTGGGGCAGGGGGACAGCAGGGAGACCAGGAGCAAGGTGAGGAGCCACGCTGCCTCCAGAGCCTTGTAAGGAAAGGGAGCAAATGGTCGGTTCAGTAGTGCCCACCCTGCTCCCACCAACACCCTGAGCTCGGGATGCTGCCAACTCCTGGGTGCTTTCCTGCATCCCTGCTGACAGCGTTGGGTGAGCAGGGGAAAAGGGCAAGCTCTCTTTTGTGGCACTTACTCCAGTGGTTATTTATGCCCATTGATTGTCTTTGGTCTTCGCCAGGTCGTTGGTCTTTCTTCCCGTCTCCGTGACTGATGCTTCGAGGATCTTTGCTGGTCACATCCGTCTTGCTGCTTCCTCTCACTGCTGGCCATCTTCCAGCCTGCATGGAGTGCTGAAGTTTGGGAACCTCTTGGGTTATTTTTATGTGCCCTATACCCTCTTCTAGGCTGTGCAAAAGAACAAGCCACCAGTTCAGATACCTTTAGGCCTCTCATAAATCAGTTCACTTCTTTGTTGGGGTTAGCAAGAATGTAACTTGCACTGGTTTTAAATCCACACAGCTCTTCCACTTTCCCAGTCGAAACCAGCTCTGTTCAAGGGACAGTCATTCCCCAGGTTTATTGCTATGGAAAGCATTGCAATGCCAAGCAGATTGGCTCAGATGTCTTGTTTTGAGTGTTTAATGTTATTTTTGGCACCAGCCAGCAGCCACACAGCTGGCTGGGCTCAACAAGAATGGCCTCTGTGGTGGTAGAGGAACACCAGGGCCGTGTCTGGTGCTGCCAGAACGCACTGGCTTGTCTGGGGCAGACTCACCCAAAGGGCTTCTGTGTTAATCCTGGCTGGTTATTGCTCATGGTGTTGCTTTGCTTTTGCTGTGGTGTAGCTGCCAATGGTCTGTGTCAGCCTTACACAGCCAAACCCCGTGGCGCCGCTACTCTGCTCCTCTGGCACTGCCAGGCACCTGCTGGGTGCCACTGATGCTGTGACACCCACAGGGTGGCACATGAGGATCACGGGGCAAGCAGAGGATGCAGATTTTGGGTGAAGATGGGGCTGCATTTCTGGTTCTTGTTAAACCACTGCATGCAGGTCTGGGTGTGGCAGTTACACAGGGGTGTCTTCCAGCACGCAGACACAACAGTGAGGGGTAAATCCTTGTTGGGCAGCCCTGATTCAGGGTAGATCTGAGAGCTGAGCTTGCAGGAAGGAAGCTGCTCTGTCATTTTCTCCTACTGAATACTTTTTCTCCCACACATGTGGCTTTTTCAGTTCCTCTTTCCCTATACAGCAGAAAGTTTAGACACTGGGCACCAGTTTGCGCTTGTGGATTTGGGTAAGATTTGGCATCTCTTAGATCTTGGACATACTCAGCTGCCTGAGATTTTAGAGTCTGCAAGGTCATACTTACTGGAAGATGTCTATCTTGGCATTTTTGGATGAGCAGGCTGTGCTCCAGCACCTGAGCCTTGCTACTCCTTGCTCATCCCCATGGCAAAGGCTTGGGAAGGGGATGTGGCTCACACAGGACCCTGCTGTCAGAGCTGTTGCAAAGTGCTGCCATGACTCTTGTCTGCTCATGCTGTGCGTGATGCTCCTCCAGTCCATGCCCTCGTGTTATCCTAGCACTGTGGCCTTTCCTGCGAGCCTGGTTCCTGCCTGGCAGGAGGTCAGTCAGCTCTTGGCAGGGGTGCTGTGTGTGCAGGAACATTGCTGGACTTAAGGGCACCGACAAAGAGCAGCCATATTGAGAATTCGAGGGGCAACTGATAAAAATTGCACTGGGGGAGATTTCATCTCAGCATAAGAAAGAAATTTTTTACAGCCATTCCCTGAAACAACCCCTTCCAGGACACAGGAAGAGTCCATGCTGGTGGAAGTTTTCGAGATGTGACAGGGTGATAGATAGGTAGTCTCACCTCATCTCCCTTTTTCTCAGAAGGTTGGAGCAGATGACCTTTAAAGATCCCTTCTAACCTGCTCTGCTCTATCGCTCTATGACCTGAGCAATGTAGACACGTTCATTCAAGCTTGTGTGTAACAATGGTGCTTGCTCAGCTTCTCACCAGAGAAGTGACTCCAGCAGTGCAGTTCAGCAGAGTGAGCAGATGTTCCAGGAAGGTGCTGTTTGCCAGCATCCTTCACAGGAACAGAATGAAGGGTTTGGTGCCGTCATGTGGGTCTGTAAGTATCAATGTGCTTCCTGCTTGACCTGAAGACCATGTGATGAGGACTGTGTTCTCGTGCTGATAGTTTTCTTGAAATATGAAGCTCTTGGACTTCCTTGTGAGTTGGTGGAAGAAATGTGAGCTGTGTTTTGTACAGAAGTACATACAGAAACAGTACCTTGAAAAAAACACAAGTTGAGAGACATCAAAATTAAATAATTGTAAATCTGCAGAACTGCGGAGTCTCAAGGCAGAAACAGACAAAACATTTGGACTTTGGTGATGACTCTTGCAAAACTGATGGGAGGATTAAAGAGGTACTTGTTCCAGTTTTCTCCATTTCACAATATAAAGGAAAGCCTGAAACTCTTAGTCCTCTTTGTGTTCCCCCTTTCTGCGTGCCTCGTGTAGCAGGACTGTGTGTAGCCTGTTGGGAATTGACAGAAGTGAGGGGTTCTCGAGAGGGTGTCTTTGCTAGTCAGACATGTTCAAGAACCCTGGGTTTTTCAGCCCTAGATTGAGTTGATTCTCATGGTATTGAGGTTATAGAAGTTTCAATAAGAAGCAAATGTTAGGTTTTAGCTATTCTGGTATTTTCTTGAAACACACACTGGCACCATGCGTGTGTCTGTCTTTTGTGTTGATAGCTTTGCTGGACAGTGTCATGTGCTGCAGTTGTGTGGAGTTTTGCTAGAAAAGTCATGTTTTAAAGTCGTGAGTGAATGGGAGTGGGTGTGAGGTTGAATTTTGATCCCAGGAGCATCTTTTGCCTGACAATGAATGTGAAGTTGAAGCCTGAGTGTGTATTTGGGAGCAGGTGGGTGTTGTGGCTGGTAAGTCTCTGGAGTTTTGCTTCAGGTAGGGTGATTGCTGGGCTGCGCTGCACCAAAGTGGTCTCTACTCAACCTCTCCAATTTCCTCCATCTCCAGCCTCTCCCAGTGACCTTGTATGTCCTGCTTTTGTCATGCCTGGACTGAAGTATTTCAAGCTTTTCTCAAGAATGCCAGCAAATGACTCATCCCTCGAGTGCTGCCCTGTCTCAGGCTCATCTCCCGTGTCAAGGCTTCACAAACTTGCCTTCACAAACTTGGGAGTCCTGGCCTAAGTTTGTTGGTGTCCCTCTCAACGCTCTGGCTGCAGTGCATGCTGGAAGATGTAGTCTTGCTGGGGTGCACCTCCATATTAAAAAAAGAAGGGTGGCTCCATTTTATTCAAATTGGGTTCAGCCTTCTCCCTGCTGGCAGCTTGCTGACGCTGTCCCGCTCAGCCCTGAGAGCCACTGAAGTTCTCTGGGCGCCTTGTGTGAGCGCAGAGGCGGGAGCAAAGCTCCTCCATTCAAAATCTTGCTTAATTCCACATTGAACAGCCTGTTTTGAAGCTCTGCGCCTTGGCGTGTTTTGCAACAGCTCGGACTCCCGCGGGGCGCAGGCGGTGGAGGGATCCTGCCCCCGTTGGGTGGCAGTTCTGGAGGGTGTCATGGCAAATCTCCTTTGTCTGCTACAGCTTGACTGATGTCTGGGGGAGAGTGAACCCTCCTCCCCTGCGTGATTTCTTGAGCTGAAAGCAGCAAGTGAGTGAGGAAGCTCCTTTGTGCAGATTTCTCCGTCTCTTGTTCGTGCCAGCTGGCTTGCGTTCAACATTTCTCTTTTTTTCTCTCTCCCTTTTTTTTCTCTTCTCTCTCCCCCAGCTCTAGAGAGAGGGGGCGGGGAGAAAGGGAACATCTTAAAAAGAAATCTGCAGAAAAGACATGGGAGTTACTTAACAAAAATCTAACCCAAACAAGCCCAGCTGGGGGATTACAGGCACGGTGGTAGGAGCTGAGTGGGGAGTGAGCGCAGCAGCGTGGGGAAGGCAGTGTGTCGCCCCCCCACCGCCCCGAGTTTCTTTAGTCGTAAAAGGAAACAAAAAGGGATCTCATGCAGAGGCAGTGGATGGGGAGAGCAGCCAGCTGGCTGCCAGTGTCTGGAGGAAGGGCCTCGGCACTGCAGCCCCTGGTGCTGCTGCCTCAGCTGGGGGCTTGTGGGGAGCCCTATGGGGGTTTGGCAAACAGGGGGGGCAGCATCCCTTCCACGCCGCTGCCTTTGGCTCTTTTGGGAAGGAGCAGAGGGCTCTGCTCTCCGGGGCTGCTGCTGGGCAGAGCAACCATCTCACCAAACCTTCTGCTCCCTGCCTTGTGCCCGCTGGAGGAAATGCTGCATCCTGCAGTTTTCTCCCCCCTTCCCTGTCTTCTTTGCTGCTCCTTCTTGTGGGCATTCCTGAGAGTTAATCAGGGTGAAAATTGCAGTCAGTCATGTCTGGAAGCCACCAGAGGCTAATCCTGGAGTGCTGCAGGCTGGAGCACATGGCTATGAGACAGTCTCCCTATGTGTGGGCTGGCTGCTGCCAGAAGAGCTTTCTCCTACATCTTGCTGCCCTTGGGCGGTCAATCCTTCCCAGCTTTGGTCTCCTGGCCTCCGGTAACCAGCAGAAAAAGCTGGAGTGGTGCGGGTTCGGCGGGTTCTGAGCATCCTGCACTGGTTTTAGCACATAGAGGCAGGAGTTGGCACAGTTTCCTTGCTGCCTTTTGGAAGCGGAGCTGTTCTGGTGGAAGAGCTGTCTCTAGGTGTGTGTGCAGCCCTGAAAGTGAACTTTCAGGTTTGTCTCTGAATATGGTTTGGCTCTGTCCCAGCCCATAGATGTGGATTATAGAGGTCTCAGCACCTAATGGAGCTGAATTATTCATGTCTGGTGCTGTGTGTGTGCAGCATTCCCAAGCAGAAAGCTGTCTCCTTGTAGGATCTGCGCTCCAGGACTGCTCTTAAAACGCTTTGTTGGCAGGTCTCCAGGCCAACAAGTGAGCACATGCTTTTCATGTTGTGCGGGGATCAATCCTGCGATGGCAGGAGGTAAGAGGAAGGACACGTTTACAGCTGAATCAATCTCCTCGCTCTGTTTTCTGAGATGCTGTGATTTTGTGACAGCGTTACTCCCCCGGCAGGAGAGTGGGAAGGATCTGGGTACCACCCGGTGCTTCTCCAGCTCGGACAAAGGAGGCACTGGGAAAGGCACCTCTTTCTCTGGGCCATGGGGTGTGGTAGCCAGGGGTTCTTATGCACCCAGAATGATGATGGTGTGTTAGTTTGGGGTCTCTGTGGGGGTCTGGCTTGAGAGAGGGACTCCAAATGCTCCTCTGGGTGCAGAGGCTGCAATAGTGGAGTAGAGAAATGGGGAACTGGGATGGGAGTTTTGGAGAGGGAAAAAGCTGTGGAAAATGCTTTAGAGCCACATGCAGTGGAGCATATTCAGGAGTTCCCTCAGATCCCATTCCAGGATCTCAGCCTTCAGCTCTGCTCTGGAAAGGGTTGATCCCTGCCCTAGTCCCTCTTCCTGTGGTGGCATGTCTTGAGTTCTCTGCCTCACTCTCGTCACAACGTGCCTTTCCCCTGCTCTTGCCAATCCAGCCATCCTGTCCATCCTGTTTGTGGTTCCCTTCTGTCTGCATTAGCAGAGCCTGGGCTCCCTCGGCACCTCCTCTGTAGGGTGAGGGTTTTTGCTCCTCTTGTTTTCTAACCCTTTAATTGTTCCTGGCTCTCTAATTGCCGGGGACTCAGCGGACTTCTGGGCTCCTTCTTCCTTTTGTTGTGGTAGGAATTGGCAAAAGCTGCTGCTGTTTGCAGAGTTTCAGATCCAAGTCCCGCTCATCTGGTCTCCTTACTCCACATGTATAAGTAATACTTATGGAGATGTGTGTGCGTGTGTATGTGCACGTTTGGAGCAGCAAGGTGAATTCTGTGGTGGGAGTGGAGAGCTGGCCAAGCTGGCATCATGCAGGTGTTGCATGGAACAGGTGATACGCATGTTACAGTACAACCCTGCAGATTGTTGTTTTCCTGTCATGGCAAGGTCAGATCCTTGTCTGCTTTCCCCTCTGACCTGAGCTCTGCATGGCTCTTTGCCTGCTCCAACTTTGGGTCAGCAGCTCTTGGATTTGGAGACTGAACTTCATCCTCTGCTGTCAGTTCCTGTGGGTTGTTCCTGCCCATCAGTGGTCCACCAGTTCACTGAGATTGTTCCTGGATTCCATGCCTCAGCTTAGGGCTGGGAAGGCACTGGTATCAGCCAAAAATCTGGTTCATCCAGCTCATTACTGGCTTTGCCCAGCTGCACAAAGGAATTGCCGTGGATCCGTGACACGAAGAGCGTCATGCAGGGGTGAGGTGGTCGCTGCCAGTCGCTGGCCCCATCAGTGATTTGGAGAGAGGCTCTGGAGAGGCAGGTTGATGGGGTTGGACACACCAGCTTGGAACTGGGGAGCAGGTGCTGGGGCAGGAGTAGGAATAGGAGGAGGAGGTGGCCATAGAAACACGCAGGTCAGCTTTGGGAAGCTGTTAGCGACTCTGGTGCACAAAGTGATCTCCTGATTCGGCACTTTCCCTGCTGCTGAAATGAGAGGTCAGTGCTTTTCATTTCCAGCTTGCACGCAAGCCCCCCAGCTCATGGGGTTAAAAATCTCTGTAATGACCTGTCAGAGAGCGGATTATTAGCTGTACAGAGCCGAGGATGCTGTGGGGAGCAGATGGAAAATGGTCTGGCTGCGGCAGCCTGGCTGATGAAAGAATCCCTGGCATTTTTACAGTGTTTGCATCTCTGGAAATGCACCGTGAAGCTGCTTTCCAGGCTCCTGCCTGCTGGGGTTTGAAAAAATTTGTGTGTGTGTGTGGTGTGGGGGGCTTTTTTCTTGGTGTTTTTTTTTTTTCTTTTTTTTTACTTCTCATTTCTCTTTAAGTCACCTGTTTTTGAAGTGTCACTTGTAAATAGTACCAGGAGCAGGCAGGCCTGCAGCTTGAGGGGAAGGGAAGGACAGGGCTGCTGGAGAGAAGCCTCTTTCAAATGAGTGGTCAAGGATTTCTTAAGGATTCTGGAGAGCAGGTGGCCTTGCTGGGCGGTGCTGGGAAGAAGCTGTTACATGTGTTAATTATGTCTCGTCAGGGTAATTGCCATGACTGGGGCGCTGTGTCAGGTTGCGCGTGGGTGTCTTTTTTGTTTCCCTCCCTGGGGGAGAGGCTGGGAAGCAGGGAGGAGATATTTTGGGCTCACCGGGGTCAGCTGTGGCGTGGGCAGGTAGGGCTGAGCCCCCTCTTCCCAGTTAAGATTGCGTACTTACACAATTGCATCTCCGTTTCCCATTGGAAGATTATCATGGCAAGGGGGGATAGTGTTAAATACTCCAAATCCGGCTACTGTGTTGCTCTGCCCAGAGGTGTGGGATGGAACCCTTATGTTTCCCACTGCGATTTGGCCATAGATGACTGCTCTGACATGTCCCAAGTGTCACGGGCACTCTGAAGCTGGGGATTTATTTCCCACCAAGGCACTTGACTTCCCTAGTGAGCAGCTCTTGTCCCTCGCAGCGAGGCTGGCGTGGAGAGGAGTCCTCCCTCTGGGTGGCATTGGCAGGAGAGGAATCAATCCTCCCTCCCAGGGGCAGCGCTCGATAATTCAGAGGGAAATGGTGAGCGGGGTGTGAGTAATGTCTTGTTGGAGCCGAGAGCCGTGACCTGCCAGGGCTGGTATTGATCGAGGACTGGTGCCAGATGGCCGCTGCTGCGGGGGCGGCTGTGGAGCAGCCCCAGCACAGGGGGTGGCAGAACGATGCTGTGAGGGGGATTTGGGAGGTTGGGGGGTTTCACCCTGCCCAGATCTCTCCTGCCTGCAGGTGTGGCTGTCAATGATCTGCCGGCCCATGGCCGTTCGTGTGTAACCCTGTTCTCTTTGCTCTCCCTTCCAGCAGCGATGCCGTCACCTGGGCAGACCCCGACCACTGAAAGCCCCCCGAGGACGTAGGTGGACCCCCAGGGCGTAGAGGCAGGGAAGAGCCTTGAACCGTGAGGGGCCGTTAACTCTAAGATGTCCTTGAGCAGCGGAGCTTCCGGAGGGAAAGGAATTGATGCGAACCCGGTTGAGACGTATGACAGTGGGGATGAGTGGGACATTGGTGTAGGGAATCTCATCATTGACCTGGACGCTGATTTGGAGAAGGATCAGCAGAAACTGGAAATGTCGGGCTCCAAGGAGGTGGGGCTCCCGGCACCCAACGCAGTGGCGACGCTACCGGATAACATCAAGTTTGTGAGCCCAGTGCCAGGCCCGCAAGGCAAGGAGGGCAAATCAAAGTCGAAAAGGAGCAAGACTGGCAAGGACAGTGGGAAGCCGACCCCAGGGTCCTCCCTGTTCACTCCCAGTGAGGGAGCTGGTGGCAAGAAGGAGGTTCAAGGACGCTCTGGGGATGGTGCGAACTCGAGTGGTTTGGTGCCCACCGTCACCCCGAAGAGCTCAGAGAAGTCAGCCAAGGCGTCTCGCAGTGTGGCTGGCTCCAAGAAGGAGAAGGAGGGCGGCTCATCCAAAAGCAAGAAGGAAAGGAGTGAGAGTGCGGGGGCTGCAGCAGAGAAGGAGCCCAGCGTGCTGCAGCCCCTGGCCCTGGCAGTGAGGGTGGGACAGTATGATGGGGGTCAGGGGACAGAGCCTGCTGCTGCTGAGCAGCTTGGGAGTATAGCTATTGACACGGGAGCTGCGCTCAATCCCTTGGGAGTAAAGTCGGAGCTGGAAGATGGAGAAAGTGAGTGCCGGCAGCTGAAAAAGGTGAAGTCAGAGAAGGTAAGAGAGCTGTTGGGGCATGGGTGCTATTGCTGCTGCTCACGTGGCGTTGCTGTGACATGGCATTGTGGGTGACAAGGGAATGGGACTGTGTGTCTTATACTGCTGGGGCCAGCACTGACGTGTGGTTGATGCCTCCTGGTTTTGGTGTGAGGGTACTTTGACCATGTGATGTGCTGGTGTCTGGACATGGCAATGGACTGACACTGGTCAAGCCTGGCTTCTGGGAAACATGTGTGAGCAAATCATCTGCAGACACTGTGCTCTGGGTGCCATCCTGCTGTACCTTCTGAGATTTGGGTTTCCCCAGCACTTTGCTCTCTGGCCTCTATCACTCTGAAGTCAAGGTGATGTCCTGGTGCTTTGTCTGCAATATCTCCCAAAGGAACACAAAAGAGTCTGTGCTGTGTTTTGTGTCCTGCTGGCTCCACCTTGTATGTCAAGGCTCCCTGCAGCTCCTGAAGGAATTTATTTCTCTCCAGTTGCATCATGTGCGGAGAAGGATCCCTTAACACGTTAGTGGATGTGGGATCTGCAGGGGCATGTGGCTGGGCACAGGGAGCAGGGCTGACAGGAGTCACTGCCTCATTCCCAGGTCTGCTGATTGTACCTGGACTCTGTCCCACTTGTGGTGGTGATCCAGGGCTGATGGGTGGCTGTGGGTGATGTTTGACGTGTCAGTCCTCTACTAACGTGGCAGTGATGCTGAGCTGGCCAAGCTGCTCTTCCGGGTCACCAGGGGCACAGAAAGCCCTGCCAGTGGCAAATGGCCAGGGGGGTGAGTGGCTGCCTGTCCATCTGGGTGGTGCTGGCCTCTGAGTGGCTGTGCCACTGTGTCGGGACGTGGCCATTTTCGGGACTCTTCGCTGGTTTCTGAGCAATCACAGCGTCTAATGTGGTTTCTGGTTCAGATGTGAAAGACTCTGAGCACGTGGAGGTCTGTGCTTTCCTCCACACCAGCTGCACACAGGGTGTTGCTGGTGTGTGCCTGTGAAGCCACGTGTATGTCACGCACAGGGTGAGCGTCACAAGTGTGTGTGTTTGGGTTGGCTTGGCCCTATTGCCATCAACATGTGCCAGGGGCTCAGGAGAGTGGCTGGGGAGTATGAGAAGCAATGGACACCATGTTTGCAGACAGAGGTTCCCTAGGAGGATTTCTGCTTTGGCATGGGGATCACGATATGGGCACTGGGATGGGTGGGGAGGGCACAGTGCGTTGTGAGAGGTGCTGAGACCGGAGATTTGTTGGGGAGCATATATGGAGAAAAGAATGGTCGGGATGGTCAGCTATGGGATGGCTCTGGGACAAGGGCTGCTTAAATAGGTTGGTGCTTCCTCCACTTAAGAGGAAGATTGCTACAGCAGATGATTGAAGCTTGTAAAATTCAGGAGCACTGTGGAGACATCTTGTTCCTTGTCTGTTCTGGCAGTGGAACCAAAGTGAATGAAACCAGGAAGAGCAGCAGATGCTCTTTTGCATGATGGACTGGAATGCTGCTGCTAAAAGCTGTGGATGCTGGAAGTCCACACCTTTGAGGCACCTGGGTGGATTTGTGGAGGAGAAACTCATCAAGGGGCAATGTGTTTTGGATTGGGAAAAGCTTGAGGAGGACAGAAGCTTGGGAATTAGTTTTGGGAAATAGCTCAACATGCTTGGCTGTTACGTCCCCTCATAGCCATCTGTGCTGGCTGCTGTGACAGCCAGCACTGGAACTAGCTGGACCTTGGGTCGTACCCTGCACAACTTTGCTGTATTGGTACTATTGAAGATTTATTTCTTTCATTGATACAGCTGCAAAAACTCTTTGCAGTTGGAGATACCAATGGGGTGTGTGGTGTCGGTGGACGAGAAGCTCCACACACCCCAGTCATATGTGCTGGCACTTGGAAACCCCTCTGTGTCCTGGGCTTGTCCCCCCATGTGGGCAGCAGGGGAGATGGGGGGGGATTTCGCCCCTCTGCCTCGCTCAGGTGAGACTGCACCTGCAGAGCAGCCTCCAGCCATGGGGTCCCAACATGAGAAGGATGTGGAACTGCTACAGCCAGTCCAGAGGAGGCCATGGATATGCTCCAAAGGCTGGAACCCCTCTGTTCTGGAGCCAGGCTGGGAGAGCTGGGAGTGTTCACCTGAAGAAGACAAGGCTCCAGGGACACCTCAGAGCCCCTGCCAGTGTGTAAAGGGGCTCCAGGAGAGCTGGAGAGGGACCTTGGACAAGGAGTGCCAGGACATGGGGGAATGGCTTCCCACTTGGAGAAGACAGGGTTAGATGGGATATTGTGAAGAAGCACTTCCATGTGACGGTGGTGAGGCCCTGGCATGGATTTCTCTGAGAAGCTGTGGCTGCCCCATCCCTGGAAGTGTTCCAGGCCAGGTTGGACAGGGCTTGAAGCAACCTGGTTTAGTGGAAGGTGTTCTTGCCCACAGCAGGGGATGAAAAAAGATGGACATTAAGCTCACTTCTAACCCAAATGATTTTTTCTTTTCTGTGCAGACACCTGATGAGGATGGTTCTGCCATTTTACTTGTCCAGATTCAAGCATTTACCCGCTTGGTGAAAGCTTAGGCTGGAGGGCTGATCCCTGTTTTGAGAGGGGATTTGATGTCTGGATCTGCAGGAACATGTGTCACTTAGGAGGAAGCAGTGTCTGTGTTTCATCAGCCTCCTGGGGGCAGCTGGATGGCTTCCTTTGGATCGGGAAAGCCGTGGGTGAGGAGAAGAAGGGTGTCTGCGTGGTAAGGGGTGGGAAAGCAGTTTTGTGTCCTGAGGAAGAGACTGAGGCTGGGTGGATGCCTGAGGCAGGGTGGAGGACCAATGGGGTGCAGTGCAGGATGTGGCATTGGGCTTGCCCTGTCTCCCTAAATCTTCAGCAATGTCCCAAAAACTGCATGTGGAGTCCAAAGGACAAGCCAAGAGCAGAGGTATGTGCTGGCTGTGGGAGGGAGGGCAGCTCCTCCAGGCACTGCATTGAGAGGATTAAGGTGGCAGGTTCATTCTGGCCTGGGGACAAACCCTACTTGAGAAGCGAGAAACTTGCTCAGACTGAAACAGGAACAGCCAGAGTGTGACTCAGCCCAACCTTTGGTCTCCGTCAGCTTGTCCTTTTCTTAACCCTGTACTGCTGCTGCTTCCGTTTCAGGCAGGGAAGCTGGTCTCTGTCTGCGGATGAAGAAAGGGAGACTGTCTGTCCCTCCACTGCTGAAGCCTGGGGTGGGTGACCTCCCCGGAGAGCAGACAAAAGAGATGTGTGCTGAGCCAGTAGCCACTAGCCAGGAGTCTCTGTTGTATGTCCATGGCTGGAATAACGAGCACTTCATCAGGAAGTATTTTTCCTTGATGAGGTGCTTCAATGCCGCAGACAGCTCTTGCCCCAACCAGCTCACCCCACTTGTCTCTACTTCTGCTTTTGTGTTCTTCCAATATCTTGCTGTAGGATTTGACAGCCATCGAGTCATTGTTGGGTGCAGGAAGGAGCTTTGCTTTGGGTTTTGCCAGACACTTTTCAATGTCAGCTGGTGCTCCATGTCTCTGTCCACAGGCGAGTTCACCCTTGCTCCCATGTCTGACACAGCAGTGATGGAGCCTGTGGACATGGCCCTTGGGCTCCATGGGATGTTTTGCCAGTGTGACCCCATGGCTCTGATTGCTGCTTCCTGGGGTGAAGCCTCCAGAGCTGAATATCCCAAATATCCCTTTCCTTGTTGTTGATCTTGGCTGTGTCCTGGCTTGTTACGTGCTTTCCTCAAACCTGATGCCATCAGTGTGTTGGGGCACAGGTGATAGATAACGTCTCCAGGGATGGGGCTGATCTTGATGAAATCCACTGGTGATAACCCTGCTGAGACTTTCCAGGGTCTCTGGGATGAGCTGAGCACCTCAGGAAGGTTTGCCTTTGGCTGTGGTCAGTGCCTGGGTAGCTCCTTGGAGCCCCAGAAAATATTTGGAGGGGCAGCAGTGGGAGTTTAAAATACTTGCAGCAGGGAGAGAAAAGAGTTTGTGCTGGTGGACCCATGAGCACGGTGACCAGTGGCTGTGTCAGTCTCTGTGTCACTGGGGATGGCTGGAGCTGAGTTCGGTTTGATTTGCTTTACTTTGCTTTACAGGGACACTGGTGCTGGGAGGGAATGGCAGCTGAGCAGCCGAGCTCAGCAAAATGGCCGTGCACGGAGGAGCAGCGCTGATTTTGCCCCACCAGCCGCCGTTGCATGCCCGAGCTGGCCTTGGGGCTGGTGGCTGAGTTGGCCTCTTCCTCAGCAGCCCTGCACCCACCACACTGCCCACACCGGGCCCCTGCACCCGCTCCCGGCGCTCTGGGGCGTGCTGGCCCAGCCGGGGGATGTTAAGCATTAAACAAAAGAGCCTCCCAGCTCTTGGCTGCCGCTCCGGCTTTGTTTTGATTGAGAGGTTGTTCAGCAGGAGGAGGGAGGGTTTTTTTTTTTCCCTTCTCTTCTGACGAGCGTCCAGATGTGATGCTGCTGCAGACAAGGGAAAGGCAAACAGAAGCCGCTGGAGACTCGGCTCTTCTGAAAAGCCTCTCGGGGTCACGTGTGCTGCGGTTTTGGGCAGCCAGGAGGGTGGATTCATCCGTGTCCCTCTGCGGGAGAGGGGGTGGAAGCCACCGGTGCATTTTTTTTCTCTTGAATTTCTCCCTAGATACAGTGTGGTACTGCGCTGTGTGTGCTCAGAGCAGACGTCCCTGCTATGGGTGACCTGATACAGAGGGGCTTTTGTAAGATGGGGGACACTGCAGGGTGTTCACACCAAAACTGGTGTGAAAATGCCCTTGCAGGAGGGCTGGAGCTGTGGGAGGACAGTGTGGCAGCAAGGGAGTGCTTGGGGTCAGGTGGCAATGTAGACAGTGGGGTGGTGACACCACACCAGTGGCAGCTGCCAAAAAAGAAATACACCCAAAAAATACATCTGCTCACTGTCCCTGCTGCTACTTGCTTATCCAGCAGTTTGCAGGGTGGCTTCGGTGTCACCTTTGTAGACCTTCTTGCCCTAATCCAGGGATGCAGACCTGCGTGGTGCCTCCAGTGCTGGTTCTACAGCCTCAGGGGGGATGTGGGATGGACCCCCAGGTGCCAGGTGTCATGCACCATTAATCATTTACCTGGAGTGAAAGAAAGCATGGTTGCCTTTTTTTAGCCATTTTTCCATTGTTGGGGGAAGGGGTGAAGCTTGGTTCTGCATGCAGCAGCAAGGATTGGGGTGAGGGGTTCCTGTGTGACGCCACCTTGAAGAAGGGAGATCTCCCAATCCCTCTGCTGTGTCCAAGCCCAACAGGAGATGGCCACAGACACTCTTAGGAACATTTCTTGGTGTGAGGGAGAACGAGGATGAGATGTTGGGGGTGGTCCCAGCCTTGTGCTTTGCAGATGTGCGTGAAATTTTGACTGGTGTGGTGTTCCTTGTCTTGGGACCAGAATTTGGCTGGAGAAACTCCCAGTGGAGCTGTTTTGGTGAAAACAGTTGTTGCTTTACAGCTCCTTCAAAGCTGGCTTTCGAGCTGGTGTTCACCCTGTGCTTCATTTTCCCCAGGGATTTTTGGGCATGTGGGAAGCCCAGTGCTTGGGTAGGGACCAATTCATGCCCAAAACCCTGGGGAGAAGTTGTTTCCCAGCCCCTGCTCTGCAGGGCTTGTTTCTTTCTGGGAAATGGCAGCCAGCATGACATGGCCAGCTCAGGGAGGTGGCAGGGGCGTGCAGGCAGCTACCAGCTTTGGCCTGATCCTCTTGCCGTGGTTCTTTTTCTCCAGCCATGCTGGAATCGGCTGCCTCCAGAGCTGCTGACAGAGCTGTGTTGGGAGTCCTTGGGAATGACACCACTCGTTTCCTTATTGTTCCCAGCTCTGCCGCCCAAAGCCTTCTGCTCTAGGAACAAGGCAAGAAGGGGGCATGCAGCCAACATGTGTCAAGAGCTACAAAGGAGGAAATTGGCCTCGTTCACTTCAAACCATGGGGTTAGTGCTGGAGTTTTGGCTCCTGCTGAGAGGTTATTTATATGTGGGCTTTCTTTTATAACCACTGGATGTAGCAGGCTGGGAGTTCCAGCTGATCCCACCTCTGAAGGCTTTACAAAGGGAAAATCGCATCTCTCCCTGGTTCTTTTCCCAGATGGCAGTGTTAGGAAGGACTAAAAGGCTGAGTTAGCTTTGATGCCCTACCCATCAGCTTTGCAGTATCCCAGTGAATTGACTGTCATGCCAAAACATGGCCCAATCTCCACCAGAATGGACAGCAGGACATGTGGCTCCCCGTCAAGGACGTGGTGGTAGGAAATGGAGCAGCGCTGGGAAAGAAGAGAGGAAACCTCCCCATTCCTGAACCGTGAGAGCGGAGTGACACCGTGGTAATGAAGGGGCTGATAGAGGGGGGACAGAGGAGGAACAGCCCCTTCTTGGTTTCCTTAGTGCCAGAGACCTGCAAGTCTGCTCCCCCACTGCTTTGATGAGAGATTTTGATGGGAAGGCCGGCGGGTGATTGATCCTGCTGACTCATGGACCTGATTCCTCCCTTGAGAGCAAGGGCAACTGCTTGAGATGGGTCAGATTTTGAGGCTAACGGGCTCTGGTAGACTCTGTGGTGTTTTTCTGCTTTGCTTCCAGGCTGGCGGTAGCTGCTCATTAGCCTAATGACCCCAGTTACCCAGCACCATTTATCTGCCGAGGGAGATTTCTCTAAAGGAAGATTTGCGCCTCTGGAGCGCTGTGCTACCCCGAAGGCTTCAAAACCCAGCGAGCTGCTCCCGCAGCCCTGCCGGGGAGCTGATGCAGGGGGAGTGTGCCAGGAATAACCCGCTAATGAGCAAAGCTGCTTCTCCACCCGGCAGCCAGGGAGGCCACGGGAAAGGGCAGCAGAGCACAGGCTGCCTGTGTTTCCCCTCCTGTGCTTTTAAAGGCTGCTTGGTTGGGGATTCATTGCATTTTCCTGGTTTTCTGCAGGCACGACGTCTTCTGTGCCACTGCTTTCACAGTGCTGCATTGCTCTGCTGCTACTCTGGAGGATGCTTTGGGCTGGAGCTGTAAGATCCATCTTTATGTGAATCCTTTTGTGCAGGCAACCCTGGAGATGTGTTGAGCAAGAGGGCACTTAAATCCTCAGAGCTAAAGGTGGGCAGGAGAAAAGGCAGTGGTGATTGCTGTGCACTTTCTGGGGTGGTTTTGTGACATTCCTACCTCCTGGTGATCAGTGCCTGGAGCTTGAGTGCTCATTGGGTGCAAGAGGAGCCACCCCAGGGCTCAGAGCTGTTGAGCAGCAGCTGGGAGAGCAGCCCAGGGCTGGGAAGCAACTGCCAGGCTCTGGAATGATTTAAAGCCACCAGCAGCCTGACGATATGTTGTATTTGGTGACAACATCTGCTCGAGATATTCCTGTCCCTGTTACTCATTCCTGCCCACGGACCAGATCAGGGAACTGATCTGATGTAAATAAATGTGCTCAGGGTTTTCTGGGGTGAGCTCAGGAGGGTGGCTGGCATGGATGGGTTGGGTTGGAGTTGGGATGGATGGTGCATCAGCAATGGCCATGGCATTGGGGCTGGAGATGGGGGCATAGCAGTGAAGGTGGCACCTGGGGCTGGAGATGCGAGCATGGCAGTGATGGTGGCACCTGTGGTGGGGGCACAGCAACAGTGGTGGCATCTGGGGCTGGAGATGGGAGCTTTGCTGGGGCCATGATGTGGTGTAAAGGTTTTAGGGGCTCACTGGCCTCTCACAGGGCTCACAGTAGCTTTCACGAGCTTTCCTCAATTCAGGAAAGCATATGGTGCATGTGCTTCTCATCCCTCTTCCTCCTGTGCCCCCAGCCTTGCCAGCTGGATGGTGCCAGCTCCCTCCCAGTGTTCTGTGGGCAGGGTAAGTCCCTTTGCAGGAGGACACTACTATGGTGTGGTGATGGCACTCACATCTGCTGACCTTTCCTGTTCTTGACATTGAAGTGACTTTAAACATTGGTATCTAGATTTACTTTAAAATACTGTCTGGCCCTCATTCACTTGGGATGCCTTGGAATGTGTTGTGATAAATAGCATGGAGAGCATGCCTGCTCTGCAGGCCTGAGCTGAAATTCTGGTTGAGATGTGGATGTGGAGGTCACCATGTTTTGGTGAGTGGATGGGATGTGATAAAGCTCAAAAGTGGATTTTGTCTGGTGCTGAGGGAGTAAGAGAACCCCCTGGGCTGCCCTCCCTTAATGCAAATGCTAGAGCCTGTGTGTCTCAGTTTACCCTGTCCTCAGCATGGATTGGCTGCTCCTGTTAGGCTTGAGCATGGGGTTTGCTGGGGGGAGCACGAGGGTGCTCAGAGTAGGGAAGGCACCATTTCAGCTACAAATCCTGTGGTTGTGGCACTGTGTTTTTGGTTTTTTTCCCAAGCCAGAAAGTAATTTCATTCCAGGAAGCTTGCTCATTCCTCCAATTAGCTGTGGAAATGCAGTGTTGTGATATTTTCCCCAGGTACGATGCAAACAAACGCTGTTCCCAGACTGTCCCTGCTCGCTCCCCCACCCCTCTCTCCACTCGTTGGGATGCAGGTACACTGCCTCCCACACTGGGAATGGCCCTCTCATCTGGATAACAAACGGCTGTGGCATATTCTGGAGTCAGCTGCATGCCATGTGGCAGGTGGTCACCATCCTAGGACCAGCCCTCAGAAAAAGGACCCTGGAGCTGGGTCTTAGTCTTGTGTTCAAGCTGGGCTGGAGGAGGGAGAATTGACCCACCCCGTGGGTCATCTGTGGATGGTGGCCAGTGGAGTCTTGGGGTCTGTTGTCTGAAAGGGAAGGCCATCCCAAAAATCGGTTGTGCCACTGCAGCTGGGATGCTCCATCATCGTTACGGTGCAGAGGAGAGGCCATGATGTCCATGTGGTCCCACACCAGCCATGGTGCACACCGAGAGCCACGGCTGCTGTGACTACACCAGCTCCAAGCAAGTGTTTCCAGCTAGTGCTGCCCTGCCAGCTTGGGATCCTGACCTGCCTTCCCCAGTGGGACACCAAGCCCCAGGTCTGCACTTCTGTGTCCCTCTAACCCCACTGTGGTGTAAAGAATGGATGCCCCTTTGCAAGGAGAAGGGAACAAAGAAAAGGTTCACTGAAAAGGTGGTGAGGCATTGGAACAGGCTGCCTGAGGAAGTGGTGGAATCACCACCATCCCTGGAAATGTTTGAAAAATGTGTGGATGTGGTACTTGGGTTTTGGTGGCAAGCATGGTGGCACTGGGTTAATGACTGGACTAGAGGTCCAGCCAGTGGAGGTCTTCTTCAGCATGTATGAATTTATGAAAGCTGGAGCCAAGTTCTGGGAATCAGATGGCTAAGAGAGGCTTGGGAGAACAGGAGAGTGCTGGGTCTGGGCTCTGTGTGGTCAGAGGCCAGGGGAAATTGCTTTCCAAGGCTGAAAGGGGAAGATGGCTGGGCACAGGCAGCTCTTTGAGGTGATGACAGAGTCATCAAGCAGAGCTGTCCCCTGCTGGCAAAGCCTGTCCTGCCTGGGAGGGACCAGTGGATCTGCAGGGTTCCTTGTACACAGAGCAAGGTTTCAGGGTTCCAGGGCTGTTTACTGTTCTGTGGCTTGGAGGGGAGGAGGGTGACTGTGTCTGTGTATCATGGACCTGCTTTGCTGACAGGAAGGTTTCTTTCTTTGCTCAGCATTAACATTTCAAGGTGCAGGAACTCTTTGGGCATTAGTGTTTTATGGTATAACAGGCTGGCTATTAATATTCTGCTTTATGGGTAGTGGGAAGGAGCTGGAGGGGCTGAATGGTGAATGGCCCTTTGAAGGAAACCAGTTTTTTTGTCAAACCCTTATGGCCACGAGCAGAGCTGCCTGGACCTGGGGAAAGGGTCAAAGCCCCTTGGTAGTGGGGAGAGCAGGTGGTTTAGCTCTGGGTCTGGATCTTGCGTACAAAAAGCCGAGGTTGCATGTGAAACCATGCCCAAATGTGACCAAATATGCCATGGCTTTGCCAGATCACTGCCTGACTTGTGGAAGAGCCACGTTCCAGGAAAAGGCCCTGCTTTACAGGAGCTCACAGCCTGTGCTTCCCCCTGCTGCTTCCTCCAGACCAAGAAAACAGAAGCTGTTGGTGTTCCCTGTGATAGATCCCTCAATGGTAGTTTGGACCAGCATGTGTTCTGTCCACACAGTATCTCAGTAGGGTCAGTGTCTTCCTGTTCCCCCAGGGACCATTAGGAGGTTCATGGCATTAAAAATTGGAAGCGTTGGGATTTTCAGGCTGTGTACTCATCAGTAATGCCTTGGCTCTGGCAGGAGCAATTCCCTGTGTGGGGCCCTGCAAAGGAGGAAGACGCAGCAGAGAGAGCAGCAACACATGTGGTTCTGGTTTTTCTTGTCTGAACAGAGGCTGTTTTGGGGTTCCCTTGCATCACCTCTGCACGCTGCTCTCAGTGTGCTTGAGCCCTGGGAACAAATGCATCTTCCTTCCTGCAGGGAACGGGTTCTCCTCAGCTACTCTTGGCTGGGAGGACAGAAGCCATCTTGGTGGTGACTCAATGGCCTCCAGCCTTTGGCCACAGGAACAAGAGTGACTAGACTTGCAGGTGTCTGTTGTTTCTGGACGAAAAACCAATGGTTTCATCCTCCAGGCCACCAAAGCAGACAGATTTTTCTGGGCAAAGGGGGGATCCAGTTAGGTGCAGATCTCAAGCCGGTAGCACAGGGAGCCTGTGATGAGAGTGTGCCATCTCTTCTGAAGCTACCATCATGAACCAGAGCATGTCAAGTAGAGGTGAGAGACTGGAGTAAATTGGATGATTTTGGGCATGGAGATGTGTTACAGTGCAGTGCTTTACTCCTTACCCACTGCTCCACTGTTGTGTGTTACCCAAAAGCCTTTGGGAATGTTTTTTCCTGGTTGACCTCTTTCAAACATGACACTGGAGGAGCACCCCAGTGAGGTGCCTCAGCAGCCCCTGTTGGCTGAGCAATCCCAGCCTCCTGCCAGTGACTGAGGCCATTAAAGCCCAGTCTCCTCTGGGGCTTGATGATCTGATATGGGAGATGGAAAGAGCATTGCTTTCAATTTCCAGTTGATCCTAATGAGCCTGTGTGGGAGATTCAGATGGCTTGGCTGTGTTGGGGGCTCTTAGCTCCAGCACTCAGAGCTGTTCTCAGGTCTGCTTTGCTTCTCAGTTCTAGGAAATGGAATAAAGAGCAAACCACTTAGGAGGATTTTAATCAGAACTTGGCAGAAGAACTTAAGGAAACCCAAGAAATCTGACAGCCGTGCTTCATGCTGAGATTGCCAGTGAATGGGAAGGGCAAAGACAGGGCCTTGGCTTGGGTGGGTTGGGTTTCTTCTGGCTCATTTAATGAGATGCCATTAGCATTCCTGCCCTCCCTGGCTGGGAGAGGAGGGGGAAAAGAAGCTTTCTTCAATACGCTGGAGACTTGTCAGGTGGAAATGAGGCTGGGTCCTCTGGGAGTAGATGATGGAAGTCATCCCAGACCTGCTGGAGATGGCCAGCATGGTTCAGGAGGAGGAAATGGTGTAATTTTTACTAATAGTGGCCTTGGAGTTTGAGAGTCTTGTGGTATGGTTGGTCTTGGCGGGCTGGAGAGGTGGGTCTGTGTGAACTTCATGAAGTTCAGCAAGGCCAAGTTCAATGTCCTGCCCCTGGGGTGGGGCCATCCCTGGCGCAAACACAGGCTGGGTGGAGAACAGATTGAGCACAGCCCTGGGGAAAGGGCCTGAGGATACTGGTGGGTGACAAATTGGATGTGACCTGGCAATGTCTGCTTGTAGCCCAGAAAGCCAACCTGGGCTGCATCCAGGGGAGTGGATCTGGTGAGTGTGGGGGGAGGGGGCATTGCTCTGCTCAGGTGAAACTCCACCTGCAAATCTGCCTCCAGTCTGGAGGTTTATTATCAGAAGCTGTGGAATGAGTACAGAGAATGCTATGGAGATGCTCTGAGAGCTGGAGCTCCTTTGCTCTGGAGCCAGGGTAGGAGGAGTGGGGGTATTCACCTGGAGAGGAGAAGGCTCCAGGGAGACCTTGGAGCACCTTTGAGTGCCTAAAGGGGCTCCAGAAGAGCTGGAGAGAGACTTTGGACAAGAGCCTGGAGTGCAAAGACAGGGAGAAATGTATTCCCACTGCCAGAGGGCAGGGTTAGATGAGATATTGGGAAGAAATTGTTTCCTGTGAGGGTGGTGAGGCCCTGGCACAGGTTTCCTAGAGAAGATGTGGCTGCCCTATCCCTGGAAGTGTTCCAGGCCAGGCTGGATGGGGATTGGAGCAACCTGGTCTAGTGAAGGGTGTCCCTGCCCCTGGCAGGGGATTGGAAAGAGATGTATTCGAAGATCCTTTCCAACCCAAACTGGCCTGTGAGTCAGTGGGACTGAGCTGTTGCTGGTGAGTGCTGTTGGGAGTGAGAAATGCTGCTATGAGGTTCAGAGCTCTTGTGGATGATGTCTGGTTTCAAACTAAGATGTGTGAGGAGCGGACAAACCTGTTGCTCTGATGGGAGATTTCATCAGCTCTCCAGATCCTCACTTAGAGCTGATGGCGAGTTTCCCATAACATCTTAGCTCAAGTTTCTTGGCTTGGCTGTAACTCCTTTTGTAAATTGTTATTTTTGAATATTTGATTAAAAATCCATGGAGTGGTATGAGTAGCTTGACCATTTAGGGGCAGGAAAGTTGCAAGAGCAGTTCTTGCATGTGTGTCCTGCAGCTGGGTAACCCAAACCAGCTTTTGTTTTCTGATTCCTGGGGAGGGGAGCATGTAGTTCTGGTTTATGAGTATGGGCCTGGCATTGCTGAGCAGAACCCCCTCCCCCCCCACGTTGTGTTTATTTGTAAAGGGCTCTCCAAGACTGCATTGTACCACAGCTTTTTGTTTTATTGATATTCCAGCATCTGGACTGTTTTCCTAAACGTGCTTTCATCCAAGGAGAGATTAAGGGAGTGAGAATTGTTCTGATAAAGCTGCCAAAAATAATCTTTGCTTGAGACTAAGTACTGCTCTCGGGACTTTGTCTTGTAAAACAATTTGTGGGTGAGCACGAAGAACCATCCTAGGAAGCCCCGAATGCTCCAGATTGTTGTTCCTGCTGGGGGGTTGGAGGACTATAAATTTTCCACAAGAGTGTTTGAATTTGTCACATGCTGCCTAAGGAGATCTAGTGGCAGTCAGGGAAGTTTTGGGAGTTTGTGGCTGAGATGACTGAATCCCTGAGATTGAATCCCTGTGACTGAATCTCTGAGAGGAGAGATCTGCATGCAGTGTGGTTGGATTGATGGGAACACTGCTGATGCACGCATCCATCTTCTCACCCCCCACAATGGATTGCTCATGGATGGGTTGTCATCTCCTGTGATGAGCTGATGTAATGAGGGTGATAGCTGGTGTAGCTTTAGGTGTTGAGGGTGTGATGGTGGCAGTGTGATACAGATAATCCCTGAGGTTTTGTATGAAGATCCATCTCAAAGTAGGTCAGTGCTGCATTGGAGTAGTTTGGCTCTCAGCACCTGGGAGGTGCCGAGCTCAGCATAGCACAGCAGCCCTAACACTGCCCCCTTTGTCATTCTCCTTCTGGCAATGTTTTTGCTAAAAATCACATGTCCGTATGCTGTGACTTTGTTTGACAACTTGTGCAGTGACAGGGAGCTGAACTTCTTCCTTGATGAGATATGTAGGTATGTGCAGCATGTGTTCTCCAAACTTGCGTGGCCCCAAAGCAAAATATGATTTGGATGCCATCTGCTTCCTAAGGGGCAGAGTCAGAGCTGCTGGAGGAAGCTTAACACACTTCTGTGGGCTGAATGTTGCCCCATGCCTCTCCCAAAGGACCTGGAATTGGCTGCTCTGGTTCAGTTCGGTTAATTCATGCTTAACAAGGCACTATTAAAAGCACACTCATAGGAAGATTTTCTTTGAGACTCTTGGTTAGTGGCTTCTGTATCCCACCTGGGAATCACACCATGGCCCGTGAGCAGATGATCGAAGTCATGACCCATTGAATATCCTAAGTTGGAAGTAAACCACAAGAATCATCAAGTCCAACTCCCGGTAGGCTTGACTCCATAAACAGTTATGATATTGACTTGGAGGAGATAGTGTTGGTGGGACAGAGTGTTCCTGCTCAGGGGTTTCTCTCGGATCTAGAAACAGGAACTCTGTAAAGCACCATCAGAAGGGATAATGAAAAACCACCTTGGTGTCTCTGCCTGCAGAGCTCCTCAAATTCCCAGGATGGCTGAAGGCATCTGTGCTGGCTGGGAGCCGTGCTGGCTCCTGCCTGGGGTCATGGTGCAGGATGGGGGGCCTGGCTCTGGAGACTCACTGAAGGGCTCCAGCTGGCTTGTGACACAATGAGGCTCAAAGTGGCCGCTCCTCCATCTGGGCCAAGAATTTGTAGGGATTTAATCACCCTGTCCAGGCACTGGGCTGGCACGCTCTTGCAGTGTCAAATTTATTGCTGTTGGCACCTGAAAGCCCAGTGCTGCTTGCTTTTATGGGACCAAAACTAACATCTCAGCAGAGTTAGACTTTTTTAGTATCCTGTGAATGTCCAACATGACAGGTCTTCAGCTTGTTTCTTTATGGTGAGTTGATTGTACTGTGTGTGTTTTTGAGTGAAGTCTGACCAATTTGGTGAAAGTTTTGGTCTTCTCTCTTACTCAGATCTTCTCTGCACAGGGGAAAGGAATCTTTTATCTGGGTGTAATTTTTGTGGCCAAGGCTCTGTGTTCTTTCCTGAGCCATGTGTAGCCTGGTAATGTTTTAGTAAGAAGAAACTAATGGCTGAAGCAGCTGGCTGGGCTTCACATTGCAGAAGAGATGGTTTGGAGGGAGTGGGGATGGAGAGGGGTACTGCCTTGGCCTTGAGGCTTGATCCAAAGTTTCATCCCTGAATCACTGCAGGATGTGGGATGTTGGCATATGGATGTCACACGTATGAGTGTGCTACTTGGAGAAGTTGGAAGGTGTGCCTGTCCATGGCAGGGGTTTGGAGCTAGATTAGCTTTAAGGTCCCCTCCAACCTAAGCTTTTTTGTGGTTCTGTAAGATAAGTTTGGCTCTGGCAGGTGACCATTTCAGATCAGTGATGTCCTTCTCTGCATGTCTTTGCCCCAACATTGCCTGTCTTCTTGTTGCTGACAGTTTCAGTGTCTCTGCCATTCCCTTCCGTTGTCCTGGTGCGAGAAGCAAGAAAGCTGGAGGAACCATGTTTGGTTCCATCTTAGTGTTTCATAGACTCACAGGCTGGTTTGGGTTGGAAGGGTTTTTTAAACTCACCTCATTCCACCCTGTGCCACAGGCTGGGACACCTTCCACTAGACCAGATTGCTTCAAGCCCTGTCCACCCTGACCTTGGATGGGGTGGACACAACTTCTTTGGGCACTCTTCTCCCAGGAAAAGGTGTTTTCCTCCACCTGTATCTTTTGAGAGTCTGCCTCTCCTGGATGACAGGCTGGGATGTGAGGTCCTGCTGTCCAGAAGATGACAGCCATGGTCTTCTGCTTGATGGCTTCTGCCTGGAGAAGGGAGCAGAATACATGGTGATGGGAGGCAGAACTGGTGGATTGTTCTACTGTGAGACCTCTTGTCTTGCCATTGTCCTGAACCACTTTCAACCGATCCAGGTTTCAGGACCAGGCTCTCTGGACACAGCTGGTGTTTGGTATATCTGGTGTATCTCTTGGTAGATGGGAGATCTCAGAGGAGAGCTTCCTCACAGGTTTGTATTCAGCCTAAATGTGGGCACAGGAACCTTCCTGTCTCCTTGTGCAGTCATTAGAGCTTTGCTGCTCCCCCAGGAGGTGTTCTGCCTGCTCCTGGCCCACCCCTTCCCCACATCGATGCTCAAGGGTTTGTGCAGCCGTGTGGGGAATTGGGTCAGGGACATGATCCAATTAAAAGCTGTGCTGAGCGACATCAAAAGCAGGTTTTAACCAGGCAGTTTCCTGACAGTCCACAAATGTCTCTGTTAGGAAAAGGGGGCTTTGGATTACAGCAGGAATAAACAGCCATGGGTTTGATTGTGGTGGGATGGTTTCTTCTGGTGGTGGTGCTGGTCCGTGAAGGTTTGCTGTGTTGGTAGGCAACCGTAGGGACAACAAACCCGACTCCCACTTGGATTCTGGCTGGTGAGTCTTTGTTTTCTTCCCAGGGAGCTCAGCCTCACTCCCTTGAGTCTGTTTCATGGCTGCCAACACTCATGGAGAGCCTCTCATCAGGTGTTTCTCAGGCTCCTTCTCTTCAAGAGTGCAGCCAAGGGTTGTGGTCACAGGGGAAGACTGGACTTGCACCGCACCCATGCCCATCCTCACCGCCTGGGGCGAGGGGGGGTTGCCTTCAGTAATCCTGACTAATCCTTTAATCTGTATCAACACTGATAGGTATTAAAGCAGCAGATAAGGTTCAGACCATGGCTTGGAGCTCAGCGATATCCCCACCCTCTTCCAGCTAAATCTGGGCTGATTGTGCTTTCTCTTAAGGGGACCGTGCTTGTTTGCTGAGCAGCTGCACTGGGTTGAGAGGGTGGATTAGCTGTTCCCAGCTGGAACATGGCTTTGTTGCTGGGCTTCAGCTTGCCAGACAAGTCCATTGATCTGTCTGTGTGTGTTCCTGGTAACCAGCATCCGGTGCTTTCTGGGGCAAACTCCTCCAGGTTTGTGTTCTCTGCCAGTCTGCAGCAGATCTGTAGCCTCCTGCTTTTTATCTGTGTTACTCACCTTGATATAAGCCTGATTCAGTTGTAGACACTTCATGGAGTTCTTAAGCAACAACACAAAACTTTCCTGAAGCAACCAGTGCTGGAGATCTGCAGTTCCTTGCTGCCTGCTGCTCACAGCAGGATTTCCCTCCTCCACCACTTCCAGAGCAGGACTCCCACCACTACGTCCTTCCTCTGTAGGCCTTCTGCACTCTCTTGTTTTTGGGCACCCTTCCTCATGGCTGAGTGTACTGGTTTGAACTAAGGAAAACCAGTGAGAGGCTCTAAGTTAGAAATACAATTTAATAGGAGGAAAAGAAAGAAGTAAAATGAAGTAAAATAAAATAAATGCAATAGTACCAAAAAAACCCCCCACAACCACTGACAGAATCAGAATCCAACCTGGCACCCTGTTAGTTAGGGTGATGGTAGCAGTCAGGATGAAGTGGTCTCGTTGAAGCAGCAATCCCATAGAAAGGTCTGGCAGCTCTTGTCCTCTGGGAGTCCAGTGGGTAACTGCTCCCGTGCTGTCCCAGATCCTGGATTATATCCAGGTGGGAATGCTTGGCTCCTCCCCTTGGGGGGAGCATCTCACAATGGGATGACATCATTCTCTGAGTCATTCGATGGATCCTTAATGGCCCATTGAACAGAGATAGCTTCAGGAGGGAGTTATCTATGGGTCATGCAGCACAGCATTGATGGGGCTATTAACAGAAGATGAGGAAAAACACTGCCCCATCTGGTTTCAACAGCCCATGAAGATGGTGATAGAATACATACTTTGGGCACATCTTACATTTTAACCTAGGGCACTGAGGTCTGCGATGTTCTCACTTGCGTGGCTTCTGGGCACCTCCAGTTGCCCCAGTGATCCAGTGCTGTGAAGGCAGGACTCCAGAGCTGCCTGTCCCGTGTTTGGTGGGCACCAGACCAAGGTTGTTAATGCCAGGAAGAGCTGCTCCCAGTTGGGTTCATTGTGCAAAACAAACTGTCCCTATTGTTTTTGCTGTCGTAGGCTCATCTGCCCTTTCCTTGTCCTCTTCCAGCTTCTCCCCATGCTTGTGGGTTTGCTCCGAGTTTGCCGCCAGTTCCCTCATCAGCAAAGCCATGGTTAATCCTTCCCATAAATCCTTTAAGCTATCAGCAAACAACTCCCTTCTTAAAGTTCTAGCACGCAAGCTCAGCTAGGACAGAGCCTGGCTCACAACTCCAAGGTTTCATTTTTGTTCCCAGATTATCACCTTCAGTCCTTCTTGGTCCCAGTTTTGGCTGGCACTGCAGGCTTCTTGCCATCGCTGTGGAGCAGTGGGTGGCTCATGCATGTGTGTGGCCTTCCATGATATATCTGAGGTTCTGGATTACCTAATGAGGGGTTCCAGGTGTGTCAGGTGGTTTGAAGTCACTGTTGAGAATACGTTCCTTAAATTCCATGTGAGTGAAGTCTCACCTCTCTGAGTAGCTACCTGTCCTGTGGGACAGAGTGTGCTGGCCCTGTTTCTTGTCTACATGAGCTCGATGTGCAGCTGACGGGGCCAAAATGGGCTAAAAAATAAGAGTAAAGCTTTTTTTGTGGTCATGCTCACCTGTCTGCACCCAAACTCTCACATCTTTGCTGTTTTGCTCTCAGACATGAATGTTGGGCTCTCTCAGGTTTGTTTATTCCTGTAAACACACAAGGTTGAGTCACTGTTTTGGGCTGTATTTTCATTGGTGATTAGGTTAGGAGCTTCAGGTGTTTTACATCTTCTTTTGGAGGATCTCTGAATATCCCTTCCTTCGAAAGTTGACATCCTCCAAGGCATTTGGCAGAATCCAAGAGAACAAAAAATTGATTTCTCAAAATCTCAACCCACATCTTGAGTTTCTCTCCTGTGAAATTTGGTTTCTCCCTTAAAACTCCTGATGAAATACAGTTCGGAATTTATGGGATTCTCATTACAGGACTGTCATACAAGAACCACAAACCTTTTTCCACTGTTGATCCCAGAGGGAGGAAAGGCTCTGAGACTCCCTGAGGAATATTGAATGACATCTTGCTGCTGAGTGGCTGCATCTGGGGATTACTCAGTAAAACAGAAGGAAGGGGAAAAAAGGTTAATGCAGTGTTGGCAGCTGCCAGCTCCAGAAGCTCGTGTCCTTCAGGCTGCTGTGATTCAACTCGGTGACTTGAGTGCAGGTGGTTCTTAGCTTATCCCTCAGGTCTGCCAGAAGAAAAGGGATTTGAAGGAAATACCATATTAAATCTAAATTTCTGAAATTGATTTATTAAAATTGATTTTTTTTCAAAAAAATGTGCTTTTGTCAGTAGGGGCTAATTGTAAAAGGCACGTGGCTTGTGCACGCGGCCCTATGAGCACCGTCTTTGCACAGGCTGTTTTCCTGCTTTCTTAGCTCTGCACCAGTGTCAGGATTCATGGAGCAACCAGCTCTATCCTGATGCCTGTAACACTGTGAAAACCCTAGGGCTGAGTTTGGGGTGAGTCGAGGTGGGAGAACACCCACGGGCAGGTGCCAGGCAGCTGCAGAGCTGCTCCCCTGAGCCGTGCTCCTGCTGCCAGCTGCCATTGTGCTTTCCAGGAGCTCTGGCGAGGGTCAGCCTCCAGGCATTACACACTTTCTTGCAGGCTGCTGTGCTTGATCACCTACCACCGGCAAGCACGGGCTTGAGCAAAAGCCGGTCACCTGGATCTACAAGGGTTTGGTTTTTTGGTTTGTTTGGTTTTTTTGCAAACAAGCTGAGTGATCTGTGCTTGGCTGTTGGCACTGCATCCTGCAGCATATGACAGATAATCGGCCTGGCTGCTGGCCCACGGAGGAGGTGAGGCTCCTATCGATGTGTGACCTGGGAAGGCATGTCAGCTCCATAAATCACTGCCTGCTGCTGCCTATGCCTTGCGCCTCTCTTCAGCTTCTTGGCAGATTCAATACCTGCAGCAGGGCTCTGGATGGCTCCTCACTGCTGTGTGAGCGTGCGATCAGCATCTGTGTGGGGCAAGGAGGCAGGGCAGGCTTCTGTTCCGTCCCCTCGCCCCCTTTAATGTCATTCCTCAGACAGAGAAAATAACTTGGATAAACTGCTGTCTTGCTGTGTTCCTTGTGCTGGGCAGCACGGCTCCTTATGGACACCAGGATTCCTGCCCCATCCTACTGATAATGGCCTGAGTCTTTAAAAGCCAAGGATTGGTGATAAAGAGTGGATTTTCTGGGTTTTGGGTGCTGGTGCTCAGTCATGGACTGCATCAGGTTTCTACTTCATGGGGGTTGAACTTAACCCAGGTCTCCACTGTTCAGCTATGCTCATTCCTGAACTGTCCATAGAGCAGCCACATGCTGGGAATGGGGTTTGTGCTGCTGACCCTTTTTGTAGAAGCAGTGAAATCACCCTTTGGGGGTGCTAAATGGCCCATTCCTGGAGGTATCCTCAGAGGGAAGTCACTGCTGCCAGCACCCTGCTCCAGCCAGCAGCTTTCTGCAGTGGAGTGCCTCATACCTTTCGTCTATGCACACCTGAATTCCCCAGTCCAGCTCCTTGGATTTTTGGGGTTTACTCAGGAACAGCAGGAGGGCTGGGGATCTGGCCAAGGGCTTTGTTGGACCCATGCCTGGGATTACTGCTACTGAGTTTGGGGGTGCTTGAGATTGTAGGCAGCAGAGGGAATGAATCCCCTGATCTTGATACAGGCTTGTTAATAATCCGAAAGCTATTTTCCACGGTGAGTGAAGTGCCCAGGGCGTGCTTGGAGGGAGCACATCCAAGCCCTGAGCCTTTTTAGTGCTGGCAGTGTTGGCGCTCGCTAAACAGAGCAAAAAATTGCCATAGTGCATTATTCCTACAGCAGGAGGAGAAGCAGCAGAGCTGAGGGGGGAGGCTGCCTCTGCCTGGCTTTACTGTCCCAGAGCAGGCTGCCTTGCCAGCGGGACAGACAGCAGGGTTAGGTGAGACTGCTGCAAATCATTGGTGGATTATTCTTGTGAATGCTTTCCTCATTTGTCTGCTTTTCTTTCAGAGCTGAGTTTTCCAGGTGAGGATCAGGCCAGCATCTCCTTCCTGGATTTCCCCTTCCTGGAATGTTTTTTATCCAGCTTTTGGTGCTCCTGTGTTCAGGCTTTTTCTTAAGCTCTGCTTCACTCGGCTAAAGATGCAGCAAAGGTGGTCACGGATCCTGGTGCTTGGTTTACTAGTTTTTGACAACAAAGCTTTCCTGGCATCCCAACACCTTGCTTTTTCCAGGTTGTGTTTGAGGAGCTGCGATCTCTGGGATCAAGCCATGGAGGCTTTGCAGGATGACATTTCCCAGGAACAAGTGTCTCTCCTGCTGTGGTCGTTGGGATGGGCAGGGGTAGTGATGGGGACTGGGCTCTGCTTTGGGTGAGAGTCACAGTGCTGTTGCAGACCAGAGCTCCAGGATGGTGGTGGGTGGCTCTGTCTGCAGTCCCTGTTTGCTGTTGGCATGGGCACTTTCCTGACTTATGGCTCTTGGGAAACATGTGGAAAGGTTTGTGGGTGTGGAGGGGTTGGAGATCTCTGGGGCTGAGATAACTGGTTCAGGGACTTCAGGGCTTAAAGCCCAAAACAAGGCATGGTAGTGATCCGGATACAGAACAAGACATGCTCCAGGAGTGGGATGCAGCTGGTGAGGCCACCACAGCTGCAGCTGTAAAAGAGTGCCCTTCTGCTTAGGGAAGGAGTAAATTTGCTTGCAGCACCCCTTTTTCTCTCCCAGTGCCCTGTTCCTCCCTGCCATTAATCGCTTAGGGTTTGCTGATGCAATTAAGACCAGTTGTGTCTGCAGCCGTGGTGCTTGCCTCTGTTCTCCAAGGTATTCCTCTGCCTGCACGTGAGAGCTGCTGGCTCAGGAAAGGGCAGGTTTCCACGCTGGCTGGCTCATGCCCGTAGTGTTGATCCCCAGAGAAGGGAAGTGGCAAAGCCAGGGCTGTCACAGGGAGGAGGTGGCTAGCTGACTCCTAGCACTCCCAAGGATGCAAACAGGCTGGAGCAGAGACGGTCTGGCTTCCTGCAGCTGATGTATAATGGTGATAGCTGCCAGGCTGAGGTGGCGATGACTGATGGGCAGGACATCTTGCTGGGCTGGGGGTCATTTGCACAGCAGCTAAAGCCGGCTGAGTGATGAATTATGGTTTCTGGGCTTTCAAGGGAGGAGAATGACAGTCATGGACCATGGGAGATGCTCAGCTAAAGGAACAGAACCTCGGCTCAGCAATCTCCGAGGATGGCAGCTGTGGAGGCTGCTGGCACAGAGGGCAAGGGAGGGCACTTGCTCTGCTCTGGGTGGGAAGGGAAGTTGCGGATGTGATGGAGAAAGGCTTTCTCCCTCTGCCAAGCTGCCTCCCGCATCTCTCCCTGCCTGTGCAGCACTGCCCAAGGCAGTGTCCTCAGCATGACTCCAGCTGCGTGCCAGCTCTGTCTCTTCGCTTGCTCTTCTGGGATGTCAGTTTTTCTCCACCAGCACTGACCCTTGGCTTTGGTGTGTCCTCTTGGCTTTTCCCATGCTTATTTGTTACTTATTTGCCTAGCTACTGTTACCATATCCAGCAATGTTCTTCAGGTCCCATTGTTGGTCCTTTCCCTTGGTGTTCCTTCTTGTAAGGGGAGTGATTTCCCGGCTTTTTATTCAACTCTTTAATCCCGTTGAGCCCCTCCCGGCCCCAGGTACTTTCCTAGTGCCCATGCAGCTTTTCTCAGGCTTTCATCCCTGCAGCCAACTCCTTCTCTGAGACACTGCCCTTCAAATGCCAGTGTTTGATTTTTAGTCTCTGTGGCCAAGAAGAATCTCTGGGATCTGCCATATCAGCTGTTCCCCTCTCTTTTACCAGCAGCCTCTTGGAGGCCCTTGGGGAGCTCTTTGGTTGCCCCACATGAGCTATGTGATGTTGCCGTGGTCTCTGCTGTAGAGAAGATCTGGGTGGTGTTTAGACAGGCACCAGTCACCTGCTTTGGATTGGTCAAAGCCAGCATCAGGTCAGATGTTGGCAGAGATCCCAAATGATGGGAAAGGTGAGCAAGGAAGACTTCTGCTGCCAACACCACTCTGAACACAGGGGTTACACAAGCTTCCGTCCATCCATCCATCCATCCATCCATCCATCCATCCATCCACATCTTGCCTTCATACACACTTTCCTGCCTGCTTCTGGGTGTTGTAGAGCTTCACAAAACCCTGGTTCTCCCTGGCCAGTGCCTGCTTTCCTAGCACCAACCTGCAGAGCAGCAGCTCATTAGCGTGTCCTGGCCATCCCAGAGCTGCTGGTTGGCACGATGGGAAACTTCTCCCTCTGTCCAAATAACATCTTGTGTGATTGTTATCAATAAAAAGCTGTTGCTCATTTTCCTCATGTATGAGCAGGTGTAGAGGATGTGTATGGACATGCTGCTTCTGTGTTTTCACTAGAGATGGTGTAATTAAAGGTCAGATGGGTTTATTATAGACAGAAATGCATTTTGGCTGCTTCAGACTGGAGTAGAGTTATCAAAAGCTGTTGGACAACCATTGTGGGGCTCCTGGAACTTGCAGAGTAGGCTCTGGAAGACTGTCCCACTGGTAATGAGGAATTGTCTCTTATGGAGTTCCATTAGATCACGACATCGATCTAGTGGCATTCCTGACAGGGGCTCTGGTATCCTGCTTGTCCTATTTGCCTTGACTTTGTATTTTTGTTGTTCTTTTTTTATTTTAACTCTCCAAGATCCTGGACTATTAAAAAAGGAATATATCACTAAATAAGGATTAAATGCCAAGAAACATTGTGGGGCTGTCTTCCCAAAGAACCTGGAAATGTGGAGCTGTGGGTTGGTGGCTTCCGCTGTGCTAAGGACATCCTTTTTATGGATGTGACCCCAAACCCTCAGCATTTTATGGTCAAAATGACTTTTTTATTGTCCCTCAGAGCCAACCTTTGGGCATGGAAAGCCCTGGAGATGAGATGTGGAGCTCCCTGATCCCTTCCCACCTCTCACCAAGGCAGGAGGGGAGGTGGAGTAGATAGAACCATGCAGCCAGCAGGTTACTGAGCCCAGTACTGGCTCCTTTTTGACTTTCCTTGCCTTGGAAGAGCTCTCTGCAGCTAGGATCCTCTGCATGCAGGCATGGGGGTGCTTAACAACCACCGTAGGCTCATCCATTGCTGAGCTTACGGCTGCTTTCCCAGGCCAGCTGGGATGCCTGGGGTGCAGCACTGGTGCTCCCCGTTCCTGCCCTCTATTTATGCTCCCCTTGCTGGGCATAAAAACCTTCCAGGCTCTGATTTATGGTTCTGTTATGTCTCTCCAAACAAGACTTGTGTTATCCTCATGGGTTGTGTGTTTGAGCTGAGAGCACCGTGCTCCCTCTGGCCCCCAGGGGAACGGTTGAATTTTAATGATGTGTGGCCAGGTTCAGGTCTGCAGTGGCCAGCAAACCCCAATACTCAAGCATGGCACCTTGGGGCTAAAACTCCATTGATTATTATTATTCCACTCTTCCTCATGCCATTAGGATTTCTCTGCCATAGCTGGCTGGTAATTTGAAGAATCAAATAAATTTTGGCAGGGCAAGAAGTGAAGTTTATGAAGATCTGGGCTTGCTTATGGTGAGTCTAACTGCAGCAGTATCTTTGCCTTATTTTAGGGATGCCAGCTAAAAATCCAGTGTTGATTTGATATAAATTTGGCCCTGCTACTCCCTGGTCTGTCTGCCCACCAGCCACAGGCATCTCATTTTCACATGTGCTGTCTAAGGTGCTGCTGGGTGGAGGGAGGCATAGAAACTGCTGGCATCAGATGGTGGTTTTTTGGTGGTGACTGTTTTCTCTCTTGTTTTGTGGCAAAGGGGAACACTTTATCATTAGCTGGAATTCGGTGACCCATGGGTATCCCTGCATGTAGCCTGAGAAACGTGAGGTTAGAGGCTAAAAACCTTCCTGGAGCTTAATTGGACTAGCAGAAAGCTGCAGCCGTGGGTAGTGTCAGCATCCATCCCTGTTTGCTGGAGGCTGATTTGGATTTCAGATGCAAACTCTTCCCCTTGGTATGGTCTGGAGGAGCTGATGAAGCAGCTACTTGAAGCTATTTTTCTATTTTTACGTGGAGTACTCTCAAGGAGGAGCATGGCTGCGGGTGGCAGAGTCCTGTGATGCGAATCACGAAGCTCCCTCTGCTTCCTGAGATGTGCTGAAAGCCCCACTGTGGCTCCACCGCTGCTTGGCTGTAGGTGGCCTGCAGGTGATGAGTTACAGTCTGGCTTGGCTCTGGCTCAGCTCCTCTTCCCTCTGGCTGCTCAGCTTCCCTGCAGGGAGTGATCGATCCTCCCCAGCCTTGCTGCTCGACTGCTGGTGGCTGCTGGTGGTTCAGCACAAAACTTGCCAGGTGAGACCTTCAGCTATCACAGCCCAGCTGTGTCCAGCAGCCAGGCATTGGCTCCCACAGGAGCATCAGCTCTGCCTCCTCCTGGCAAATGGCCCTGCCTGCAGTGGGGGCTTGGATCTAGATGAGCTTTAAGATCCCTTCCAACCCAAACCAGTCTGTGATTCTGTGATCAGAGCAGAAGCACCCAGAGGCATTTGAGCTAAAGACAGGAAAACTGCTTTTCATCCCTGATGCTGGAATTGAATTCCGGAGTGAGGGTAGGAGATGGGAGCCTGTGGATTCACGTGGAAAGCTCGTTCCTGCTTCTCTTGCAATTCATCTAGAGATTTCATGGCAATATGAGCACATGTTGAGCTGCTTTGGAGTCAGTGCCTGGGCACTGTTCTCCTCAGGGATAGTGAGGTAGAATCTTGATTTCAGTAATTAATAAAACCTTAGGAATTGGCTTGAAAAACTTCCTATGGAATTTGCTGTGTCCTGAAGGCACTGATTCCTGTATGTTCCTGTATGGTGGGAGCTAATGGACATGGGTGCAAACTGTTGCTTGCAGGGTTGGGTTGAGCCCAGCATTTATCAGCCAGAATAGCAATATTGATTTCTGCCATTTTAAAAATAGCATGATTGAAAGAATTTGCTGGAAAACTGGGGTTTGGGAAGTGGGGAATGATGCAGTCATGGGATGCAGCACATTTTTCATTCCTGTGTTAGCATGAGGTTTCCATCTTGTGTGCTGAGAGACAGAGGCACATTCCAGACACCAGTCCCTGCTCTTTGGCCACTGGTATGAGACACGTGGTGACACCGTCTTCCTCACCCACATCCTTGTGTATCATGTGATTGGGCTAATTTCTTGCTCTCACTTCCCTTGTAACCTCCCCATCAGGCCATGGAACTGGCTTTGTGTCTGGAAAGCACCAGGATCTCTCCTGGCAACTGGAGCAAAACCTACAAAGAAGAGGAGATGAGAGCCAAGTGGGCGGCTTCCTAAACGTGCAGCCTGCGGGGGCTGGGACGTGCACATCATACCAAAGCAGGTTTTTAATATTAAATAGATGGAAGGAAGATGTCTCCTTTTGCCTGAGGGATAAATAGATGTGAAACTCATCCTAGACTTTGCTGCTTGTTGCATCTGAAATATGTGTGTCTTGCCCTGGAATCGAGCCTTTCCAGGAGCTGCCAATACCTGGCTACAACCCATGTGTAAAAGTGCTCTGGTGTTCATGGTGTGTGTGGGATGTGACAGAGAGTCTCAGGGAGAAGCATCCAGTGAATGGATTTGCCTCTTTTTCCCCCAGTCCATAGCTATGTGTATCTCATGGTCTGGATAGGACGTTTCTCATGGTGCCACCAAAGCAAGTGTCACAGCTGTGGTCCTCTGGTGCTCTCCCTGTGCTAGACCTCCTCCAGGAGCTGTGTGGGTGCCTCAGGAGGTGCACCCTGCTTTGCAGGGACTAAGTGTTGTCTCCTTCCCTCCCACCCCTTCTCCAAACAAATTTTACAGGCATGAGCCCTGAGCACCTGGCTTGGCTTCTCGTCTGCGTTCCATAGGACCAAATGCTGTTTGTAGCCGTGGGCAGACAGCTTCTTGTGCAGGAGAACTGCTTAGAAAACTCTCCATCTTGCCTTGGCATTTGTTGGGAGATGGATGGAATAAGAGAAGGATCATCTGCTTGGCCGTGAACCTCCTGATCCAGCCGTGGAGGTGGACCACAGAGCTGAAGCTGCTCTCTCGTCAGAGATGCTTGTTATCATGGTTGCAGTGTGGAAGAACATCAAGAAAAGAGAACTCTGCCAAAATTTAAGTAAAACCCTGCCAAAACCTGGCAAATCTAATCTGAACTTGGGTAGTTCCAAAGCTGCTGGATGTTGGCTCTCTAAAAGGAGAAGGACTGCTGCTGTGTCTTGGGAATACCTTGAATGTGACTTGTTGGGGGTTCAGAGCCTGCCATGGGGTGGATCTGGGGGGTGTCAGCAGCACAGAGGGTGCTGTGGGGAGTGATGTATGTTGTATGATATTAATGGAGGGTTGTAGGAAAGAAAGAGGGAAAGCAGAGCAGTGGAAGGATGAAGGATTTTCTCACTTGGAAAATAATGGTATACTTAGGAACAATTTTCCTGCCAGAAAGCTGTGGCCAATGTCTGTCTTAAACATTCCTCTCATTGATTCATCCCATTTCCTCCTTGCTCCTCTGCATCATCCTCTGCGTAATTCCTCTCTCCTTTGATGTTTTCATCCCCCATGTATTTGTAGATTACGGCTGTGTCCCCACAGAGCTGTCACTGAACCAAGCTATCCATATTTAGCTCTTCTAATCTCCTCTTCCAAACCAATCCCTTCAGCCTTGTTATTTTTGTGCCTCTTCTCTGAACTTCCTTCATTGTCCTTTTCTGTCATGAATGGACTAGTGAAAGGTGTCCCTGCCCATGGCAGGGGCATGGAATGAGATAAGCTTTAAGGTCACTTCCAAGCCAAACCATTCTGGGATATTAAGATAGCATCTTGGAGATGATCCCCTCTAGGTCACTGAAAGGGTCACCATGGGGTGGTGCTTCACTGTTTTATGTGTGTCTGTAACTCCGTAGTCCCCCAGTTTTCTTGCACAGTGACTCTGGATGTGAGTGACGCTTGCTTTTGGCCCTCCTTGAGGCCTTGCAAGCACAACCCAATGCCATAGCTTTGGCTGTTGTGGAAGGTCCAGCTGGCCCCATACACATTCACAGCTTTGTTGATCAAAACACCCCCCAAACAAAGCCCATCTTTTACTCCACACTCCCTCTCTTCTTTCTCAGCTCTGCTCTGAAAACACCAGGGCCTTTTACCACGTCCTCTCTTGTGCTTTATGAGTGTAAAAGTTGGTTTCTTAGTGGTGTCATAAAACCACATCTGTGCACGTGGTTCCGTTGTCCACCATGGGTTCACAGTGACAGAGTGGTTGTGGTGGTGGTGTCCATTCTCACCTGGAAGTGGGCTCTGGATATTGGGATAGATGTGAACAAAGCTGGTCCCTGCGCTGTGCACCGAGCAAGCAGAGGAGCCCATGAGATGAGACAGGTCTGAGCCCAGCTCATTTTTACTTCAAGGCTAGGATCCATCTTTTCCCTCCTACATTTATAAGAATCCAATTTTGTACTGAAATGATTTGTAAATCCCAAGCCGTCTCCCCTCTGATTGACTCCTATGTACTGCAGCTTTTCAAAGGTGTGGACTTTGGGCCTGGGTAAGCATTAATTAAAAGTGATTGAATTATTAATGCTCTGAGTTTGCATGTAGGGTTGTGGGTGTGTGTGCACACATGGCTGTGCCCTGGCATGAATTACTGGAGGCCTAGCAGCCACAATGTCCATGTTTTAGGGGTTTAGATTTGTGAGACTGAGGTAGAGGAAAAAATGGGTGAAAAAACTGAAGGAAAGGTTGAGGCAGGCAGATGTAGTCATGCTATTCCCTAACAGAGAGCTGAGCTGCTGTGCCAGCTTCTTGTGCTCAGCCCGGACCTAACAAGTGTCAGCTTCGGCTTGCAGTCCTTGTTTGGTGATCCTGGCCAAGGTTTGTTGGTAACTTTTGTCTTCTTGATGTCTCCAGGAGCCTGCTTTTTCAGCCTCTTTCAGACTCACCTCTTGATCTGTTAAAATGGAGATGCCAAGCTCTACAATATGTTCTTCATCACTAGAGCTACCTGGGTGGTGGGGCCTGTGCTTGGTGCTCAGGATGCTGGCCAGTGTGCTGTGTAGCACAAAACAGACCCTGTAGGCAGGTTAAAGCCACTTGCCACAAAAATCCTTCTTTTTCATGTGATTTCTCTTGCCTGCCTTGCAGATTTGGGGTTTAGGGATGTCTCTAGTTTGTCTATTTCAACCTCTGTTTCAATGGCATGTCATTTGGCCAGGTTTGTGGAGCTGGGGGTTATCAGATGGCTCTTAACAGTGGCTGGAGCTGCCAGTGCTTTGTGAAAGGTCTCATGGATTTGTGTTCTCCTTCTGGGAGATTGATGCACTGAGGCGCTCGGGAAACCTTTTATGTTCTCCTTTGCCTGCTTAAATGTGCTGGTCAGCAAGTGCTGTTACTGGCAGCTGTTGAGCACTGCTTGTATCCTTGGGTGCAGCTGCCTGCTTATTGTGCTGGAAAGAAAATAAGCAAAAGCAAGACTTTCTCTCACAGTTGTTGTTCCATGTAGAAACCTGACTTGCAGGAGACATGGCTGGTGTCAGCATTGCAGGGAATGCTGGAAGATGGAGATGCAGGAAGCAGCAGTATGAGAAGCCAATCATGCATCTGCGGTGGTTGGCTGTGTTGACAGAAGGGTGGGTGCAGGTTGTAGGGTGTAATGGGAGACCTGGGTTCCCAGTGGGAAGTCATTTGCTGTCATCAGAGCTTTCCTGCTCTGGCAGCACTGCCAGAGGTCAGCGTGACTGGTGGCAGCAGCTTTGCTTGGGAAGGGGCTGCAGGCTGGCTTGGTCATTGTGAAGGATGTTTGTAGCCATCCGTGGTCAGGCTCTATGTTTCTAATTGTCTCTGCTCTCCCATGACCCAGATGCATTTCCAGTGCTTTTCCACATGGGATCTTTCCCTTTTTCTCCACCAACTGAGCTGCTTCATATTTTAATTCAATATATGAGGAGATGTGTGACCCATCTGTAGGATATCAGTGGTTGATGATGGCCGAATGGAGACCTAATGACGTGTGGTGGGACTGATGCACAGAGGTCCCAGCTTGGATGTCTTTCCCACGTCTCTCACTTATGTCACCTGTCCCCTTTCATCTCTGCTCTTCACGACCTCTCTCCTCCTGGAGACACCTTTTTTTGCCTTCCAGGAGCAGATCTGATAGTCCTGTAAGTGGTTGGAGCAGGTGACTTGGTGCCAGCATGTCTGCCTTGGATACTATTCCTGGCTTTATTGAAGACACGGTAATATGCAAGACTATGCCTCTGTGGTGTCTGCCTGCTCTTGATCTCAAAGCTCTGCAAGCACTGAGATAAGACCAGCTGTGTTCAAGCAGCGATTTTATTCCCCTCTCCTCTGCAGAGAGAAGGCAGCTCGTCGTAAGTCATGCTGGGTTGTATTTGCATTTCTCCAGCAGTGTGGCTGAGGTTGATAGCATCTGGCTGTCTGCATCAACTGCGTATTTGGATGAGTCTCCCATCACTGGCATGGTGGGGGGTGGTGCCTCCAGCATCACTGGGTGGGATGTCTCACCCCAATATTCCCATTAATTGTGACCAGGTCTGGTTTTGGTGGTGCTGGTGAAGGGGCTGTGAGCTTTATGCAGGTATCGTCTTCCAGGCTTTGGTTCCTGTGGCCCACTCACCTGCAGCCAGAACATACTTCCTCAGCCAGGTCTGCCCCAAAGTGCCTAGATAAAAATGAGTCTGAGCTGAGAATGTGCTGCCAGCCCCAGCGTTGTGCTGTGTTGTGCCATCCTTTTGGCCACCATCTTCTCTGGCCATTCTGCAGGGACTTGCTGGCCAGGGAAAGTGTTTGCATGGATGGAGGCAAATCCCCTCCTGGATCTCAGAGCTGGAGTACAAGTGTTTGGCATGGCCAGGAAAGGACATGGAGGCACCTTTTGTATGTAAGGCATTCCCATTACACCTTGGCATCAACAGTCCCACAGTTAGGAGATGCCATGAATCCCATGTGTGACGGGTGGGAGCAGATGATGAGGAGCACGGGGAACAAGCTGTGAAGGAGAGTGGTGGTGAATTGGCCTCTCTTGGGTTGTTTTTAGGGGAATGCTAAGAGCCCTGGGCCTGGGAAACTGGGACCTCTGCTCCTTAAAACTGCTTACTTCCCATCTGAATAGCCAGGCTCTTTGGTGGTGGTGCTGGCCAGGAGGTCCCACGCTTGCATGTCTTCTCTGGGGGGTGAGCTGAGGGAGTGTGATGCTGAGCCCACTCCATTCTGCACACATGGAAGCATTAATCCTCCCTTGTGTCATTTACTGCTTCTTGGTAAGGGGGGAGCTGTTGCAAATGTCAATCCTTTTTTCTTGGAGCAGCTGCCCTGTGGGCTCAGATTTGCCAGCTAAGGAACCCAATATATTCCCCAAGTGTTCCTGTGGTCTGTAGAAATAACTGGCTTTGTTTATTTGAGCTTGTGTTTATCCAGGGAAGAGAGACTTTTGTCTAGAACAGAATCCTTTTTACACGTCTTGATGTCAGCGACCTCAGCTTCCTCCTATAGCAAGAGGGAAGAGAAATGGGCAACAGCATTGGGATCAGTGCCCCAGACCACACTCCTGACTCCATCTTTGGACCTGATGCTTGTGCCACCATTATTTCACTGCATATGGGCATTTGTTGGAAGCTCTTGTTGGCTGCTTTCTTGCTGGAGAAATCCAACCAGCAAAGAGTCAGTGTTGAGTGGCACCTGCACCGTTTGGAGAGGGGATCTTCTGGAGCCTTTTGCACATGGTCTGGGGTTAAGTACCTCCAGTGTGCTGGGATGATGTGCTGGGGGACATGACTGGGAGCTCTGCTTGCAGGTGGATTTAAAATGGAATTGTAGGCATGGTGGGCACCAGAGCCAGCAAAGGGATTCTGTCTTCAGGCTGTGCTTACCCAGCTTTGAGGGTCAGGTTGGAGAAGACTCTTTTAAATTCCCACCAAGGTCAGTAGAGGGGAAGAGGCACTGTGGTGCTGCTGTTTTAGTGAAGAGATGCCCACTGAAGATGCTTGTCACTTGGATGGATCTGCTCCCAGGGCATCTCTCTCCAAGGAGCTGGAAGCTAACATTCCCAGCTCCTACTCTGAAAAAGCAAAGCTATGGGGCATGTAGTGACAGACCAGGACAGGAGTGAGAGCATCAAAGCTCCCAGAGGTTGAGCTGAGCTGGTTGGTGATGTGGGATGTGTTGACTGCAAGCCTTGAGCAATGCTCCTGTGATGGAGCACCTTTGGTCCATATTCTGTCTCCTGACACACACAGTCATGAGTTTGTGACCAGGAACAAGGCTCCCTCTTGGCTTTTCTTGTCTCTGTGTCTGCAGGAGTGGAAGGACCCTGTGCTTCATAGCTTCTTCATGTGGGGATACACTGGAGCTTTGAACTATCTCAGGTGCTTTGGTGATCTCACCCTGAGTCCTGGCTGACAGATGGGGTGCAGGTCTGGGGGTGCCCTACACCTTCACACCCTCTCTGCTCTTGGAGATGCACCACAGATATCTCTGCAGGTTGCTCTTCTCAGGAGTTTTGGCATTGCTTTTGGCTTTTATTGCTCCAAAATGCATTTTTCTTGCCTTTGATTATTGGGGACAAACCAAAATTCTCATAAATAGGAGTGAGTGGTTTTCATGGTCCAGGGAGTGGCATTAAAATCAGTGGGGTGTTTTTATTTCTGATTTCCCTCTTTTCACTCTCTCATTAATAATTGCTGCTGTGATGTCCCCTTGAGGGCAGCTGATGCTAAGGAACCAGTGCTGCTAAGATGGCAGGAGCTGCTCTGTGTGCATCTCCCCATGCCAGCACCCACTGCCATGCTTCCCTTCATGTGGGAGGGACCCTGTCCCACCTTCCCGGGGTGGGGGGTATAACGAGGGGTAGGTTTTAATTATCCCCCACAGCCTGGCATCCCATGGCGCCACTGGCATCACCCTGAACTCTCAGTGGATTTGCTTCTCCCCCGTTGGGCAGAGCCTGTGTTGGCCGCTGCCGCCCAGGCTTGGCTCCGTTCCACTTCTGTCCTCGGCGGTGGTGAAAGCACGTTCCTCGTGATGGGAAAGCCTCCGCCAGAAACACAAAGGGCTTTCATTAGGGGAGGCAGCGGCAGGCAGACACAGGCGGCCAGCGCTGGCATGCGGAAGCTTCACCCCATGTAACTCCCACAGGGGTGGCTGCAGGCACACCAGGTTCCTCCAGCCAGTATTTAAACTTAGAGCCTACCCAGCATGAAAGGAGAAATAAATTTTATTTCTGCAAGGGGGATTTAGGGCCCAGAAGTGGTATGGGGAGGTGGCCAGAAGGTACAAGGCTCATTTTTGGAGCCAGGGATCTCAGATGGCACAGCTCTGGAGGTGATGTGAAACCCACTGCTGTGGGGTGTCAGTGCTGCCCACCACCCCCAGGACAGCATTGCCCTGGGTTCCCTCTCTCCCTCCAAGGGGAAGAGCGGCCAGAGGAGCTGCCCCATGGTACATAGGGCTCTCCCAGCCATACTGCATCTCCTGACCTTGCTCAGCACAAGGGTGGAAAAATCATGGCAATGGAAAATAAGACACATATAGAGGAGGAGGTGAATTTCATGGATTGATACGTATGTCTTTTCCTCCAGCATGGCTTTCAGCTTTTTTTGGTTGTGTCCCAGTGGGGAACCTCTGCTCCTGCCCTCACCCTTGAAGAACCATCCTGAACCTTTTTATTTTGCTCTGGAGCTTCAGGCAAGGGAGCAGGAGAGCCGCCTTGTCTCCCCACGGCTGCTGAAAGAGGCTGTTTGTTACAGAGCAGGGTGAGATATGAAATCCCATCAAGCCGCCTTGCTTATTAGAGATCTCAGTGAGCTGCTTATTATGCACCATGGCATAATGCAGATTACGAATGTGACCGGGCGATAATTAGCAGAGCTGGAACTGTAATTAAACGCTCCTGTGCTGCGCTGTGGTTTCTGTTGCAGAGTGGAGGGAAGCTGAACGGTCTCAGCAGGTCCCCAATGCACACACACAGCCACCACCCCCCGGGCAATGGGGGCGAGTGATCCCTGCCACTCCCTGGGCTGTTTCTGCTGCCCACCCAAGCCAGGCCGCCCTGCCTGGTTCCTCCCTGGCTCTTCCTTTGCTGGAGACTGACTTTTGGTTTGCAGAATGTGGCATTGAGGAGCCCCTTCAAAGGAGCATCATGTTTCCTTGGAGCATCTTGCCCTGGATCTGCTGAAGAGGTTGCTGTGTTTTGGGGGGTGATTTTCCTGTGGGAGTCTTCTGGAAGCTGCTCTCACAGCCTTCTGGGCTGGCTTTATGCCAAAACCAGCCTTTTTGAATCCCATGGGGTGCAGTTGGGCCACTGGCTGTAGGGCAGCCTTGGAGGTGGGTGATCTGGAGATGGGCTCCTAGGGGAGAGCTGATTCTGTTGGTGGGAGATTGGAGATGGTTGTGGATAACAAGCTGTGCTGCTGGGGAGGGGACTCTGGGGTCCAACCACTGTTGTTCGAGACCTCCAGGCCATTTTTAGTGGTGAGCGGACTGCATGTTGCTCTGATGAGCTGTCTAGAGAGAGGATGGATGCAGGACAAGGAGAGGGCTGCAGACAGAAAGCGCTTTGTGTTCTGCTGGAAGAGAAAATCCACTTGCCCTATCAGAGCCAGGATGTGATATCCTCCTCTCTGCTCCTCTGCCTAGAGATTTGTGTCACCAGGGATGCGGAGAGAATTTGTGGGTCAGGAGTTGGTGGGGAGGTGGGATGCTCCAGGCACTTGCTGTGGTTGTGGGCAGGCTAGGTTGGACATGCAAGGTTCTGCTGGAGTTGTTTCCCTTGCTTAAAGGGTGGAGATATGTGAGCAAGAGAGGGAGCAGGCAAATTTGGCAGCTAGTCAGGACCAGGATGAGAGTCAGCAGCAAGGCTGGAAGGGATCATGGGCTGGTGCCCGTGTCTGAGCTTGGTAACCACAAACTTGTGCTCTCCACGTTTACTGTTGTCCCTCACCAGAGTTTCAGGGGGTCTGGCAGTAGCACTGAGTGCTCTAGAGGAATCTTCGCCTGCTTGAAACTGGAGCCCAGGTCAGCACTTGCTCCTGATGCGATGAGTTTCCTCTGCTTCTCTTCTGAGGTACCCCAGTGTCTAAAGATCACAAATATTGAAGAGAGGAGGTCTAAGCTGAAGAGGAGCCACTTGCCCCAGAGCTGCTGCAGGTCCTTGCAAGCCAAGGCGTGGGGGTGGCTGGCCATGGCTGGCTTGGCTGATGAACCCCAAAGGATGGGAAGATTTCCACCCTGCCCTTGCCTCGGCCAGCCACAGAATCAGCCCATCAGCCAATCCTCCTCCTGACACTGCTGTAATCTGCTTGCGTGGCACAGCGGCCAAGGACCTTGGCTTCTCAGCAGCAGGGTGGCTTGGCTGGGCTTCCACTTGGCATATTGGCTTGTTGGCTTTCCAAGCCCGGCTCTGGCTGTGGAATCTGGTTTCTATGTGCAAAGAGAGCACAATGACTGGATCAGGCTCTGAAGCAGATACTTGCATAGGAAAGAGGGATATGATCCAAGTGCCTGTGTCTGCAGGTGGTCACAGGGTAGTTCTGGAAGGAGAGGCATGTTGGTTTTCACGGGTGCCAGAGGGACTCTGCTACTCGTTTGTCCTGTCCTGCTGGTTGAGCAGAAGCTCTTCTAGTGAGCCATCGGGTCCAAAGTCATTGACTGCATTAACATCTAAGCCATAGCCAAGAGGCGTCCTCACCGGGGATGATTACAGAAGCCGTCGGGGAAGGAACTTGCCACAAGCTCTTTCAAGCAGTGGCACAGATATCTCCTGCACAAGGACTTCTGGCTGTGATCTCTGTGACTACAGAGCTCCCCGGGGTTACTTGGGTATGGGCGTGCCAAGGCAGGAGAGCCCTGCGAGATCCTTGTCCTCTGATGGGGTGTGGGATGTGAACTGAAGGTGGCAGTCCTGAGCTTGAGGTTCTCCAGGAATGTAAATGTCTGTTTGCTGTCTGTCTTGCTGTCCCTTCTGTGTTACCAAGAATATTCCTGACAGTGACCACATATCTCTTTTTCCCCGCAGATGGAATCTCCGGTCTCTACACCCGCAGTGTTGCCCTTGCACCTCCTTGTCCCCGTGGTCAACAATGACATCTCATCACCGTGTGAGCAGATCATGGTACGCACCCGCTCGGTGGGGGTGAACACCTGCGATGTGGCCCTGGCCACTGAGCCCGAGTGCCTGGGCCCCTGCGAGCCTGGGACCAGCGTGAACCTGGAGGGCATAGTCTGGCAGGAGACGGAGGACGGTGAGTGTCACAGAGCTTCTTGCTCTCTGAGCTCCTAGGGGAGTTACAGCAGTCCCTTTCTTCCCATGTCCCTGCTGTGTCATTCTTTGGCATGTCCTGGGCTTTCCTGCCACCAGCTGGGTGGTCAGGACAGAGGAGCTGTGTGAGAGCAGTCCGTAATCTGTCCAGCAAAGGGAGTAATGGGCCAACACTTGCGTCAGCCCCATGTGTTGCGTTATCCCTTTGCCCAGACAGCAGGCGAAAATCTAAGCTGCCATTTCTCTGCCCTTCGACAAGAGCTGACTTGTTCCAGAGGTGCCAGGGGAAAGGCCGTGCCAGCCGGCACGGGAATTTGACAGAGTTGACTTCATTTTTGCTTGGCAACTCACAGGTCTGTCACAAAAACGCTCAAACCCTGGGAGGCGGCAGAAATCTCCTGCTGGATTAAAAAACCCCAACAGAGCTCTCAAAATCGACTCAGTGGGAGATCAGCGTTTCAGCTCTCTTGCCAAGCCAATCCAATCTTTTTTTTCCACTGGAGCTCATCTCATCTGTGCACAGCTTGGTTTGCTTTCCCAGGTCCTTTGATGGGTTTTCGTTGCTCTTGGGGCTCTGCCAAGGAACGCAGGGATGAATAGGTGGCTCAGTGGCCCATGGGAAGTGCTGGAACTTGGCCTTCCCTCTGGCCTCAGTGAGATGCTGGAGGTTTCTGCCTCCAGGAGGCACGGGGTGAGCTCCTTGTGTTTATGTCTGGAAGCAGAAACAGTCCAGAAAGCACAAAGGTGAGAGAGCAGTGGTGGTGGAGGCTGGTTGATGGGTCATCGCAGCCGGGTGTCCATGTGCTCCTCTTGGATATCTGCTCCCACTCTTCCATTGCTATTCTGTGCAGAGAATGATGCTGTTGGCCTTTATCCCAGCCACTCCTCACTGAGACTCTTTATTGTATGTGATGGAAGCTGAGCTGAAATCTCCATTCCTGTGAGTGCTTCCAGTGAGGTTCTCTTCTTGTCCCATGCTTTGGGAAGGTCGGGGTGTTCTCAGTTTGCATTTTCTCTCTTCCTACTGGGAAACTGGTTTTGAAACCATGGTTGGCATAGGACCAAGTGCTGCAGTGGCTGCTGATGTGAGTGCTGAAGTTGTTCCCCTTGGAAAAAGCATACTGAGAAATAGCACCTGAGCTGTTTGGGAAGAGAACAGTGGATGGACCATGCCAGGGAAGACTGGGATGTCTAGCTTGGGATGGGGACCTCCCCACTCCTCTGCTTTACTGTCCATTCCATATGGAAAAAAAAATCACCCTGACTGAGGCTGCACCAAGATAGAAGGATGTCACATGTGAAATCTGTGAGAAGAAACACAAAGCACGAGAGTTCAGGAGCTCTGCTCTGCACATCCCAGGGCCAGGGGATCTGCAGGGTGGATCTGCTCTAAAGAAACCTCTGGAAGGTCTGCACTGATCTATCACCTCCCCAGCACTGCGTGATTGGTGTCTCCAAGAGCCTGGTCACTTTGTAGGATGCAACATCTTCTGATGGGGAAACGGAGGCATAGCTGGGCTGGGTTTTGGGACATACAGCAGCACAGAGGAGCACTGGCACCCTCCACTTGGTGGGACTCTCCCATCTCCCCAACCCCATTAGCCTGCTGTCCTGGTGTAACTCCTCTAAACCCAAAACCCCGGAGCTGCAGAGTTCCCTGAAAATCCCAGGGCTGCTGGAAAGCCCCATGGGCAGTGGCAAAGCTGATGAGAGCTTGGACCTTGTATGGTGGCTTTGGGTGGAAATCAGGAGAGGGTCATGGTGGCTGTGCTAGGATGGATGAACTGAGCATCCTTGAGGCAGAGAGCACAAAAACATCCCTCCCTGCCAATTCCTGGTTGAGAGGCCTTGCCGTGGGAGCAGTTGCTGTTCTTTTCTCCTGCTCCTCACCCCACTGTGGAGCTCCTTGCCTGTCTGCCTGTCCATCTGCATTACCCCTTGCTTCTGCAGCCACCAATTCGGAGCATGCCTTGGAGGTGTCCTGTGATTTCCCACAGCCCAGATATTTTTAGTCTGTGGTAATTCAGTGAACTGACACAGAGATCCTTCTCTGCTGGCTGCTGATGGTTGCCATTGTTGGGAGGAAAGGATTTCACATCCAGTCCTGCACAAAGGCGAGCCCTGATACTGCCTTTGGTCTCTTTGGGTCTGCTGCATGCCTTGGCTCCGGTCACACGGCATCTCGTCCTTGAGTGAAAAGGCAGGGGGGAGCCATCCCTGTTTTTTGCCTGGCATCTCTTCCCTGCCTTCCCATTGTCAAAGATGGAGTCAAGGGCGATGCCGGATCTGGCTGTTGGAAGCTGGAGTTTGTGAAATGTCCCCTTGCCGAAAGGATACGGAGGAGAAAGCTACACCAAGGGCACGTCTGCGAAGCCAGATGAGGTGCTTCCAGCATTTGGAGACTCTCCTCAGTATCTCCAGAGGGATCCATCTCTCCTTTTGCTCCTTGGGATGTAGCTGCCTCATTGGACTACTTGGAAGGACCCCAGAGCAGTGTAGCAGCTCTTGGCTTGCATCAAGTTTCGAATTGCAGAACTGAAGAATGGTTTAGTTTGAAATGGACCTTAAAGCCCAGTTCATTCCACCCCCTGCTATGGGCAGAGACACCTTCCACTAGCCCAGGTTGCTTCATCCAACTCACATCCAACCTGGCTTTGAACACTTTTAGGGATGGAGCAACCAGAGCTTTCTGGGAAACTTGTGCCAGGGCCTCACTACCCTGTCAGGAAGGAATTCTTTTCCTAATACCCAATCTAAATCTCACCTCTTTCAGCTAAAGCCATTACTCTTTGGCCTGTCACTTCTTAGCCTTGCAAAAAGTCCCTCTTCAGCCTTCTTTTAGATCCCCTTTAGGCACTGGAAAGGGCTCTAAGATCTCCCTGAAGGCAGCCTTCACCTCTCCATGTGGGGCTGCAAAATCATGGAGAAAAGCTTCTAAAGCCAAAGTCTGGCAATGCTTGGAAGGATGAGATGGAGAAGAAGAAGTCCATCTGAGATGGGAGCATGAAGCTTCAAGGAGCCTGATGACGTCCTTCCTGCCCTGAACCAACTTTGTCCTCATCTCCCACTAGAAAATCAGCCATCAGTACATGAGCCCTGCTAAAGGCATCCTAGAGGTCTCCCACCACCAACCATGTGGCTCTGGGTCTTTGGTCCACCTTCTCCTCCACTATTCTGGGTTGCTATTGACCCAAGGTCTGGTCCAGCTGGTAGTGAGCATTGTTGTTCATGCTCTCCTGTGGCCATGCTGGTGACACGGTTCCTTTGCAGAGCCTGGCTTGCACAAGGATGTGTTTTATCAGGACACTTTCAGTGGGGAGCGGCTGTCTTAGGAGCTCCCCTAGTGCTGCTATGTGTAGTTCTGGTCCTCAGGAACTATTAACTGATCTGATCTCATCCCGAAGCATTGCTCTGTTTTCTGCCTCAGGAGTTGCCAGGTCTCCTCCATCTCCCTTGGTGAAGCTGGTGGCACCTGGCTTGGACCATGTCACCTTCTCACCTCCAAATGGTGCCACACCAGTGCTGATCACAGCAAAACAAACACAAACCCTCTGAGCTATGAGGATCATGGTGTGGCAGCACCTGGAAAATGTTAGCTGTACACTGTACATGCTTTCCTCCAGCTCCTTGCTGGGACATCAGTGGCAGGTTACCCATGGCTCAGATTTCTGTACTCTGGACGTTTGGATTGTCCCTTTGCAAACTTCTCGTGATGGAGCACAAGCCTGCCCAGGGTCGGCACATGCCAGTGTGGATGTGTCCTTGCTTGGAGCAGGAGGGAAATGCAATAGATGGGCATAGAATGGAGAAGATGGGAGAGTGAGAGCAGAGACTTCTCAAATACAATGGATAGTGGCTTAGATGCTTCCTCTGCCAGTTCCCATGGGAATCATGAGTGCATCTCATCAGGTCTTATGGATTTATGCACCTTGAACTTCTCTTACAGGTGGTTCTTCCTTCTCCCAGACCCTGTCTTTGCCTGCTCCATCTTAAGTGGTGTGGCTGGAGCACTTGCTGGTGAAGATCAAGGCAAACCAATCATTGAGCCCCTCAGCTGTGGGCTACCTGAACTGTAGGCTTCTTGTGTGTGTTTGAGTTTCTCCAAGAGTTTCTTGTTAATCCATCAGGCCCCCTGGCATTTCCACTTGACTTCTCTTTGTTGGGATGCATTGCTTCTGAATTCAGGGATGATCCTTGGATGTCAACCAGCTTCCTTGGGTCCCACTTCCCTCCAGCACTGTATCCCATGGCACTCTGTCAAATGGGTCTCTGAAGTGGCCAAATTCTTCTCTCCTGGAGTCCAGAGCAGTGATCTTTCTGTGTGCTGCAGTCCCTGGAAAGCAGTTGGATGGCCAGGGACAGTCATGCACCATCTGAGAATCCCTCCCTGCATGGTATGATAGGATGATCCTGTCTCCCTCTGGCCCTGCTGGGGAAACTGTGTTCATGTTGCCTGTCAAGGTTTGATAGAGGAGACTTCTCTGTGAGAAGACACCAGAAACTTCCCCCATGTTGGACAAGATCAGCTAACGCTGAGGCTGTCAGTGATGAGGGCAGTACCTCTAGGATAATGTATTTAGGAAGGAGAGAAAAAGCAGCCCCCATCCCCCTGTGCTGTTTGGGGGCAGAGATGTAGAAATGAGAAGCAAAGTTGAGCCTAAGGAAGAAGCCAGGAGAAAGTATTTTAAGGTTTGTTTTTACTTCTCATTGCCCTACTCAGATTTGATCTGCAATAAATTAAATTAGTTTCCCCAGGGTGAGTCTCTTTTGCCTGTGATGGTAACTGCTGAGTGATCTCTGCTCACTGGGTGAGGTGACAATTGTGCTGGAGAGCCCCTTGGTGTCCCCTGTCTTGTGGCAGGAGCATGATGGCCACGAACAGCTTTGGGTTCCCAAAGCCTGGGCCCTGCAGGTCAGGCAGGATTTCTGCACATGGGCAGGGCTTATGGAAAAGCTGGAACATCCTGAAAGTGATGCAGCTAGAGGTGAAACGACAAAGATAATTTCAAAGATGATGTAGCTGGGGAAGAAATTCATGGAAGAAGGGGCATCCCAAAGCCAGGGCATCCTGGAAGTGATGCAGGTGGAGGAGTAATTTATAGAGATGTTCGTGGTTGGGCTTGGAGGATTCATCTTTAAAAAGTGGGGAAATGTGCTCCAATACAATGGCTCCTGGTCCCCACAGCAGCCTTGTCCTCTATTTCTCACACACTGCCTTCCTGAATGGCAACTTTGCACCGTCACCAGCCCTTCATTTTTCCAGCCAGGATACAACTCTGATGTGAGCACTTGGTGAGCTGGATGCTGAGTGGTTTGCACCCAGATCTGGGTGGTACCAGTTCCTTAAGAGCTTCAAAGATATCACTTTCCCATGAAATCAGGTGGGATGGGAGTTACCCAAGTGGGATTCCTTCTGTTCAAGAGCATCTGCGTTCTTGAAGATGTGAAAGCATTGCTTCCTCACTGCTGCCCTTGTCATGCCTGTGCCTGCTCATCATCCTGCCGTGGGAGGGGGACACAGTGGGTGAAAAAAGCTGCTTAGGATCTATCCTGGGGTTTAAATTGTCCTGGGTTATTGTTGGAGGATTAGGAGAGGATTTGGTATGATTGGTTGCAGTGGGTTAAATATAGACTTGTGTGTGTTGGAGGTCTGGTGTTCCAACAGGGAAGGAGGGACGGTGCTGGCTCATTTTGCCCCTTTCTTTCTTTCATCTGTCTCTTGTGGCTGTGGTGGTTGGGAGGAAAATGCCAGCACCTCCTTTCTAATATCACACACTGGCCTCAGGATGCACATGAGACTCCAGTGGTTTGCCATGCAATTAACTTCCAGCAGCTCACGTGGTCTTCTCTGGCTTCAGGGGGATTGAACTGGTGGGGAGAGCAGAGGGACTGGGAGGGATGGGGCCTGGGTTAATGCTGCTTTTTCCTCAGTGGCTCCCAGGTCCTTGGGCAGCTCCTGGGAGAATCCCACAGCAGGTCCCCAGAGGTGTCCCGGAAATGATGGGAGTGGGTTGGGGTGCAGGATGCAGCCAGGAGCTTCTTTGGGTTTTAAGGAAAGGGGGACAAGCTCCTGCCTGCCAAAAACTGCTGCATTAGGAAGAACAGAAGACCACATTCCATCTGCCCTCTTTGGGATGCCTGGAACCAGCATCCCGCTGTTCCCATTGACCTTTCCATGCGTGGGGCTGTGGATTCCCAGCAGTTGGTTTCTCCCTCAGGTTGTCTCCATCATCACATCCTGGCCATGTCTTTGTTAAGGCAGGTCCCCAGCACCTTCCTCTGAAGGCAGAGCCCAGCGTCTTTTGCTCACTGGGGTGAGCTGGTTGTGGCTCTTGGCCGTGTGCTGGCACCGTGTCTTCTCATGATCTGCTTGCAACGTTTTCCAAAAGGAAAAAGAGAAAGAGAAGGTCTGCATTTAATTTCTCTTTCTGAAGGAGCCCCACGTGTCAGGCCTTGGCTCCATGTATTATCCATGCCGAAGCCTGCAGCTGGCTGCTGGCATAGCACAGCGGGGGATGTGGGCTGAGATTTATAAACATGCTTCAGGCACAGCTGCTCCGGGCTCCCTCGGCTCCATCCATCTCCTGGGGCCGTATATCTTGCTGCACTCATCAACCCTTGCAAACGCGTTCCCGAGTTTTACCTTGCTTGGATAAATGTGCCTGGCACAACAGACTCTGCTCCAATTATGTGGAAATCAGAGTGATCCGTGGCAAGGAGGAGACACCACCATGCTGAGGGATGCTGTGGAAGACCTCTCTGCCTCCCAGAAGAGGTGCTGAGGGGCCTTGGCCTCGGCGTGGGTGTGAGCCAGGCAGTTCTTCTGAATTAGTGTGGAAAAGCTGAAACTGAGGTTTTTTGAATACCCAGTGACTTCACTCCATGATGAGAGGATGTGGCCCCTTTGATGGTTCTCCAGGTGGAAATACAAGGCAGAGGGATGCCCCTGGAGGTGTTGAAGCAAAGTGGCCCAGGGCAATGGAGTGTTATTCTGCCAGGATTGGGTTTTCCTGCCAGGGACAGCCGCCTGAGCAGGAATGCTGGGCTCAGCTTGCCATCTAGTGGCAGTAGCAGCTTTTTCCGGAGGGTCATGAAGTTCATGGCTGTGCTGGTTGAGAGCCCTGCTGGGGCTCTGCAGCTCCACTTCGGGGTCCACAGCCTTTTTAGGGGCTTTCTGCATTTCTCCCAGGGGCTTCACAGCTCTTTCTTCCTGGAGATCACATTCCCTACCCTACCTGAGCACACATGGAGCCAATGTGGATCTTCAGGCCCCCCCTGGAATCCCACAGCCCTTTGGAGGTCACTAGGTTTTAACATCCTGTGAAAGTAGGGACCAGGAAGAGGGGTTAGGTGAGACATGCCAAGGGAAGGGAAGAGCTAGGAGTCTCCAACTGCCATCTTGGTGTCCCTCCAGCCCTGAGCCCAATGCCTCACCTCTCCTGAGAGCCCATGACCGCTTGTCCACCCTCTTTCAACCCTAGAGCTTAGCTCTTCCTCCTGCCTGTCTCGAGGGGTAGGTTCCTAACACTGTGGGGTCACACCTGGCCTCATCTGACCCTTTCCCCTTGCCTTGCAGGGATGCTGGTGGTCAACGTGACCTGGAGGAACAAGACATACGTGGGGACGCTGCTGGACTGCACGCAGCATGACTGGGCACCTCCCCGGTAAGTGAGTGGGGGGCTTTGGTGGGCTCCTAGCACTGAGGGCAAATCTGGCCCTGTACGGCCCCCACGGCACCCAAGACACTCTGCCCTGTGCACACAGGGCTGCCACAGGGGTTGGTATCTCCTCCTTGCCAAACCCAACTGCTCCCATGACGCTGCCCCTGCAGTCACACATCCCTTTTCCTGGGACTGGAGATGGTTTAGCACGTACCAGGGGGCCTCTCTGGTTCCTCTTTATTGGTCAGTGGTGGGAGAAGTCTATGGGATTGGTTGGTAGGGGGGTAAAGGGGTCCCCACTGTGCCTTGGGGACAGCACAGCCCAGCACAGCCATCTCTCTGTTAAAACCTCTGTGTCCTTCTCCCTGCAGGTTCTGTGACTCTCCCACCAGTGACCTGGAGATGCGCAACGGCCGGGGCAGGGGCAAGCGCATGCGCCCCAACAGCAACACGCCGGTCAACGAGACGGCCGCTGCCTCGGACAGCAAGGGGACCAGCAACAGCAGCAAGACCCGGGCGGGAGCCAACAGCAAGGGCCGCCGGGGCAGCCAGAACTCCTCGGACCACCGCACCCCGCCCGGTGGCACCGCCGAGGACGTGAAGGCCAGTCCCTCCTCCGTCACCAAGCGGAAGAGCAAACCCCTCTCCGACATGGATCTGAACTCCAGCTCGGAGGACTCCAAGGGCAGCAAGCGCATCCGCACAAACTCAATGGGTTCGGCCACGGTACCACCTGCCACGGTCAAGGTGGAGCCAGCTGTCCTGGAGCGCAACTGCCCTTCTCCCATCCTCATCGACTGTCCCCACCCCAACTGTAACAAGAAGTACAAGCATATCAATGGGCTGAAGTACCACCAGGCCCACGCACACACGGACGACGACAGCAAGCTAGAGGCGGATGTGGACAGCGAGTATGGCGAGGAGCCCTCCCTGCATGCCGACGTTGGGAGCTGCAACGGTGCTACCGGGACGCAGAAGGGCTCCCTCTCACCCGCTCGCTCGGCCACCCCCAAGGTGCGTTTGATGGAGCCCCACAGCCCCTCCCCATCCAGCAAGTTCAGCACCAAGGTCCCCTGCAAGAAGAAGGTGGGTGGGGAAGGGGACACAGACCTGGGTGCTCTGTCCAATGATGGATCTGAAGATGGTCCTTCGGTGGCTGATGAGACAAGTAACGATGACTTTGACTCTCTGGAGAAGCGATGCATTGATAAGGACAAGTCAAAGAAGGCTTCTGGTGCTAAACAGGAGAAGATTCCTTCCAAAAGCTTGAAGTCTGCCAGACCCATTGCACCAGCCATCCCCCCGCAGCCGATTTACACCTTCCAGACCGCCACGCTCACCACAGCCAGCCCCGGCTCCTCTGCTGGCCTTGCCACAACTGTGGTCCAGACCATGCCCAACAGCCCCCAGCTCAAACCCATCCAGCCCAAGCCAACGGTGATGGGAGAGCCCTTCGCTGTCAACCCTGCCCTCACCCCTTCCAAGGAGAAGAAGAAGAAAGACAAGAAGAAGAAAGACCCCAAAGAGGTGGAAAACCCTTTGACTCCTGGCAAAGCCTGCAGAGCAGAGGAAGGTAAGAGCCCTTTCCGGGGGGAATCCAGCGAGCTGGGGATGAAAGGCGAGGGGCTGCTGAACGGTTCATCTGACTCCCACCAGAGCCGGCTTGCCAGCATCAAGGCTGAGGCAGATAAAATCTACAGCTTCACCGACAATGCACCCAGTCCCTCCATCGGCGGGGCCAGCAGGCTGGAGAACACCAACCCAGCCCAGCCCCTGACCCCACTGCATGTTGTCACCCAGAATGGGGCAGAGGCCAGCTCGGTGAAGACCAACAGCCCGGCCTACTCGGACATCTCCGATGCTGGGGAGGATGGGGAGGGCAAACTGGAGAGCGTGAAGGCAAAGGATCCAGAGCAGCTGGTCAAGGAAGGTGCCAAAAAAGCTCTTTTCCCACCACAACCGCAGAGCAAAGAGTCTCCCTTCTACCAAGGCTTTGAAACCTACTATTCCCCTGGCTACCCCCAGGCTAGCCCAGGACCCCTGAACCCCAGCGGGCAGTCTGCAGCCGAGACACAGACCTTGAAGCTGAAGAAGGACGAGGAGCAGGAGAACCCGGAGGTGAAGGTGAAGAGTGAAGGCTGTGAAGAGAAGAAGGCAGAGCTTGGCAGTGGCTCCAGCCAGCAGCCCTCAGTGATCCAGCAGCGCCCCAACATGTACATGCAGTCCCTCTACTACAACCAGTATGCCTATGTGCCACCCTATGGCTACAGCGAGCAGGGCTACCATGCCCACCTGCTGAGCACCAACCCTGCCTACCGCCAGCAGTACGAGGAACAGCAGAAGCAGCGGCAGAGCCTGGAGCAGCAGCAGCAGCGAGGGCTGGAGAAGAAGGCAGAGCTAGGCATGAAAGAGAGGGAGGCAGCACTCAAAGAGGAATGGAAGCAGAAGCCACCCATGCCCCCAACGCTGACCAAAGCCCCGAGCCTCACAGATCTTGTCAAGTCAGGACTGAGCAAGCCCAAGGAGCAGGGAGGTCCTGATATGGCTAAATCTGTCATCATCCCCAAGCTGGAGGACTCATCCAAGCTGTCCAGCAGCCAGGTTGCCGAGGGCCTCAAGGTGAAGCTGAGTGAGGCTGGTCACCTAGGGAAGGAGACGGCTGAGGCGAAGGCTGGCTCTGAGTGTGGCCGGCAAGCAGAGGTGGACCCTGTTCTCTGGTACAGACAGGTAATGCCATGCCCTGTCCACCAGCCCAGCCTTGGGTTTGCTCCTGGAGGAAACCACTCAATGGGCTTTGCTGGGGCCATCACCTCAGAGAACACGTGTTGTCCTCTGCTTGTGGTGGGGCAATCTCCGTGAGATTCCCTTGGGATCAGAAAAAGGGTGGGGCTGTGAGGCCATGAATGAGCTAGAGAGAGCCTGGGGAAGGGGAGTGGGGTTTGCTTGTCTCCTCCAAACCCAGCCTGGATTTGGGATGGGTGAGGCTTCAGGGAGGCAGCTGCTCTGGTGGTTGGCTGTTCTTGCATGAAGTGGAGGCCATGGATGGGCCAAGGAGAGCCCAGGGAAGGGGAGTGGGGTTTGCCAATCTCTGCCAAACACAGGCTGGTTTTGGGACAGGCAGGACCAGGGGTAGGCAGCTGTTTTGATGGCTGGCTGTTCTTGTAGGAAGCTGAGCCGCGGATGTGGACCTATGTGTACCCGGCAAAGTACTCGGACATCAAGACAGAGGATGAGCGGTGGAAAGAGGAGAGGGACCGAAAGTTGAAGGAAGAAAGAAACCGAAGCAAAGAAGCCTCATCCAAGGAGGACGGGAAGGAGAGCACCAGCTCCGAGTGCAAGCTGACCCCTACCGAGGAGGCTCGCATGGTGGGGAAGGACCCCAGGCCCAGTGTCCACGTGCCCGTGTCCTCACCCCTCACACAGCATCAGTCCTACATCCCGTACATGCACGGCTACTCCTACAGCCAGTCGTATGACCCCAACCACCCCAGCTACCGTGCCATGCCCACCGTCATGATGCAGAATTACCCAGGTAGGGAGCTGGGGGCTTCAAGGGGTGTCTGTTCCTGGCTGTCCCTGCTCTCAGGGTGGGGGATGGCTGTGGGACATCCTCTCACACACATACAGAGCCACATGCTCCCACTGTGCTGTCTGAATATTCCTGGTGACCTGACTGCTCTTCTCTCCCCAGGATCATACCTACCCTCCAGCTATTCCTTCTCTCCGTATGGGAGCAAGGCGTCCGGCAGTGATGACAGTGACAAGTCCCGAGCCAGCCCCAGTGTGAGCTGTAAATCTAGCTCGGAGTCCAAGGCCCTGGACATCTTGCAGCAGCATGCCAGCCACTACAAGAGCAAATCACCCACGGTGAGGGTCAGCAGGGTGCTGGCTTTGCCCAGCTCTGTGGGATAGTCCCTAGATACTGTAAGGAGGTGGGAGCAGCTCAGCTTGCCATGTGGTTTTGCTATTTCTGCTGCTGTGGGAGACCAGCAGTCATGGATTCCAACATTACAAATCCTTTGGGATGGACCAGCCAAACCTGTGCCCCAGTGCTGGGGCTTCTCCAGGCCTTGCAGCAACCAGGTGACACTTTTTCTCAACCCTGGAGGCTGGGGACAGGTGGGATGTTTGGGCTGTCTCCACCCCATGGCTCTTCCTGGGCTGAGCTAGGAGACAGAGCTTGGACCCAGTGACTAAAGAATTGTCCTCAGACAGGCCCTGTGTCTTCCACATGGCTTTTGACCATCCCACCCCACTTCCCATCAGCATCATGGGAACCTTTGGGGCAAAGGCAGAGAGAATATCCTGGTATGTTCTCCGGGGTTGCTGGTCATGTCCCTCACCATGTGTCTGCTTTCTCCTCTCCAGATAAGTGAGAAGACATCTCAGGAGCGGGATCGCAGTGGCTGTGGGGTGGTGGGGGGCGGCGGGAGCTGCAGCAGCGTTGGGGGAGCGGGTGCAGGGGAGAGGAGCGGCGACCGGCCCCGCACGTCGCCCTCCCAGCGCCTGCTCTCGACGCATCACCACCACCACCACCTCGGGTACTCGCTGCTGCCAGCGCAGTACAACCTGCCCTATGCAACAGGTGAGAGTGGGGCTGGGCTGGGGGGAGCTGCACCTGCCCTTGGGCCATGGAACCCTCACACTGTCCCCGAGGTGCCTGGCCCTCTCTCCCAGCTCCTGACATTTCTTCTCCCTCCCAGGTCTCTCCTCTACAGCCATCGTTGCCAGCCAGCAAGGCTCCGCTCCCTCCCTATACCCACCTCCCCGGAGGTGAGAACGGTAAGGCTCTGCTCCTGCTGCACCTCCATGTGGGCTGGGCACTCACGAGACGCCCTCGAGGGTTTAGGGTTTGCCCATGGCTGTTGGGGCTCACGGGAGCTGATTTGCCCTTGGCTCGTGGCAGGATGTGACGCACCGGGATGCCTGGGCTGTACAAGATGTGTGACTGGCTCACATGGAGAAGCGCTGGAGACTCCTTTAGACATCAGTTGAATGGTGTTCATTGTACTGCTTGATGTTCCTGCCGTGATCTGAGGCAGACTGTCTTCTCCCCTTGTCGGACACACACTGACTCCCCACCCCACCCCTTTGGTGAGTGGGTGAGCTGGTACCTGCGGATGTATTTATTCTACTGAGCACCAGCACTCAGGGTGGAGGCGACTCACCTGCCTGGTGCATATGAAGAGGAAACAGAAGCACTGAGGTTTCTCGATGAATTTGGAACCCTGCCGTGTCTCTGTGAGGTGCTGCTTCACGACAGGACTGGGGGCAGGCGGGGACTTGGAACACGAGGCCGAGCCTGCTGTGTGGCCACAGTCTCAGGAAAGGAAGAAAGGACTGGCTCTGAGAGCCTTGGCGAGTGTCAGGGGGCTGGTGTGAACCAGGCGGGTGGGTGGCAGCCTGGCTGGAGGCAGCTGTGGGGCTCTTCCAGTCCCTCATCTGGTTCTGCACCCCACAGGACCCACAACTCTGTGCCCGTGGGCAGGAGCCGCCAGCATGTGGCCAAGGGCCAGAGTGGGGCTGGAGAAGCTCTTGGCCCCAGCAAAGCGGCCTCTGCCCTTGGGGGCTGGGGCTCCATGGGGCTGGGACCTCTGTCTGTCACCCCACAGGCTGCCAGGGCCCCCCAGGCCATGCACAGTCCACACCTGCCTGAACTCCTGCCGGTGGCTTTTGCTTTGGTTTCTGAGTTGCATCTCTGCAAATCCCGGCCTTTCCTCTGCCCCACTACCATGGCAAGTGCCCCCCAAACTGTGGGGCAGCACATCCTGCTGTGGGGGTCTGTGGCTCCCCTTTTCATCCACCTTTTGCTTTTAGGGCAGCTTCCCCAGGCCATGGGCAGGGCGCAGCAAGAAACAAGCACACTTAGTTAGGTTCTGCCAGAGGCACGTGGGGCCATGCTGGTCCCTGCTCCAGCCTCGTGCCAGGGCTGGGGACACCAGGTCCGGGAGGAAGATGGTCCCCACTCCTGGCTGCTCCCCAGCTCTGAGGACAGGGGCTTTCTGGTCCTCTGCCCCCAGCCCCAGAGTGGCTCTCCCCAGGCCGACACTCTACCTCGGCCCCGCAGCGGCCGGGCCACCCCTGCTGTCCCCCCGCTTCTCCCGCTGCCTGGCTGGGGGACATGGGGGCCATCGGTCTCAGTTGTGTGTGTCCGTGTTGCACCCGGCCCCGAGGGCTGCTGTAAGGGGATGCTCTGCCTGCTGGGCTCTGTACATACTGTAAAAAGCAATTGTTTGAAAGCTGTTGTTTTGGGTTTTGTTTTCTTTCCCCGTTTCTTCCCCCTCCCACTGTACCCAGTTGGAAAGGAGGCGCTGGCTGCCCTCGGCAGCACGGTGGCCCCAGCCTGCTCGTTTGACTCATTTTTCTTCCACTCTTTGTTGTGTTTGGAAGGAGTCGGGGCCACGTGGCACGGCACACTCCGCAGGGACAGGGTGGGTTGATGGACCCACCCCACACCCGCCACAGAGCCACATGAAGCCACGGGACTGGGGACTGGTGGGGTCAGGGTGCTTTGGAGCCCCACATCCCATCCGTGGAGGAGTGTCCCGCTGGCTGCTCCTACCTCCAGCCTCGGCCGGCCTGGCACAGCCGGGCTCCCAGCACGGCCGGGGCTCACAGCGGCTCCAGCGGCGCAGAGGAAGTGCCTGGGGGTGTTGAGGGGTGCCACAGGCTTTGCTGGCAGTCGGAGGGGGTCGAGGGGCTGCTCCCCACCTTCCCAGTTGGGTCCCAGTTGAGTCTCCCTTTAGGTGTTAAATGAAACAACAGTTTATGCAGAATAGGTTTGAGGTTTGACATTTCCCGGGTTCTCTGGGCCAGCTGTTGCCCACAGGGCCACCCCCAGCCCCGGTGTCAGACCGTTGGTGTTTATAGCTCGTTTCCATTGGCGTTGCTGTGTTGGGTTTCATTTCAGTCTTCCTGACTCTGCCCTTCTGTAAAGTGTACATTATTACCGAGTTCCTTGTTTTTTTATATATATATATATAAATATATATATATACAAACTGTACTCTTCTTGCCTTTGTACATTTAGGCAAGGAGGGAGAATAAATCTTTTTAAGAGACAATCACAAACCTGTGAGGGTGGCTTTTTCTTCCTGTTCCCCCAGGTCTGGTCCTTTATCCCCAAAAACTGTGGCCAGTTATTTTTGGGGTTGGTGAGGAGGCTTCCCCATATTGGGCATCTGAGAAGGCTCCTGGTGCTCATTGATTGAAGGCTTCTTCCCCAGCACTCATGGCTCTGGTGGGTGCTGCAGCTGAACTCAGCCTGATAATTGGAGGCAGAACCCCACAGGCTTGAACCTGTGGGCACCAAGGCCCTGCCCTACACCATGGCCCCAGGGTAGAGCAGGTACTGGACACACAGGGCAGTCACAAGGCAGGGTTTGGTTCCTCCAGCTTTGCTATGGAGGTGATCAGTGTGGAAGCAACACCCGGGGACATCAGAGGCACCTTCTAGATTTTCCAGGGGATGTTTTGGAAGGTATTTGGTGATCTGAGAAAACCACATTTGCCCTCCTTTACTTGAGGCAGGGCAGGAGAGGATTTGAAATTATCAGAGAAGCACGTGCAGTGGCACAGCCTCAGATCTCCAGCACAAGGAAGAGCTCAGATCAGCCTCACTCCAGCTCCTGTGACCAGAATCCTTTACCACTAAGATGGAGCAAAGTGGTTCCCATCCCATCAGCTGGGATGTGCCACCCACTATGGAGTGGCAGCCGGCCACTGGCACATGCAGGAACACCCAGGACCAGTCTCCGGTCAGAGATGGGCAGTGCCAGGAAGGAATAAAACTGCACCCTTCTCAAGCCAGAAGCAGCACTCAGCAGTTTTAGCCAGGGAACACCCATTCCCAGGGCTTCTCTTGCAGAGGACAGCCTATTTGATTTTAAACTGATAGAGGGCCTAATGCCCTGCTGGAGGGAGCAGAGCTCCTTTCCCTCTTGGTTTCACAGAGGTGAAGGAGGGCAAAAGAGACCCAAATTTATGATGATTTATTCACACATTCATATCCCAGCCCCACCTCTCCCAAATCACTCACCATGGTGGATATAGAATGACTCAGGTCCAGCTTCCAACAGAATCACCCATCGAAGGGCAAGAGCACAACAGGAACAATCCCACAAGAAGGAGCCAGGCCAGGAAGAGCTGAGGGCATGGCCCTGGGGCACATCCCCCTTCCCTGGGGCCTGTCAGACAGAGCCAGCCAGGATACAGTGCCATGGTACAGGGACAGGGCTGGGTTGAGCCATGACCCACTGCCAGCACCATGGCCCCTTCCTGGAAAAGCCCCTGGATGGGGAGAGCATCCCACCATCTGCCCCCACACAACTCTTTGGTTTGGATACAGCCATTGGTGGCATCTTAAGCCTTGAGCTTATCCCTGTAGGAAGGTGAGCAGGAGCAGGGGTGAGGGCTTGGGGTTGCTCCAGTCCCATCCTGGGGCAGAGGGTAAAGGCAGGAGCTTTTCTTGGCTCTTTAGACCATCCCAACAATCACGGTGCAGGTCAGGAGACTGCTCCTCCCAAATAAGCAGCCCCAGGTGTGTGAAGTTCATCTGAATGCCCCTTTTATTGAATGCCATGATAGTGTAGTGGAAACATGGAACAGGGTTAAGACTGCGTAAAACAAAAGCTGGAAGAGCAAGAAGTTTCAAAAAAAAGGGGAAAAAAAAAAAAGGTTAGACCAGTTAAACCAGCATTGGAGTGGAGATGCATGGGGGGGTTTAATGTAGTGTTAAAGGATAAACTTGAGCATCTCCTGCACGTGCCCCACACCAAGCCAGGCTGTTTTTAAGGTCTTGAGTGGGAAATGGGTTGTGTCCCAGCTGAGCCCACGCTGGGCAGGCAGGAGGCTCCAGTGGGGGTTCGGAGGAGTCCTGAAGGTGGTACTGACCCCAGGACTCCCACACCATGCAGCTGCATGGGAAGAGCTCCTATGCCAGTTCATAAACATCTTCCTTTTCCTAGTGATGATTACATGTGTGATAGATAGTTCTCTAGGCAACATGTTTCAATGAGAGTCAACTCTGGGGATACACAGCCCAATCTAACAATGAGAAATGCGCTTGCAGTCCAACAGAAGCTCTGCTTCCCTCTCCTGCGGGAAGGAGGTGGTCCTCTCTCCCCTCTGCTGCATATTAGGGTCCCACTGGAGTTCCCCAGTGCAGCTATTCTTCATCGGAGGAGGAGCTCTGATCCAGGGGATACACCATGAACATCACATCCGGCCGTGACGGGACCGCGGGATGGCCAGGCCGCACGATCTCAAAGCCCAAGAAGCTGAATGTCTTCAGGAGTGGAGCTACCAAAGACAAGGAGATCTGTTACCAGCAGGAATAATCCTCTTTACCTCTCCCTTGAGCCATCAATATCAAAGTGTATGGGACACCCTCTGTGAGTGAATCCAGAGCTTCCTGTGCAGAGCAGCACAGCCCTCTCCAGCAGGGGTTATTGTCTCCTCCTGTGCTCATTGCAGCTGCTCCTAAGTGTGAAGGGATTTTAGCTGTGCAGCTGAGCAGCTTTGTCCTCATGTTTCTCCAGCAATGTTTCTTCTATCCCGTGAGAAACAGCAATGGTTGGTTGTCTGCCTGCAGCAGCTGCACATCCCTGCTTTCCCAGGATGCTTGTGACCATCCCATAGGTTTTGTCCTGCCCCAGCACCCCTTGAGCGCCAAGAGAGGACAGACAGCAGCAAAGAGGAACCTGCCTCGGGACAAGGCAGACATTTGCTGTCTCCACAAGGAGGTGCTGGAGCTCAGTGGAAACTCCACACGGCTCTGCACAGGTCGGGGTGGGATCCCAGGAAAGCCACTTTGGGTTACATCTGGGAATTCAGAGTGGGGCTAGCCCAGACAGATACGGTTCTGTGGCACCGTGCCTGTGTCACTGAAGCAATGGCTGCCCTGTGACCCATGACACTCACCCTGGTGCAGTGTCCCATCCCTATGGCACCCTCAGGCAATCAGCTCCAGGACACTGAGTGACCACACAGAGGAGCTCCTGAAGATATTTTCTGGCAGCACTGAATTTTAGCTGCATAGATGAGCACCCAGCCCAGGATCTGGACCACTCCAGAACTCGTACAAACAACCCCTGGCATTGGCTGTCCCCTGTCCCCAGCCTCCACGGGGCCCACCTATGCAAACCAATACTAGTGGTGACATAACAGCCAGGACTTGATTTGGAAGTTATTTCTGGCACGGTAATAAGGGATGATGACATCTTCCTGGTCTCAGCTCAGCTTTACTAAGGCCCTCCATTTCAGAGCAGCCAGGATAGCTCATGAAGCTGCAGAGTAAAATTAGAATTGGGATACAGCCTGACTCTGGTGGGATTTAGAGTGACACGTTCCCAGCCTGGTACATCCCCCAGCCCCCTGGGCTGTAATCCCTCACCAGCAGGTCTATCTTTAGATCCTAAAGCAGCCCCCAAAGCCATAAGCATCTCCAGCCAGGGCCAGGATTACCTGTAAGCCTGGAAAGGACAGAAGTGCCAGGAGATCTTTAAAAAACTGATGCATTTCAGGGCAACAGGCTCTAAGCACTTGTTTTCCATTTAGTAACTCCTCCCTGGTTTCACCTTCTATGTCACCGCAGCCTGGTGCCAAATACAGACTTCACTGCTCACCAAAAGGGGAATATTAACTGGCACTGGATGACAAAATCACCCCAAATCATTCAGGAGCAGCTTTTTGCACCAGAGTGTTTAATGGCAGGGCAACAAAGCAGATGAATGGAATCTCAGATTGATTTCAGCTGGAAGGGACCTTAAAGCTCAGTGAGTTCCACCCCACTGCCATGGGCCGGGACAATTTCCACTAGACTGGGTTGCTCCAAGCCCTATCCAGCAGATCTGCTGGAGAAACCACAACACTCCCTTCACCCTGACCCTCCAAAAAGGGCTTATTTCCTCCCCATGATACTACTGCCATAAGAATTATGCACATAACAATCCCTGCACTAAGAGAGTCCCTGGATCTTGCCCTGGGATGACCAAGTTTCTTTACAGCTTCAGCAGCCCCGTGTCGGATGTCGGGAGCAAACCCGAGGAGCAGCCCTCACCTCGATCTTCTCTGCTTTTTCTGAAGCAAATGAAGACATAGTTGACTTTCATTTTTTCTTCAGCAAACTCCAGCAGTGCTGACAACCTGCCAAGGAGGGGGAAGACAAAAGGACATCAGCTCTGGGAAGTCCTGTCCTGAGGAAGCCTCTGAGCATTATCAAATTATCAACTGTTTGGATGTTTTCGGACACAAAGATTGTTTACAGCTCCCTTCCAGCTCACAATGGGTGCTGAAACAATGGGCTTCCTGCCCTGCAGATTCAAGAGCTGTGCTTGCTCCGAGACCCGATAAGTTCCTGTCCTCACAGCCACAAACACCCTCCCCATCCATGGTGCTTTGGGACCGAAGCCTTCGTAGGCAGGAAGCAAAATATTGCAGCTGCTCCTGGGCCAGGCTGCATTCCCTGGCAATGCACATGGGGGATCTGGGAGTTCTGGGCTTTTTGGGAAGGAAAACCGCCCAGAACCGAGCTCATGGCAGGCAGAAAATGAGAACAAACCATCCCCAGAGAACGTGTGCGCAGGCAAAGCCATTTCCTGAGCGCATTGGCTGGATGGCACAGCTGCTGCCCCCTGAATCCTCGCTTCCTCCCTTTCCAGCTGGATTCTTTCTGCCACCTCTTGATGGAAGTGGTGCTGCAGTAACCCCCCTGCAAGCCTCCAGGGTGGCACACGGATCGACTGCTGTCACTTGCAACCACTGGCGCTGCCAGAGCAGTGACAAACAGACCATCACTCCACATCTCAGTAACCAGCTGTCAGTGCAGCGCAGGAGATTAAATTTGCAAGGGTTCTGTTAATATGTTAATGAACTACTTTAATTATGGCCTCTGGCCTCTCCTCAGATGTTTCACTCAGCTAAAAATAACCTGACAAAATTGCACTTTAAGTCACAATGACACTGGCAAATAAATCCCCTCCCAGAAGGACCCATTCCAGGGAGAGCCCAGAGATTTATGGGCCAACTGGAGAAACTACACAAACATTTATCTGGACTCAGAGTCAAATGAGACAAGTGTGAGACAGCAACAACACTTCCACTTCCTGTAGGTGCCCAGCGATGGGTTTCTCCTTAATTAGCTCGTGTCACTGAGGGATGAAGCCTGCTTGGAGATTTAGGAGGAACTGATTGCTCCACAGAGGAATCCAGCAAAGCCACATCTACACTGCAGTGGAGACCTCTGGCACAGCACTTGGCAGGAAGGAGCTGCTCTGGAAGCTGCGTTTACACAAACTTCCCATAGCAGAACTGTCTGGACAAAACATGACCGGATTCTGCCAAGAGAAGAATCAGAGCTCCTGGCAGAGCCCAGCGCGGCAGCGCTCCAAGAGCAGATCCACCTACTGACGAAGAGAACATCAATAGGATGGAGCGGTTTTTATTTCCCTGAAAGAGAGGAAAATCTGCCAAGACAGGCTTGCCAAGTGGCCAGTGGAAAAATGAAATGAAAAAATAATAAAGTATCAGAGCAAATCTTGTTGGCTTTCCATACCAAAGTATACAAAGATTGACTCTGCTCATTTATTGCTTGTTTTTCATCAGTGTTGGGACTCAATAAATAGTAACTCATCTGGAATATCACTGAGGGAAAAATATTCCTATGAGGCACTCTGCAGACAAGGGAGCAGAATGTGCACAGACCACAAACAGAGCTGCCATTGCACAGCCCATTTTCCCCAGACACAGCATGGAATCCCAGGATGGTTTGGTATGGAAGGAACCTTAAAACTTATCTTGTTCCAACTCCTGCCATGGGCAGGGACACTTTACACTAGACCATGTTGCTCCAAGCCCCATTCAGCCTGGCCTGGAACACTTCAGGGATGGGATGTCCATCCACAATCACCCATGTAAGCAAAGTCCTGTCCCCCAGGAGCCATGGCTGCACCTTTGGGATCCAGAACTTACCCTTCTTTGCTTCCATCAGCTAACAATCCATCAGGGATTTCCACAAAGAGGCTCTGGTTTGAGAGTACTGCATCCCAGGAGGAGGTCTTCACCTCTGTGACCTTGTACTGGAAGTGGACAATGTGAGGCTTCCCTTCATGCACTGGGACATCTTGGCTAACAGTGATCTTCTCATCCTGAGAAAATAAAAAATGCTGAGTCCTGAACAGCCAGGAGACAACTGGAGAAGGCAAATGTGAAGAAATGGCCTTAGGGTTTTACTGAGAAGAGGATTATGCCTTTCCCTTCCCCTTCTGCTGGCTCAGGGACACCTCACAGAGTTCTCAGCCCTCAGAGTGATTTCTAGCCATGTTTTCCTGTTAAGGGAATGTAGCTTTACATATTGACATATATTAAATTTCTGAGTAGAAGACTCCACTCCCTCACTGCAGGCTCCAGCTACATCTGGTGGTGCTTCATGAACTGCCCTTCCAAGAACTGGACCCAACACCCAACACAGAGCTGCTGCTGCCAGAGCCCAACCAGTTCTGGTGCCTCCCCAATCCCCAACACAGCCTTTCTGTTCCAGGAGTGACCACAAATTGCTTTCCCAGATTTTATAACCCATGGTTTGCCTCTTGGTGTAAGGGAAGAAAACACAAAGCACAGGGAAATTCCAGAGCAGATCTGAAGCTTGTGGGGAGGTCTTCTCCAGAGACCACAAACACACACGTCCTTCCCCAGTCCTGCCCCATGAGGATGCCAAGCATGCAGATTACTTGGGATCAGCTCAGCAGTTCCTAGAAAACAATTCAGTGGTTACAGCTCCATTCCTTCAGACAACTCCTGCAGGCACTTGGCTTGCCCAGTAATCATTTCCATGTTTCAGTGCAAAGAGCCCCAGCAAAAGAAGCAGAGCCTTGAGTTAACACTGTTACTGCATGAAGCTGAACTGTCCCCTGTGCTTGGTGACAGCTCGTGTGTCCCTGTCCCTCACGTTCACAGGCACCTGCACAGCTTTGAGAGGCAGAAGTAAAGCAGATACCCAAAGTCATGAGACACCTGGAGAGCCATGTGTCCCTCCCTCAGCAGGTGGGTGGGCAGTAGTTCACTCCACTGGATCATTGAGTGAGCAGCTGTCCAGCCTCCAGATATTTTAACAGGGTGATTAATTCAGCAGCTCTTCACAGGCTCCTCAAGCCCCTGTCCCAGTGCTTTAACTCCTATTACCTCCTGTCTTAAAACAGATGCCCCTTGGTTTGACTACTGTACAACAGAGAAGCCTCTGAGGACATTCACATTCCTGACAAAGTAACACCATGTGCAAACTGGAGTTGCTTGGCCTCCAAAGCTGAGCAGAGGAAGCTGCCTTTCATTGAAATCCCACAAAGCTGAGCTGAAAAACAAGTTTACACTTCACCAGAATAAATATCCTGTAGGAAACAAGTTTATTCATTGAGGAAGTCTGAGTGGCTGAGTGCACCAAGAAATGGACTGGGAGCTGCTCCAGTGAGGTCAAGCTGTGGCTGTGATGGAGCTAGCAGAGAGGGAGGGCTAAGTAAAGACGTTCTTAAAAAAACCCACAAAAACACAAATCCAAGGGGCTTATGTGCATATCCTTCAGCAGTGATTTTACAGGACCCTTTACAGTTGTTGTTTCAATGCAGAAAGTGTTTCTGTTCCAGAAAACATCCTCTCCAGAAAAGCTTACAGACCATGCTTTTTCCATACTCACAAAACTAAAACTGGGTGAGGAAAGCAGGCTGGGATTGACACATGGCAGATACGCCTTTGAGTGGGAAGACTGGCACTGCCATAGGAAGGGAAAAGCATTCTGATCCATTTGGCTCAGAACTTCCTTGTCACCAGAAGTTATGTCCAGTGCTCTAAACCCAGTGAGGTTGTTCCACTGAAACCCCCCTGTGAGAGCCCAGGAGCCAAAGGCAGCAGACCACAGGGATTAGCAGAACCAGTTCCCCCTGTTCAGTGGGAATTACCTTCACACAGCCTGGCTGGGGCAGCTGACACTTTATTTCTAGGCATCCAAACAGAGATGCCGGGGAAGAGAAAGGCTCTGTGGGCTGCTCCTGTGAAGCAGCAACAGCAGCCCAAAATTCTTTGGAAGCTGCTCAAAGCAAAATCCTGTTTACACAAAAAGCACTTGGTTTTAGTTCTCCCTGGAAAAATCCCCACGCAAAATCCGCCTGCCATGTTCCTGTGGACAAAATCCCCTGCCACCAGTCTGAATTTTACCCAGCTGCCCAAACCCTGGCTCCCCAGCCCTCCAGCTCCGTTCCAGCAATGCAAAGCCACAAGGACCAACTTCCACCTGATTCCAATCCATTGAGCACAAGATTTTTCAGTCCTGCTCTGCTCCTCAGATGTCCTGGGAAGGATGAGGGAGGCTCTGGTGTGTTGGCAGGGTCAAAAGGAAGGATGTTATGATCCACCCTGTCCAAGTGGCTGGAGAAATCTGTGGAAGCACCCACTGCTGGCATGTGCTACACCTGCAGCCTCCTGCCAAGTCTGCCAGCCAGGGCACATCTCAGCTGTGCAGCACCCACACTGTGGCATTCCTAGCTCCAGAAAAGCTCCCTGGATGGAGGGCTGAGCTTTAAGTCTTTTAACACAAAAATGCCAACACTTACAGGGAGCCCCAGTTTATAGCAGTGATGTATCTGAGTGCTGCACGTGTTGGCAGAGGCAGGTGTGTTCAGAAAGGTCATCCCTTGGACTGGAACAGCTGACACAGCTGGAAAAAGGACTTAAGCTTTTGGATCCAGATGCCTTTCCAGGTCATGCTGGTGGCTGAAAAAGTCAGCTGCTGTAACTACAGCACTGCCAGCCTGAGCAGGTGACCAAGGGAGCAGACAGAACCCTGTAACCACTCCAAGGTCTGACACACCTCAAATCCTGGGGTCAGTTCTGGGCCCTTCGTTGCAGGACAGACATTGAGGGACTGGAGCAGGTCCAGAGAAGGAAACAGAGTTGGGAAAGGGTCTGGAGCACAAGTCTGATGAGGAGCAGCTGGAAGGCTCAGCCTGGAGAAAAGAAGGTTCATGGGGGACCTTCTTGCTCTCTACAAGTCCTTGACAGGAGGGTGCAGCCAGGTGGGAGTCATGCTCTGCTCGCAGGGAATTTAAATTACCTCAACCATTTGCAGGCCAGAAGAGGTTGGATATTAGGGAAAATGTTTTCACCAAAAGGACTGTCCAGCCCTGGCAGAGGCTGCCCAGAGAAGTGGAGTCACCATCACTGGAGGGGTTTAAAAGCCCAGTGGATTTGGCACATGGGGACATCTGTTAGTGGTGAACATGAGCAGTGCTGGCAGAACAGTTGGACTCAATGACCTTAGAGGGTTTTTCCAACCCAAACTATTCCATGATTCTTTGTTACAGAAGGGGCTGATTTTCTGACAGATTCTGCTAGTTTTGTCAAACAATAAATCCAGGAGGAATTCCATCCATATTTCTGGGATGCAGCTATCTGGATGACATCTCCCCTGCCTGCACACCTTCAAAATCTGTGCAAGTTCAGGGCTGTACAGGAATCAAACACTCCAAAGTTGCCAAATCATGATTCCTTCCACCTTCCTCCTCCATGCTGAGCCCATTTTCTGCCTCTAGGTCTTGCCTGGTACACACACAAGGCTTGGCAAAGCTGGCTGGTAAGAGTTCCAGCTGCAGGGTCCCATTTCCCATCCAGAGGGGATTCATTACTTGTCCCAAGCCCTCTTGAAGCTATTTTTGTACCTTCTTTCTGTGACAGGAAGCCCATTGTGCTGCTTCTCTGGAGTTTGTACCCCCCAAACACCTTTGACAATTCACCTTGAGCATTAAACTGATGGGACCTGTCACTGGAGGCTCAGAGGTTGATATTTTGCAAGGGAAGCAGGTGAGGAAAGTGCTGAAATCTCAAAGGAAACTCTGAAAGCAAACACAAAGTCTGTGATTCTCTCAGGAGCTGCAAGAGGAGACTCTGGGAGCTGTGGCCCAAAAGGGTCTGTATCTTTTCATCAGGTAACATCTCTGTGCCGCCCATGGGCTAATTAAAAATCAGGTCTAACACCTATGACAACACCCCTGGCTCAACTGCCAAATTTGCAAGGTGAGCATAAATTCAGTCTGCCTCACCTAAATGGAAGAGCAGTCCTTGTCCCAGAGAGGAGACAGATGTGAGCCAAGTCACACAAAAGCCAATTACTCTGCAGGAAGGAGCAGCCAGATCTCCCCATTTGAAAGGAAAGGTCCCACAGAATGAAGAGGAACACAAACTGAGACAGCTGCAGACACAAACCCTTCCTGATCTTGCCCTGCCTGTCTCATGTTGCAGAAACAGCCCTGGCTGGGAGCTGGAGGGCTGCCTCTCCCATCTGCACCTGGGTTCAGGCAGCTCCCAGGCCCTGACAGCTTCACCTTCCGGACCAGGGTGCAGGAAGGAGCTTATCAACCCCCTCCCTTGCTGCATTTCACCTTTCTGCTTCTCACTTCCTCTCTGTGCCAGACCTTTCAGAAGCCCTTTCACGTTTTGATAATGCAGGCTCCACGTACAATAGCTGCAGCAGGCCCCTGGGGACAGGCTAGTCAATGATCTGCTGTATAATGGTCTCTCATTTCTTAACAAACAGGTGATGTTTAGGCAGGAGAGACCTGTCTGCAGCTCAGTCTCTGAAAAATGACCTGTTCTCCCACTTATTATCTTGGAGTTCTTTGCATTTAGACTGTGAAAGGAACTGAACACAGTTGTAACACAGGCACAGGTCAATGTTTAGGTGTTAAATCTTTCTCACCTTATATATCAGAGCTGAAAGAGAAGGATCCCTGCCACCCCCTCGCCCACCGGGGATCTTCGACAGTGGGTGAGGGGCATCAGGAGCACCACAGAGGCCCTGGAACGATGTGCCTGCAGCACTGCAGCTGGGGACAGTTACTCAAAGGTAAAATACTACTGCAAGAAAAAGAGAGAGAACATCAGGTTACACATTAGCAGGATTACATTTCAGAGGCTCCAGCTTCTCAAACCCTCAAATCATTCGTATCCTTGCTCCTCCACAGCACCCAGATGTCAACATCGAGGCCACCCACTGCCCCAGTGGCCCCAGAACCCAGCGTGTTTTGTTAGGAATGGAGGAGGAGCCCGAGCCAGGAACCCAGAGAGAGTGCTGAGCAACCTCATGCTAATAAGGGAGGCCTGGAAGGCTGCCAGGAGCAGATGGCTGGGAACACATGACCAGATGAGCACACATTTTCTAGAGACAAATATCTACAAATAGATCAACAGGGCCCAGGAGGAGAAGGTTTAAGTTTCACATTTTCAAACCCAGGAGAAGTGAAAGGGTTGGTTCTTCAATACGCTCTGCAATGTCCACATCATTTTCACACGCACATGAAGCACCATGCAAGCATCCTCCACCCCAACCCTGAAAATTCACCCCACAGAGCTACTTTGAACAGCAAGAAAACACATTTCCCTTGCAGTTTCCAAGTTTGTTTGGAAGTCCTACACAGAGTCTTCCAGAATCACTTTGGACACAGGCTTTAATACTTGCTCTGGCTTTTAGGAATCCCATCAAAGCAAGTTATTTTCCTTCTGGAGCCTTGGTTCCTCTCTCAGCACCACAAAGCTCTGTGCTGAGGCCCAGCACAGCCTGGAAAAGCCATGCAGGGAAAACAGTTCTTCTCCAGTGCTCCCATTATGAAACACACCAGCACAAAGCCATGGAAGCACCATTAAAACAACGTGGTGAGGCAGTGTTTTCATGAGCACAGAGCGAGGAATGAGGCTAAAGCGGATAAATCATGCAGCTGTTCTGACAACCACTGTCTGTCCTGAAACTTCTCACTTGAAGTTGTTCCCAGTGCAGTGTTTTTCCACATTAATCCCTCTCCACGAGGCAGACAGGCTTAGGTATCCAAACACCAAGTACAGAACTGCACTGTCAGAACCACCTGAGATGCCTAGAAACATGGAATCAGACTGGTCTGGGCTGGGAGGGACCATAAAGACCATCCAGTTCCACCCCCTGCCATAGGCAGGACACCTTCCACTACACCAGGCTGCTCCAAGCCCCATCCAACCTGGCCTTATAACTCACCTGTGCCAGTTGCAAACAAACGACTAAAATATGGCATTTCTGAGCACCAAAACCATAACTCACAAATGCACGAGGCAGAATTCACCACATATCTCTGCTCACCACCTACCACCAAAACCATCTTTCTACAGGAAACACTAATATATTCTTCCTCCACATATTCCCTCCCCCAGGTTCGCTAGACAGGGCTCTGGGGCAGCATTCCCATGTGCTAGAGCCGGCACCTCTTGGAGAAAAGGCACTTTAAATACACCAGGAGATGTCTGGGGGCAAAGCAGGGTGTTCTGTGCTCCCTGGTGTGCCTGGGGCTATCAATGGGCCAGTGTGTGCTCAGTAGTAGTGGATGTCGAGAGGATGACAAAGCACTTTGTGCCGTCCCCACCCCCGAAAGCTGTTGGCAGCTTTGTTATTCCCTTCCCTCCTCCCTCTACCCTCCAGCCAACAATGTACTATTGATAGCTCTTTCCAACTTGCGGCCAAGGCATGGAGAAACTGGATAATGAAGTGGAGTTGTGGGAAAAAAAAATTAAAACAGAGAGGCAGTTTTCACGCAAAGCAGCCAAAGACACTTCCCGGTTTCACTTCCTCTGGCACATGCAGAAGTCAAAACACCAGCCCCCTTCAGCTGCTGCCTGCACATCCCTGGCCCAAATCTGCACACCTCCACTATCCCCCCCCAAAATCAGGGTCCCTGCACACCACCATCCCCTCCAGGGTTAGGGTTCTGATAGCAGCAACCTCAGGGAAGAGAGTTCGTGTGGGGTACAGATTAAAAGGGTTTTTGCTTTCTCCAGCTGTGCTTCAGCTCCCTGGGAAGAAATTCATGCGAACACCCAACAACGTCTGATGCCTTCATCCATCCTTGCGCAAACGGCAACTCGCCCTGAGGCCTGTTTATAGCTTAAAATCTAGGCATGTGCTCCCTTCTGACATCTGTCCTCGGAAAAAGCTGCTTTCCTGCAGCTTGGCTGAAATTAAGATGCGTTTTTAGATCACCCTTCCGTGGAGAAACTCCTCAGTACAAGCTGCTCGTCTGTGCCCTGCCCGAAAGGGGAGCTGGAAGTCGATGTTCCGCTCTCATCCCGCGGGTGTAATTTTAACTCACTAAGCTCCCAGCGATCCCAACCCCGTGCCCTGTCCCTGGGAAGGGCAAAGGGCAGCTCAGCAACTTCAGAACCCCATCATCGCTGCTCCTAGGCAGCCCAGGCACACAGAGCCAGGTGGAGACCACATCAGGGGCTGAAGTCGACACATTTCCTTGTGTTTTAGGGCTTCTATTTGTTTTGAACACTTAGACCTGATGGAAGGACCCACAGAGCTCCCCTGACGTTGGAGAAATTATTGGGGTTTTGTTTTCCTTTCTGCCCCTTCCCAGAACAGGCTCTGGAGATGCAGCTGCACTTCACGATTAAATAATAATAATTATTATTATTGCTGCTAGACACATAGCCAGGAGCCCGATTTGAGGAGTAAATTGTAAATAACCATCTGATGAACACAGCACAGGTCAAGCATCTCCCACACAGGCAAAGGACAAGAACCGAGGCTACTTCATAAGCATCCTCTGGGCTCTTATAGGCAACAGAGGTGCAGAGAATGACACTCTGGGGACTCCAAACACGGAACAGATACACAAGATAAATCGGTCAGCTGAGAAGAATACACAGATGCTGCAAGTTCGTGCCTGCTGATACCCAGCCTGCCCGGAAAAGCCACCTTCGTCCAGGCAGAGAGGTGCGGGGGGCGCGGGGAAGGAGCGCTCGGACCCCGCCGCAGCCAGGGCTGCTCAGCGAGAGGTGCTCAGGCCCTGGCGAACCCAGACCCAACCCCGGGGGGGTTCCTCCAGGGGGAAATGACGCCTCGATGGAGCTTTTAACCGGGGAAAGGCGGAGCGGCCTCCGCACGTCCCGCGGCCTCCCCGCCGCCTCAGCGCCCGCCCGCGCCCCG
>VWYP01012759.1:31110-56407 GCA_013400435.1 Pycnonotus jocosus | reverse complement strand
AGGCTCCTGGTCACCCATAGGGTCCCGGTTATCCCCTCAGGCTCCTGGTTATCCATAGGGTCCCGGTTATGCCCTCAGGCTCCCGGATCTCCTCAGGGTCCCAGTTTTCCCCTCAGACTCCCGGTTCTCCTCGGGCCCCTGTTTATCTCCAGGGTCTCGGTTTTCCCGGCGGGCTTCTACTTTTCTCCTCGGGCTCCCGTTTATCTTCCGGGGCCTGGTTCTCCTCACGGGTTCCCGGTCCTCCCCTCAGGCTCCCGGTTCTTCTCAGGCTGCTGGTTCTCCCCCCACACCCCTGAGGCAGGTCTCAGGTAGCCCCTGTGTGGCCTGGGCTGTGAGAAGTGACAAGGCCCAGGCAGGAACAGGGGCAGAGGTGGTGGCAGAAGAGGTTGGGGAAAGGGCTGAGGAATGAGTAGTTGAGAACTAGAGGAGCCACACAGAAGAAGCCACTGGTGCAGAGGCAGAGATTGGGAAGAGATTCCTCTCTGTGAGGTTGCCCAGAGAAGCTGTGGCTGCCCCATCCATTGGAGTGTCCAAGGCCATGTTGGACAGGGCTTGGAGCAACCTGGGATAGTGGAAGGTGTCCCAGCCCATGGCAGAGGGGTTGCAACTAGATGAAATTTAAAGTTCATTCCAACCCAAACCATCCCCTGACACAATGATTTATATCCTGCTTAAAGTATGTTGTTGGTGCATAAAATGTGGCCTGGGATACAACAGCTCATAACTCAGATAAGTTGGAGCTGGAGTAAAGAATGAACACATGGATAACAGAATGTGGAGCTGCCCGTGACAGGGTTCTGCAGGGGCTTTTGGTGAGCAGTATATCCATAAGAGAAAAGAAGTCACATAGCCAAAGATGAAGCTCCTGGAGAACCAGGCAGATGGAAGAACTGGTGGGCTTCAGTCCTGCAAAAAGCTTGGTGGGTGCTGAGCCTTCACATGGGGTCAGGGACTGAGCGGCCCTTTGCAAGATAAACTCTGAAGTCCCTGTGGATGCCAGCCCCCAGGGTTGGAGGCTTGCAGAATCTCACACTGACCCACCTGGTCTCACACCTGGGCATGGCAGAGGCAGCTTCTGAGTAGTTCAGCAGGTGCCTGAGGTGCGATGCCCCTGTGGGCTCAGGGGCTCTGGGTTCTGAGAAGCAGCCCTGGACTGCGGCTTCCCGGTTCCCAGTGCAGTGGCGCTGCCCCTTGCTCGGCAGGAAGGGACCAGATGTTCTGCAGAAAGCTGGACATCAGCCAGGGCCCAAGTTCAAACAGAGCCCATTAAATGGCCTTTCCCCCCTTCCTTCGCATTTCCAGCCCTGCTTGTAGACCTGATTCTATTTATAATGCCCAGGAAAAGCAAACTGAGACTTTCCCACAGTGCCGGCTTCTCAGGCGATTGTTGTTTGGGAAGCTGGAATGTACATAGTATTATTTTTGCATCTCCCTGGGAAGGGTTTTTATTTTTTATTGCGTGTCACTCCATGTCCCCATCTGTGCTGAGGAGAGATGTGTCTGGTGCTGCTTACAGCTCTCCAATGCTTTGCCACTGCTGGTTTAGGGGTCTGTGCCCGTGAGCCCCCTTTGGGTGCACTGAGAGGTGTCCTGACAAGCCATGAGGATGGAGGCCAAAGACAGGCATTGCCCTCAAGACATAGCCCTGTCTCAGTGCCAAACCCTGAGAGCACCCATCATGTCCCTTGCTCTGTGGCTCAGTGTCCCCTGAGTGCAGAGCTGAGAACACCAAGAACCCTGCTGGGAACAACGGGCTCATCATTCCTGCTCTGCCTGGGGTTTGGCATCAAGACATGCCCTTGTGCCACAGTTTTGGGGTGGCAGAGCTGCCATATGAGGCCTGAAAGCCAGACCATGGGGGTCACTGTGTGCTGATGGTGCCAGCAGATTCTTTATTTGCCATTCTTGGCCATGTGAGGCTATTCCCTGCAAGGAGCTGCTGTGGGATATTCTGGGCACAGCTGGAGCTGCTCCTGAGCTCCCTTGCCCCCAGGCAGGCAGGTATTTCACAGAGCAAAAACCACCTTGCTTGGACTCAGGTCCTGCCTCTCCTCTCCCTTGTCACTGTCACCTGGCCACACTGCCCCCAATGCCCCTGGCGCTCTCTTTCCCTGCCCTGCAAGGTCCACTCCATTCCCTCAGTGCCTCCCTGCTCTCCCTGGGTTTTATCGCCCTGCCCAGGATTTTGGCAGTGAGAAATGCTGTTGCACCATATTTTTAGACAGTTTCTTCTTGCCACAGCCAGTCTGATGAAGGACAGGCACCTCCAAATAGCTTTACTCTGTCACACTGGGCTCTGGGGTTGACTATCCCAAATTCTAGATGCAAAACAGATGCAATCTGCAACCTCTCTGTTTCAGAAGCTTTCAAACACTTATTGAGCATCTCCTTAATTATTGTGATTAAATGTGGACCATGTAGCTCTTAAAAATACTTTCCATGGGGGCAAACTATGGAAAGAAGTGATCGATTTTTCCCCAGCTAGGGGAACGGAGACTCAGAACCCCTCTGTGCCTGGAGCTGGTGACACTCCTGGGCTGGGCAGGTGGCTCTTGCCTCTCAGAGCTGCCTGACACCAGGGTGGAAGCTCCTAGACGGGAGAGAGGCAAGGCCAAGGCGAGATCGCTCAGTCACAGCCTCCTTGTGTGCAGGGCTGACAGCAGAGACACTGCCCAGATGTTCAGGGCCATGGAGGCAAGTGGGGTTCCTGCAGGACAGGCTGTCCCTCCAACATTTGCTCCATGCTCTTCCTTGGCTGCAGTCCTGGCCCTACTTGTGTGTGAGAAAGTGGCAGGGGTGAGTTCAGTGGCTTGGTGGCTCTGTGGCCACGCAGTCACAGCAGCTCTTGCTATGACACAGCCATTCAGCTAAGGGAGCCCTGCTGCAGAGGGGATTGTACCAAGGAAGCACCGGGATGCAGCCTTTCTCTGCCCCAGGCAGCCCTGCACGTGTGGCCCCCTGCTGCATCCTCCCCATGCAGCCGAGTGCAGGCAGCATTGGGGTGTGTAATGGGCATCACATCACACAGACAGTTCCTCGGTACCTGCAGAAGTGCTGCATCGCTGGCTGTGCTTAAAAGTGTTGCCTAATGGAAAACACCTCCAGAGGTTTCCAGTCAAAGAGGGAAAAGAGTTGGTAGATTTTAGTGTAATTAATACCCTGTAGTTATTTTAAAATATTGTTAGAAATGTGTCATTCAGAACTTTCTAGGGCTGGACACATATCTGGGGATGTAATAAAGTTTTCAACAGTGCCTTTTCATCCCCCTTCTGTGACTGCTGCCTGGGGTTTTTTTTGTTGTGGGTTTTTGGGTGGTTTTTTTGGTTTTTTTTTTTTTTTTTTTTTTTTTTTTTTTTTTTTTTTTTTNTTTCCTAAGGAAAAAAAACAAAAGTGAACCCTGCCAGAGAATTTTGTTTTCGTACCTCAGTCCCAGCCCTTCTGCCAGTTCAGTCTTCCTGTGCTGACATGTCTCTGTCTATTACAACCAAAACAGCACCAGGAGCATTCCTGGGATTTTGGCTCCCTGTGTTTTGAGGTGAGCTCTGCATAAATTCCCTAAAGCTGGCCCATCAGTGAGTCTGGAATTGTCTCAAGTGTCCATCTGCAAGGTTTAATTGTTTGAACAGTCAAATTGATTGGTGCCACTCACCTATGTCTTCGATCTCCTTCACATCTCTAACAACAAATGAGGTTCCTTCCAAACCGTGCTGATGGTTTTCTGCTCTCCCTTTATATTTCCAGCAGGATGACTTGATTTCTTGGCAGACCTGCCTGGAGCTGAGGGTCAGATTTAAGGCATGTTGCTGACATCAGTGGCTTTCTTTTTTAATGAGCTTTGTCAGAATTCGTTCTTTAGCCATTAAGCGGTGCCAGCGCAGAGTTCATGCATGAGCTGAGCCGAAACCTGCTTGGTGTGAATTAGTGATGAGGGAAAAGGAGGTCAGGGAATGTCTTGTTTCAGGGAATGGCAATAACTGGTGTGTCCAAGGCCTGGAACCAGGGAATGGCCAGAAGAAAACTTAGAAATCATGACAAGGGATGAATTCCCACTGCTGTGCTCTGAGGAGGCCTTGTCCTTCCTCATGCCAGCGGGATGTGCATCAGCACCAAGCAAAGGTGTTCCCATGCAGCCTGAATTTGGGTGGGCTGAGGAGCTGGATGGTGGCAGGGGGATGAGCTGGTGATATGACATGATGGCCCACAATGAGAGGGGTCTGTCACAAACGTGTGTCATTGATGAGCCCTGTGCTCCAGAGGGATGCTGTGGGACAGCATCAGTGCCTTTGGAGAGGGCTCTGCTGGTATGATGAGATGGCCATGCAGAAGACATGCCAGAGCAAGTCCCTGACTGTCCCTCCAAGCAGTGAGTGTCAGGATGGGTTGCCCTGAAGAGGCAGAGGGGTTTTACTGGCAAATACTGGGGGAAAAAAAAAGGCAATTCCTCCACCTGTGGTGATCTGGCGCAACAGAATCTGGGAATGGGGTGTGATGGAGAAAGTAACACATGGAGTACAGAGCGTCCAGCAAGCCAGGAACGTGTAGATGCAAGGTTCAGGCATGCAGCTCCCAGCTCTGGACTGCATCAGCCGAGCTGGCAGTGAGGAATATCTGTGGGAGCTGGGGTTTGCTCCGGAGGTCACTTTTTCCTTGGCCAAAATAAATACTGCAGTGATTCCCTGTCCCTGTTTCCACTGCCTGTAGCTTCTCTGTATCATCCCTGCTGCTCTGTGCCTGAAGCTCTTTTCCTTGGCTGCTTGTGGAGAATGACACACTCCAGGACACTCAGTGCAGGGTCTGGTGGGTGGCACAAAGAGACAAAAAAGGGATAAAATCAAGGACTAACTGATAAAAAGGAGCCTACAGGAAAGCCCTTGAGTGGTGGGGAGGTGCCTTGCTGCTGGCATTTGCACATCTGAATCCAGCTAGGGCTTTGTATTGATTCCTTTAAATGCTCTTTCAATTATTTTTACAATGAGCTCATCTTTCCTGGCACATCCTTGCTCCCTGTACATTCCATACTGGCAGGTCTTGTCTTGGCTGCTTGTAGGCACTGTGTGAAGGTGGGAGGGATGGATGGATGGAGCTGGAGGTGTTTCTGATGGAGCTGCTTTTAGCCAAAACAGGGCCTGCTGCTGCCTCTGAGCAGTGGGACTTGCACAAAAGCTGGTTTTCTGTGGTCAATACTTTAGGAAACATTCCCATTAACAGAGGTGGTATTGTTGAAAAGACTGGGTAGTGTGTTGGTACATGGTGATGAGCCACTGCTACTCCAGCCAAAAATCCAAAAAGCCTCTTGGAGTTGCATTTTTAAGATCACAAGCTGATTGCACACAGCAAGGACAGGAAAAAATTAAAGTCTTGTGTTTGCCTATGGCACTCACAGCACTTGAGTGAGGCTTCTTAGAAATTTTGCATGGCAAGAACTCAGAACTGTGTCTTGAGGGAGGTTTTGTATCATTCATCTTAACCTTTAGCTGAATCATAAAACAGGAAATCTTGGAAATCCCAAATCGGGAAATCTGGAGTCCCTGTAGATCTGAAACCCCTAAAGTGCTGCCCCAGAGCTCCCTGAGCAGAGGGTGTTTCCTGGTGAGGTGACACCAACAGCACCCTAAGCCTCGCTCTCCCCACGTGTTCAATTTAAGCCGACTGAACCAAGGACTGATCCCATGGATCTGACACAGGGGTTGGTTCCATCCTCCAGAGGGACTTGTGTCGAGCCCTGGGGATGCTGCAAGGCAGCACCAGTGGTTCAGGGCCGAGGATTCACCCCTGGCTGCAGAGCTCCTGTCTGCTGACACCTCCTGTGCTGGTGGTGAAGCCGCTGGAAACAAAGAGCCAAGAAGCTCAAGGACCTGTCCAGGCAAAACACCTCCTTTTGCTTTAATAATTTTGTTTTTCTCAATTCTACACCCCCATAATAATGTGTCCAGGCCTGTTTCACTGAACTGGTTCACTCAGAGCATTCATTCTGAGATCCAGATATTTCTAGAATGTAATCATGCCTCTGTCTCATCCTCTGGAAAAAAGGTAATGTTGTTTCTCTCTTTCCATGTCACACGTGCAGACGTGGATTTTGCCAGCTGGGTTTGGGGATGCACTCCCTGCAAAACACCCAGATCTGTGTGGTTTCTTTCCATGCCTCTGTGTGTGTGAGATGTCTGCTGGGCACGTTTCTGTTCCAGTGCAGCTGGATTCGTAAAGCTCCTGTTTTTGCAGCCCCACAGGAATTTGCAGGCTCAGTGAAATCGCTGGGGGCTCCCTGCAGAAGCTGGTTGGGTGTTAGCCCTCTGCATCATTTGCAAGCAGGAGCAAAGGGCTGATGGAATAAAATTTTTCTGCAAAGTTGCCTACCCTGCTCCGGCTTCTGGTCCCTGTCAGCAGCTGCAGTGTGTTAACCACAAGCCAGGGTGCTGCTGTTTCTCAGGTTGCTCATTTTATGGAGATGAGCTGCTTTATAATATCCAAATATTGGTAAAATTGTCCTCTGGATAGTTTTAATATGAATGTCAGTGTATGTAGGTGCTTGTCTCCTTGCATTTTGTGCTTTTTGGTCTAATGGATATTTTTCCAAGTCATGCAGCTCACTTATTCACAATATGCTAAATTTCTTCATCTAATATAAACTTAGGATCCTTTCCTGTTTCAAACCCACCAAATATGCCTTTCCCTGTGATTCAAAGTTAATGTGGTTTTTTGATTTTTTTAAGATTCAATTAATTTACTCCTTTAAAATTACATCTTTTATTTGAATCTCTCCAAAACAACACTGCTTGGGCACGCAGAGGGAGGGAAAAAGCTTGAATTTTGGAGGAGCTGAAAGTTTAATTTAGGAAGGGCAGTTTGGGAGAAGAATGAGCAAAATGCCATGAACTCTTTTACAGACAAAGGTCTACACTACCATCATAGGAGACTCAAAAGCTCAAAATTCCCATCACCTGGAACTCTTGGGGCAAACTGATACAAAGAAAGTAAAATCAGAGTTTCTCATGCAGTTTCTTGTTACGATAGATGATTAATGACTTGGGTTTTATCTTGCAAAGATGACTACAAATCTTTTGGGGGTTGTTGGCACATATCCATAGCAACCTGAGAGTGTGTGTGTCTGCCTGGGAGCAGAGAACACAGCTGGGAAGGTTTTGTGCCACCATGAGGTAGGAGAGGAGGATCTTTTATTCTCAGAGCTCCTGTGAATGTGGGTGCCTGCAGGGATATTCTCTGCTCCTCTGCCTGTTGGGCAGCCCTGTCTTCTGCGGCCGCTGGGGCCTGGAGGCTCATGGCAGGGGTGTGTTCTGAGTGTAGTTTTCCAGTATTGTTATAACTGCAGTGGAAAACAGGGTGAGGGTTTGTCAGCTCAGAACATGGCCAGGTGCCAAACCTTTTCATCCCGATTACCTTGCGGTTCTCCTTGTTCCATGGAAGTGTTATTGGAACACAGCTTTGCTCAAAGAATGGAGAGGAAAGAAACAAGAGAGAGACAGGAAAAGGGCCTCCCAGGCTCTGCAAGGCTGTGCCTGTGATTTGGGACAGGAACACCTTTGAGTTGCAGGTGACTCCAGCTGGATTCATCCTGGTGAGTTGACCATCAGGAGGAGTCCCTGAAAAAACAAATGTTTTTCTTCAAGACCCCACAGCTAAACAGATTTTCAGAGACCTCTCTCCTTCAGGAGACCCAAAGCAGGTGCAGGCTGTGCTGTAACTGTTGTCACCTTGTGTAGGGGTAGCCTGCTAACCTGGAGCTCCAGTTCTAACCTCTGAGTGATCCTAAGATCCAGAAAATCTAAATGAAACTTGAGAAGATGCCCATCAAACAACTGAGTCAGGGATTCATGAGCTGCCACCTGTAGTGCTCTGGAACACTGACAAAAAGCTTCCCAAGACACATACATGGAGGGCATTCTCAAATTCAGCTTTTGGATAGCTTTGCCCTGCCATGTGTGTGATGGGTCGGTGTGGAGTGTACCTAAGATAGATGCCTCTATGAGCTCTGGTGCCCACTCTGAGCAGGGAAGCGCTGCTGCTCCCTGCCTTCTCCTGCACATCTCTGGAAGAAGGGATGGGAACCACTGCAAGGCTGGGAGCACCTGCCTTCCACAGTGCCCCCTTTCAGCCGGCCCTTCCGGAGCAAGGGGAAGTAGTTTTGGGCTGGAGCCAACCCTGGGCATGTTACAAACTCATGTAATGGCTCTGCTTGGAGTACAGCAGAAATCACTCGGGACTGAGTTTCCCAAGACCTGCTCTCGCAGGGCATCCACGGAGCCGCTGGGGGCAGGCAGAGCGGTTCCTGGCCGCCAGCGGATCCCACCCCGGGTGTCACAGCCGTGGGGAACGCCACATGGAGGCCGTTCCCAGGCTGAGGCCGGCTCTTGGCCTCTCCTTCCACCCAAATCGCAGCGCTTCCGCCACCACGTCCCAGAGCCATCCAGCAGCCGCCAGGCACAGGAAGTGCAGCAGGTCGTGGGAACTGGCCCCAGAATGGGCGGCTGAGCCGCTGCAGGAGCCAAGAGCAGCACCAGGCACACGGCCTCCATTCCCTTGGGCGAGGAGTCATGGGGTGCTGTGGGGAGCTGGGGTGCACGGGGTACACACACCTCCAGCTCGGGCACACGGCCCCTCACTGCCCGGCCTCATGTTCCCATCATTGCACCCCATGTGCTCCTCACCAAAGTGTGGGTGCCCAGCACGCCCTTCACCCTGTTCCCTCCTCAGCCATCACTCCCCCGCCATACCCCTGTCTGAGCAGGCACTGGGTGCTGCCTGAAGATGGGCAGGTTGTTATGGACCAGCTGAAATGCCTCATGTGCCTTTCAGTGTTTTCCTTCTTTTTATTAAGTGAGGAGCTGCCTCTGAACACTAAAACCTCTGAGTGCTTGGGAATTATTAAAGTGTCACTTTTAGCCCTGACAGCATTTTTTTTAAAGCATTTTAAAAACTATTTGCCAAGTTTTCCTTTCAATTGATAAAAAGGGCTGTGTTTCTGAGTTCCTTGCCCTCCAGATCTCTCCCAGGACTTGCTGGGGCCATTACCCTGCAGGAAGAACCTTGGAAATATGAGTGTGGCTGTGCCCTGTCCCAAGCACAGCCTTGCCAGACCTGCTTCCACCAATGGCCCTGTGGGGCTTTCATGGGATATTCGGCTCAGCCACCATCTTCCAGCTGTTTTCTCCATGCATTCCCAGGTCACTCTCTTGCAGCGAGGCTGGATCCATGTGAGGAAGGTGGTTTATTTGGGACAGGAATGTGGGATTGCTTGGAAGCCAAAGGGAGCAACAACAGAACAGGGAAGCAATGGCAAGATGCAGAGCTTTCTTGTAGAAATTTCTATTTGTGGCTGTGAAAAAATTCCAACCCAAAGCTGTGGTTGCCCTCTTCATTGGTCCTTGGGACACAGGACAATGATCACAGCCTCTGGGAGGTGTGGGATGGATTTTCAGGCAGCTGCTGGGTTATATTCTGTAGCATTTCCAGGCTGATCCATAGTTCCCTGGCTTGTGTCAGTTGCTGAGGATGTCCTAGGCTGTGATGGAGTGAATCCAGGTGTGAGAGTGATACTGAGAGGGCTGTACCCCATCTGCCCTGCAGCTGGAGGGGAGCACTGTGGGGTGAAGGGTCCTTGGGACCAAACCCAGGCTTCATCTTCACCTCACAGACACCCTCTTCCTGCTGCGTCACTTCTCCAGGCAGCCCCTGTCAGTGTCACTTGTCACCTCATCCATTACCTGCTCTTTTGTCCCTCCCTTGGTCCTCTGTCCCCTACATTCCCACTAATGACTGTATTCTCCTTTTGGGGGTTCATGTCAACTCCTGTGGCTGTGTAGGGACACAGGTGGCTGGTGTGGCCCAGGAGGGTTCCTGGTCCCAGGAGGGTTCCTGGTCCCAGGAGGTGACACCAGGAACAGTGCTGTGTCTCAGTGTTGCTGGTGGTGAAAATGGAGAGTGCAGTGCATTTAAACCCCAGCTGAATTTTTGGGATTCAAATATATTTTTCAATGTTTTAATGCCAAACCAGGTTCTCACCCTGCTGCTTTACTCTCCCTGCAGCAAACTCCTGCTGGAGAAGGACAGAGAGCCGAGTCCCTTGCGAGACCCTGTAATTTCTGTTCCTGTCTTGTGTCTCCCCTCAGTGGTTTCATGCTTTGCCCCAGAGATTTCAGCTCTCGCTGTCTGGCTGTCAGCTGAGCAGCAGCAGAGGTTCCCAGCTGAGCTCTCCAGCAATGGTTTCCTTCCATCACGACAGCTGGGGTCACTGTTTCACAATGAGCGTTTTCCTCCTGAGCTCCAGCTGCACTTTCCAATAGGACAAGCTCTGAGCCTTGCATCCTGTGCTGGCTGGGATTTCAAGCTTCCAGGACTCTTCACTGGACAAATGCAGGGTCAGCAATATCTCTGATTTTAATACTGCAGCCATGCAGGAATAAGCTTTTTCTGTGGTCTTGGAAGCTCGATAAATTACTCTTCAAGCTCCTTGGGCTTCTCTGGCTATGGATCCAGCAAGGGAACTGGAGTCTGCTCCTTGTCTGACCATTCCCAGCTGTCATCGGTGGGGAGGGAGTGATGTGTCTTAAGCTCATGGTGTCACTCTCAGGTCTAGCATGTGAGCACATGCCATGGCATTCATTGCAGCCTCCTTAGCACCCCAAACCCTCCATGGTTCCATGAAGGGGAGTGTGAAGTGAGTGCCAGGACCCTGCTGGGCTTCCTGTGAGGAGGTCTTATCCTATGTTTGGTTTTCCCCTTTTCTTGGTGTGAGCAGGGCACCAACCCACTGAAGCTGTGGCTGGTCTGCCAGCACACACCCTGCAGCACCCTGCCCAGCCAGGGAGAGGAGCTGATGCCGTGGTGGTGCATGGGGCTGGCTTGTGGGGGGCACAGCAAGGTCCCCCCTGGTGCTAGGCTGCAGGCTCTTCCCTGGAAGTCAGGATGGAGCATCCTCAGGAGGTCCAGCCCCACTGCTGTCCCATGTGAACGCAGCTGCTCCCAGCCCAGCTCATGCAGAACCATGTGNTGAACCATCACCCTGATGGGAACTGATTGTACCATGGAGGGGTCTTCAGGGATAAATTTAGTGGTGGTGAAAGAGCCCAGCTGGCTCTGCCTGATATGTGATGTGCTAAGTGTGCCAGGAGTGTCTGTGGTTCCTGCTGTCATTGGGTGGCAAAACCCTGGACAGCCAGTGGGGACAGGAAGCTGGGGTGGGAAGAGAGTAGCAGTGACCCAAAGCAGCAACCCTATCCAGCCCCTTAAGGAAGAGGAGCTTGGAGAAGACATGCCAGGGCTGATTTGAGGAGCAGGTCACCCAAGTGCATGGTCCTTTGCAATTCCAGGATAGTGGCTTTGTAGTGTCACTCCAGGGCCTGGCCATGCTGGTCTTTGAAGGATGTACCCAGTGCTGGGAGCCAGCTCCAGCCAGGCACACCAAGGGGGCTGAGGAGATCATTTGCTGTGTTAACAGTGAGGGTGGGGGTCCCATCTGCTAAGCATGAGGAACAGCTGGGCCTGGTGACACCCTGCTGCCACCTCACAGGGGACATGGTGACAGCAATGTCCCAGGCCTCACTGAGTGGCCAGACTGTCGTGTGGCAGGGAGGTGTAAAGGGCCGTATTTGCATGGGCAAAAGTATTTCCTTCTCTGGGCTTGATCCAAGGTCAGGCTGGAAGGAGTTTGGAGCGACCTGGTCTAGTGTAAAGTGTCCCAGCCAACGGCAGGGGAGTAGAATGAGATGATCTTGAAGGTCCCTTCTAAGCCAAACTGTGATTCTGTGGTCCCGATAAACAGGACCAGCCCTGCGTGGTGCTCCCTTGGGAAATGGTGCTGGCGGGGAGCCTTTCTCACTGCTTTTATGTTTCCCTGTGCTCCCTCTTGTGTCAATCCTGGAAATCCCATCCCCTGGCTTTTCCTTTGGCACTTCTCTCCCTGGCCCACATTAGATGATGTCTCACATGCTGCTGCAGTGTTTATCCCATCTCCTTTCCCATCCTCCTGTCCTTAAATCTCACTTCTTGTGAGTATGTTCACAAGGACACCCAAACATCTTCCAGAGAGGCAGCCAGGCTCAGATGTCAAGCCATGCCACCCTCTCACACCCATCCTTGTAAGTGTTCAAGGCCAGGTTGGACAGGGCTCTGAGCAACCTGGTCTAGTGGAAGGTGTCCCTGCCTGTGGCAGGGCATTGGAAGGAGGTGGGCTTTAAGGTCCTGCCCCACCCGAACCAGTCTGTAATTCTTGCATCCAGCCTGTTGGATTGGCTGTGGCACGCCAGCCTCTTTCAACAGAGCTGGACATCTGTCCTTCCCACTGCCTGGGGTTTTCCCAGGTGACTTTCCACCGGCCCCTTTGTACTAAGCAGAATCATTTTGTGCTTCTTTCCTGTGTCAGGCAACAGTTGCCGTGTTATTAATTAACCCGGTCACTCACATAACCATAGTGCTGGGCTCAGTGTTGTTTAAACCGGTGAACCTGAGCCTCAATTCACTCCCTTCTCTCTGCTCCGAGGTACTGCAGCTCCAAGGAGGGGGAATTTTGCTCTGTCAGCTGCCCTGGGGAGAGCTGAAATGCAGAGGGCAGTGAGGCATTTGCAGGAGGGGAAGGAACCCTTTTCCTGGTGCAGGCTCTCCAGGGCTGCAGGGCTCTGGCTGTTCCCAGAGCCTGGGCTTGGTTTGGGTCTGAACGTGGTCGGCTGTGGGGCCGTGCCTGTGCCGCTGCATGTGCCAGCAGTGCCACGGTTCCTTCCGCCTCGCCGAACAGCAGCCAGCCCAGGCAGGGCCTGTTTAATTCAGCAAGTCATAAATTCATAATGCCTATTTACCACACAGTGCCATCAATATTTGATAGTGGCCACTGGCCTGCTGCAGCACGGCCTGCAGAGGAAGGTGTCCGGGCTGCCACGGGGCTGTGTGGGGCTGACAATGGGGCTGGCATGCAGTGGGGCTGCCCAGGTCAGTGTGGTGGTGCTGAGATGGGGCTGGAGTGATGTGGGTTCCTCCTCCATCCCTGCAAACCTGCCAGTGGTGGGATGAAGCCGCAAAGGCTCTGCAGAGGGATGGGGAGGGGCTGGGCCGGCAGCTGGAGGCTGTCAGGTTGAGGGAGGAACGAAGCAGGGAGCTGGGTGCAGGGGAGACCCGGCAGTTGGTGTTTAGGAGGGGAATTTACAGACCTCGGGAAACACACATACAATTTGGTTGTCCCGAAGTGTCCCAGGACAGCCATGGGGACTGCCCTGTCCGTGCCCTTGGTGCTGGCGTCGCTGGGCAGCCGTTCGGAGACAGGCGCCGTGAACTCGGGAAGCCCCTTGACCCCCGACCCCCGCTCACTAATTGACTGCGAGGAGGAGCCCGGCCCTTCGCGGAGGGGTGAGCAGGAAGGAGCCTTCTCCCGAGAGCTGCCGAGGCCTCAAGGAGAAAGCGTAAGCGGGGGAGTTTAGTTGTGCAAAGGCAATATTTTGCAGTTCACTCCAAAAGAGCTTTTTCCTGCTTATGGATCTTGAGTGTTTTGCTCATCGTAAGCAAAAGTTGCTGCAGCTGGTGGCTTCCCCCCCAGCTCCTGCTGGATGTGCTCTGCACTGGGAGCGCTGAGGGTCTCATTTCTTACTCCTTAGGAGGGGCCTGCTCTCTCCTGCCTTCCCTTTGTCTGAGCTCCCTCTCCCCTGTGTGCAGAGGGTGATGGAGGGAACCAAGCATGGCTGTACCCCTGAAAACCCTGGTCTCACCCAGGAACCATCCCAGCTTCCCACTGATGGGCTGCAGTGACACAGGCACGGTGTGTGGACCAGGTGGCCAGCACAGTTTGATGGGGGATGGAGCTGAGGATGCTCAGAGGTGCCTGGTGAGTTGGTGCCTTCCCTGGCACCACTCAGCAATCCCTGAGCACCCAGGCTGTGACATGCAGCTGATAAGGTGGCCCTCAGCCCCTGGAGCTGCGCTGGCACCCGCTTGCTGAGTGGTGCTCCTCTCTCCCCGCTGTGCTGAGACAAGCCAGGCCAGCCTGAGTGACAGGTCTCCCCTTTTACGGTAGCTTTTATCTGTCCCTGGAGAATGTGGCCCCAGTGCTGCCTGGGTCTGTGGCAGCAGTGCTGACAGCCATGCTGCCTTCCCTCCTGCTATCCCAAAGTTTCCCATCAGCCAGACACATCTCTGCTCTGCTGGCTCCTGGACCTGCTGCTGCCATTCCCAGGGGATGTAGCAGGAGTTAAAATCCCTTCCCAGCACCCTAGAGCCCTGCTCTGTGCTGACTCCACTGGGAGCAATGTGTCTGTTGGTGGCTTGCAGCTCCGTGCTGGGTAGGGATAGCAGGGTGCCAGCGGATCCTTTGGCAATGCATCCCAAATCCCACAGCCTTTACTCTACCCCAGAAGCTCTCCTGGCTTGGATCTGAACTTCTCACCCAGGACGTGACTCCCCACACTCTCCTGATCATTGCAAAACCAGCGCCGGTGGGGCTGCGCTCCAGGCTGTGGCTTAGGGGATTTGGGAGAGTGGCAGATATGGGCAACTCTGCTTTAATTTACAGTGACAAATGTTTATGGGCCTAATGTACAGCCCACACTTCACTGCCCATGTGGTCAGATCCCTCCTTGTACAGCCTGGGATGGACCAGATTGTGTGGACTGGGCTGAGGAGAGGGGTTTCCCATGATGGAATGAATGTCCTCTGTACCAACCGCTGTCACCTTCACCCTACAGCGAGCCCAGCACGGGGGTGACAGTGTGGGAGCACAGTGACCACACTGCTTGGAGGGGATGAGTGAGACAGGGGGAGCTGGAAGGAACTGGGAAGATGGGGTCTGCCTTGGTGCTTGCCAAAAAGCCACAGTGCAGTGACCTGGGATACCTAATGGCTGTGAGCATGGAAACAAACCCTCACTGCTGTTGCATCCCTGGGTGCAGAGCAGGAAGACATGGTACACCTCCAGAAGAAGCATCCTTCTTGGCTAATGCTCTAATAGGCTGCCCTGAGTTGATCCCCAGCAGCATCCCTGCCAGACCATACCGTGGCTGCTGTAGTGACTGGGTGGCTGTTTGCTGCAATCCTCAGTTGGCTCCCAGCCTTCTTTTTTGGGTGCCCATTCCTCTGAAATATACACCCCTTCTCCATGGGAGACACTGAATTGCTTTAAACCTCTCTGAATATTTCATCCCCCTGCGAATCCCAGAACCTGTGAATGGTTCTGCTGGGGTTGGGGATGTCCTGGCCTCAGTTCTGTCTGAGACAAGTTCTAAAAAAAGTCATGTTAGTGTCCCACAAGCCTGCCTGTTAACTGGGGCCATGACACCAGCCTGCCCCACCATGTAGCTCCTTGTCTTCCTTGTCACCATGTCCACACCTCTCAAACACAATGTTTCTCACTCATGCTGGTCCCACAGGCCACTGTTGGTGTTCAGGGATCTGGCAGGTGGATCCAATGGGTACACTGGGAACACGTCATGGCTCCTTGGGGTGCAGGGATCGGAGAGGTTCAGGGATGGGCAAAGTTGCCAGAGTGAGGGATTAGAAGATGATGCATATGCTAACTGTGGGTGCAGAACTTCAGGGTGCAGGATGGGCAGGAGGAACAGGAATTATGGCATTAGCAGTGATGCAGTGAAAGGCCTAGAAAGGAGTGCCAGGTTTGGTGCAACAGTTTAGCCTTTCAGCAGTCGACCCTTGCTGCTGAGTGTGTTGAGGCACCCAAGTTACTCATTATTCTGATTAGTTCCTCAGCAGTTTTTACCAAATAAGTCAAGAAAGTGGAAAAATATCTGAAGAGCTTCTTGCCCCTTGCTGTCCTGCCTGGGGTGGGGCTGGGAGCTCTCTGTGTGATGCCAAGGCCAGTTGCTGGCCCCTCAGCTGGTTTTACTGGTCTTGAAGATGGAGGGAAACTGAGGTTACCCACCCTGGGGACACAGTGAAACTTGTCTGGCCCCATCCCACTGCCTCACCCGACTTCTTGGGGGGCTCCTTCTCCACCCCCCTGCTCGAGGAGTTAAAAGCTTCCCTCCAGCCTGGCGTTGCTCATGGAAAGTTTATATATAGCCTTTTGTTTTTGCCAGCGTCCCCCTTGAGTTTAAATAGCTTTTCCCCGTCCCTGGTGTTGACCCCGGATGTATTTATAGAGAGCAATCAGATCTGTGCTCAGCACCGAGCAAACCAAGCTCCTGTCACAGTCCCCTGAGGGAGCCCTTCCAGCAGTGTGGCCTCACACTGAGCCTTGCCCAGAGGAGGAGAACTCGAGGGCTGGCAGGGGCTGCCCAGAGGGCTCGGAGCTGGGGCTGTGCCAGCCTGGGCACGGCCTCCTTTGTGATGACACTGCCAATTCTGGCTGTGGAGCAGCTTTTTGGATTGCCATCACTGGGGTTCAGAGTGTTGTGAGAGCAGTGCTGTTTCTCCTCTAAAACTGTTTCATGTTGTGGAGGTGAACCATGCCCCCGGAGCCACTCGAAGCCATGGCTGCGAGGATGGTTTAACTCCCCGGGGTTCAATGTGAGGCTTCTGCCACCTCTCCCAGAGCCAGCAGCTCCCCCCGCGGGTGCCAGCCCTGCTCCCATCCCGGAGGTCCGTGCTGCTGGGCGGCTTCCCCTCCAACCTCAGCTCTTGACTATTTAAGGCAAATCTCCTTGCTGGACTTTTAAACAAAACCCGGGCTCCTCTCACTCTCCTCGTTTTAAATAACTCGCCTGGCGTAAACAGAACGAAGCATAACACTATAAATCAGGCATTCCCGGGATCTGCCTGGCAGGCTGCATGCAGGGGCTCACCAGGCCCCCGAGCTTCCCTGCGAGCTCTTTTCAGGGCCTGGGGGGAGTGATAAGAGGGCAGGAGGGGCTCTGGTGGGGCAGGCTTTCCCAAGGAGACTAATGCGATTACAGGCTAGCCAGCCTTTGGGGTAAAATAATTAAGGTTGCAAAATAGTTTCCATCACAGCCCCTTGCTTGTTGTTCGCCCTGAGGCTGGAATTTTCCAAGCTGTATTCCTTGCGTGAAAATGAATTTTTCCAGGGAAGTTTGTGATAGTCAGTGAGGCAATGGGTGTTTCATAGGGATCTGGGGGGAAATACCTAGACTGCAGATGAGACCTCAGCATGTTCCTTGCAGGAACATGGGCACTTTGCACCACAGCTTGTCCCATCAGCCAAAGGGATCAGCTCTGGCTCTTGTGCTGTCAGTCCTTGGTGTTTTTGCCCTGTGGTCAAAGCAGGACAGAAATAATTACAGTTTATCTCAAGGATCAGTGCTTCCCATGATAAAACTCTTTGTTTTCCCTGGTTTTAGGGCTTTGCCAAACTTTCATCGTGAGCTGAATCTTTCAGGCTGGGTGTCCAACATACGCCAAGTCATCTAAACAACCCAGTTTAAACAAGTCTGGCCTTGCTGGGATTGAAAACTGGGAAGATGTATTGTGTTGGTTTGCTGCCAAGGCTGGAAACTCCAGGGGGTGAGACTTGGAGTGCCCTGGGGATGGGGACGGGCCACTCACTGTGCCTGTTGGGAACTCCAGGCTGTGGCCAAGCTGAGGAGTGGGTGAAAACCCCGCAGGTGGTGCATCCCCCATGTGGGAACAGCACTGGGAAGGGTGTTGCTGTGGCACACTGTCTTTCATTGTACCCCCAGCTCCAGGAGGGCAGGAGGGACAGTGGAGCCATGCTGGCATTCCTGGCCTGCCCCAGTGCTGCCCTCCACCTTCTCTTCTCTGCCCAAAGACAAGCAGGATGGATGGTGCAGCCTCTTGAAAGGTGATGCTTCATTTAGCTCTTATCCTCCCAACTCGGTAATACCTCTCATTATTCACATGACTGAGGAACAGCCTTCAGAGTTCTGGCAGCAGCTTTTACACAGCAGCTTGCACCCTTGGATGGGCAATGTCATCTCCAGGAGGAGAGCATGGGGCCTGCTTGGCCAGAGGAGATGGGAAGCTGGAGGCAGCAGGAAGTCTCCTCTGTGCCACGTCCATGCTGGGCAGTATCACAAAGGGTGTCTAACAATGGAGATGTCCCTGGCTGTCCTCTGCAGTGCTCAACACCAGGAGAACAGCAGGGAGGAGGAAGCAAGTTACAAGGAGACTTCTTTCCTACCCTTGAGGACACCCATGGACACATACCCTGAGGTGGATGTGCAGAGGGCTGCCTGAGGGGAACCCATGGGAGCTGGGAGTGTCCTGGGGAAGGACATGATAAGTGAGGTGATAAAGAGCTTTTCCAAGCTTGCAGCTGCCACAGAGAAAGTGCCACATTCAGGCTGCAGCGATGCTCATCCCAACATCCCCTCTTGCTCTCTGGCATGCTCCAGCAGGATTTGAGACTTGTGGTGCATCCCAGGCTGGCGCCAGTGGCTGGGGAGCTGAGCCATGCCATGTGTGGCGGGATCGCTCACTTGGGTTTTTGACAATGTTTTCCACATTGGAAGGTCATGTGTATGTTGGTCGTGTTGCCAAGGATTCCTCCACAACAAGTCCTTTTGTTTTGTTTGACAAGGTCTTCAGTGTGCAGAGGGGCTGGGCATTAATAGCCTTGGTGAAAATGGGATGCCTTCCTCTCGGGGAGTTTGGGTTGGTGTGTTCTGCTGTGACCAGGGGATGTATCACATGGCACAGCTCAAAGCTGTCCATCTCCTCCCTTAGAGGTGGCCCTCTTTGGCTGTCCAGATACTTAAAGGCAAGCTTTGGGAGTATTTCTCCCCTCCATATGATCCATAATGTCTGTTAATTAGGGATGAAGATAATGTAGCAGAAGACAGAGCCTGCAGAGAATGTAGCCTGCAGAGCCCTGGTGATGGTCAGAGGTGGCTCTGGAGAGGATGGGACATGGTACTCTACTTGGTAGCACCTGTCTGAGGGATCCAAAGTTGGGTCTGCTGACACCCTGAGGGGCCTGGGCCAATTCCTGGGGGTAGGGCTGCACATGAGGGCTCAGAACACCAATAAACACTGATTGTCTCTTAGTGCTCTGGGTCAAGCCACATCCTGTCCCCAGGACACTCCACATCCCTGTTGGCACTGAAGCTGATGCTCTCACTGAGCACTTGGTCAAAACCTCACTCAAAACAACTGCAGAGCAGAGAAGGGGCAAGATCTGGCCTGGAAGGACTTGCCAGAGGTGCTGTGCCTCCTCCCTGCTGCTGGGACAGCTCTGGTGACCACTGGTGCCACTGGATTAATGCTGAGTGCCAGGCATGGGAGGAGAGCTGTGTCTGCTGATGAGGGCAGTGATAGTGAGCCTGGGGAGCCTTGAGCCTGTCCCTCTGACACTGGGGCAGCTTCTGACATGGCTCCAGTGAGGAAGGACAGAGTCAACTGCAGAAACCCCCTCCATTACAGCTGCCATGGAACCACAGCAACCTGGGCAGCTCCCAGCTCCTCTGTGGATGAGGCAATGGAATGATCCTGTCATTGGTGAGGTCCAGCTGCACTATGAGAATTTTATCCCACAAGAGCACTGTGGTGGTGGCTTCAGCTGCTCTCATGGCTGAACAATGATGGAAGGAGCTGCAGGGGATGGACACAGAGGGAGAGCACTGATGCTCCAACATGTCCACCAGGTCTGGGCACACCTGGACCTGGAGCTGAGACAGCCTGCACCCCACACTTCAAAAAGTCCTCATTAAAAATCAGCCATGGATGCCCCTTGGGCAGCAGTTCAGTGCAGGAGTGCTAGAGCCAGGTATGTGGCCATCCCATGCACAGGACTGAACAGTTTAGGGCCTTTAGCTAACAAATTCTCTATAAAGTATTCCCCCTGCTTAATTCCCTCATAATTAATATGCCTGGCAGTGCAAATGACACATTAATTATGAAACTAAAGAGATAGCAGTGCACTGTTTCAGTGCTGCACTAGCAAGGAGGAGCATTGTCTCCTTTCTTCTCTGTATTTCATCTTCTAGGCAAAAAAAGTCTGAGTTTTGGGGCAGACTAAAGTCCTGTCTTCATTTCCTAGGTGACTAAGTGACAAACCCCTCCATGAAGCCGTGCTTTTCTCACCCTATCGCCAGCAGTGCTGCATCTGCAACCCATCAGAGAGTTTGGGTTTATTGTTCCCTCTCCTGGCTCCAAACAGGCTTTTCTGTTTGGTCCTATCTTTTTTATTCAAACTGTGTAAACACGAGCTCTCTTCACCCGTTTTTGGTCGGAATCCCACTTGGTGGGTTCACGTCATGGGGCACCGCAGCGTCCACAGAGCTCGGCTTGGGCGGTGCTGCCAGGAGCTGCTCTGAAATGCCCATAAAAGCAGCTTTGCAGCGATCTGATGCCTCTGAGCAAACATTTGCACACACCTCCGAGCCCTTGTCTCTCTCAGTTAGCTTCAGCTCGTCCTCCTGGGGGAAGGCGGAGCTGCAGGAGACGAGCGGTGACGTACGGAAAGGAATTAAAGTTTGAAAGCGCTCACTGCCGTCCTCAAAGCAGCTACTCCAGGCATGTGATGCTGGATGAGCTCTGCAATTCCACTGCTGCTTGTCTGTGCCCTGCACCCACGGGGCCACCCAAAGTCCTGCAGAGCTCCCAGGATGGGGCTAACTGCATCCTGTGATTTGATACCCAAGTATCAGTGGTCTCTGGTACTAATTTTTCTGCCACACCTTTTATCCTCTGCCCTTTGCGGTGCTTAGGGCTGTTGTAGCCCCATGGGGTTTGGTACAATGGAAGGACCAAAGCCATGGAAGGGGTTGGGAGCTCCTCTTCATCTTGGCCTTGACCAAGTGCCCTGCCTGCTGTTTGGACACAGACAGACCAAAAACAGGCTGTGGGGTGGGAGGAATGGCTGGGTAGGCTCTGTGTCAGGCAGAGATGCAGACTGGGAGAGGGGGAAGAACAGAAGGTGCTGGTGAGGGGTCAGCAAGGAACTGGGCTGGGTTTGTCTGGCCAAAAGAGGTTGAAGAGGGGTCTATTTGCAGCTTACACCTCCCTAAAGGGTAGTTACAGAGATGGTGGAGTTACATTTTCCTGGGTAGCAGCAGAGATGATGTAACACGGGGCAGCAGCCACACATGGTGCCTTGAGAGAGTCAGGATAAGTGTTAGGGAAGACTTCTTCCCTGCTGGATGGTGCAGCCTTGGGATGGACACCTGGAGAGGGGGCGTTGGTTCGTCCTCAGGGGTTTTAAAGGCAGGACCAACCTGACCCCGTGCTAGTGACAGTCCTGCAGGATGTTGGATGGGGGAGTTCTGAGGTCCCGTCCCACCTTTGCTACAACGAGTCTCCAGATGTTTGGATGCAGATCCATACCAAAAGCAGCCCCAAAGCCTTCACCTGCCTGTGGCCAGAAAGTTCTCTGAGAACTCATCTGAGGCCCTGTGAAGAGTCTTTGGTGACACCAGCACTCAGCTTGCATGTGCCCAGCACCGGTCTGAGCAGTGACAGGGTATTGTCTGGTCTCACTGCTTGCTTGGAAATCAGTGTTCCTCCATGTCCCATCATTGGTGGCCTCTTTGCAGCCAGCATAGCAGATCCCAACCCAGAATAATTAGCAGGAAAGACTAAGAGCATGAGGCAAGAGCAGCTGGAACAGGCAGAGCATGGAGAAAGGCAGCAGAGCACTCTGGGGAGATGTGGGATCTTCTGGACAAGGACAGAGGAGAAGAAATTTGTGCCAATGGCAAGCAGAGGAAATCCTCCCTTCTCTGTACCTCAGAAATGTTGGAAGTGGCATGGAAGCATCCTCTCTGCCCTGGGACAAGTGCCAAGGCTCAGTTGTTGTCCCAGATAAGCAGTGAGAAACAACAAAAACATTCCAGCTCCTCATCCAAAGTGTGGCACTGCCTGTGATGGGCTCAGCACCCCGCAGGGCCTAGAGTGGCCCAGAGTGGCCCCTATGACAACCACCATGATCCCCCAAATAAAATCCATTGCCTTTCTACAGGTGGGTGAAGGAGGTCTGGGATCACCGAATGAGTGGGCAGGATTCAGGAGCCCAGCTGGAGAGAGGCATCCCTCATTATCACCTTAACCAGCATCCTCAGCTGGTTACCTGCTTGTTCAAGAGTGGGAAAGAGCCCTTGTTAATGCAAAGCTGAGAAACTGTGTGAAAACACAAGATTGTCCACAGCTGGCTGTCATTTCAAGTCTCAAGTATTTTGTTAACCCCCTTTCTAGGACCTGCTAGACCAACCTTGTTGGTTGTGAGTATCTCACAACTTTTAGTCCTTTTCCCCGGTGAGGCTCTGCTGTTCCCATCGTTTGCAGGCAGGACAGCAGCATGGTTGGAGCTGCTTGTGTGGGACATTATCACAGGGTCAGCTTGTCCACCCTGATGAGGAATTGATGTGGGAGAGGTTAGTGGATGCATCACCTCTGCTCCTCTAACCATCACATCTTAGTGGACATGGTATGGCAAGGACAAAGCCCTGGCGCAGCCCTCGGCCAGACTGCAGAGCCAGATGCTGTTGAGTGGAAGATACTTTAGGAGGAAAGGCATTGGTGTAAAAACACATCACTGTAAGACATGGGTAAGCAAAGCCCAGACTGAAGTATCACCTGCTCCTGCACTGGTTCAGCTGGTGTGACTTTGGATTGCATACTTAAAAGCTGAGCACCTCCAGGTGGAAGTGAAATCCTCAGCCAAAATCTCTGCAGAGACGTCAACATTTTCTGGTGGACTGTCTCACCTGCACAAGCTGGTGGGCTTCATTTGTCCCACCTTCTGTCCATCCCTTTAAGTTCCTGGGGGAGAAAACATCCCCTCTATGTGCAGCTGGTTGGACCATCAAGGGCTCCATGTGTTGAAGCACATGCTACAGTGCTTTGGGAGGGGAGAGGCTGCCTGGGTGTGATGTTTATGAAGATATCAAAGGGACTGTGAGCCACAAGATACTGGGATGTAGGGATGCTGCCACCACATACAGCTCTGAGGGGTGGGTAAGCAAGGAGGATACTCATCTCCAGCCCAATGCCATGGATTTACCTACAAAATAAACCAGAGGTTGTGGCCATCAGTATTGTAGTGGCGTGGTGGATACACTGTTATTGCCCCAGCGTGATGGATACAGAAACTCTTCTGCATGTGGCCAGGGGTTTCCTGCTCTGGAAGAGGCAGAATGTTTCCTCTGACTGTGTGTGCAGCATGGGGGTCCTTGGGCGTCTGATGAAAACCTGCTGCTGCTCCTGACTTCCACCCTTTTGTGCCTTCCTCCACTTGCCTCAGGCTCTGCACTTAAAGTCTGTAGAAAGTGAAACACCAAACATAAACACAGAGAAAGCACTGTGAGGTTATACTGGTTTTTGCTCAGTTAGCACAGGGAGCAAATATTCCTGGTCTTTGTAAGAGTGGGCTCTTAGAGTCTTTGAGGAATGGTAGGCAACGCTCTTCCTGGGAGTTATTTCTGCACAGCCTTATGGGACTGTCCCCAGTCTTGAGGACAAAGTTATGGCGAGGGGCAGTATTCCTGAAGACTAGAGAAAGTCCTTGCTCTGATCTGGATCTGTCTGTGCTGAACTCCATGGGTGGCTTGGGGGAGCTCTTGGCTGTGGTGCTCAGAGCTGGTACGTGAAGTCTCTCCAAAACCCTTCTGTAAGACATAAATAACTAAAATTTATTTTAAATAAATAAATTGGGGGGTTTTAATCAAAAAAGTGGGAGTTTTCTCCCCTCACATAGGACCTGGCAGGGATCAGGCTCTCTTGCTTAGCAGCTGATTACAAAGCCTTGGAAAAATAAGTGGTCACTTTGCTGCTTTGTGAGGACTCCACACACAAATCCTCTGTGCTGCATGCAAACAGCTGCTGCTGCTAAAAGCCATAACCTAGAAAGCAGGGAAACATAAAGCTGATGCTTCCAGGAGGATGCATCCAACACACCTCCTGTGATGGAATTCCGTGGCCCCACATGCACTTGGCTGTGGGCACTGCCTTGTCCATGGTGTTTCCTGTATTGCCTTTCTGGTGCCAGACTCAGAGGGCCATGGGGTGTGCTGGGCGATGCTTGGGCATGGGGATGGCTGAGTTTGGGGTTACATTTTCACAGCGTGCTTCTCTCTAGCCAGGTGGCAAATGGAGCCAGAGGCTGGGGCTTGAACAGGGCAGTGGACCCACATGTGGTGGGAACTCAGCTGTGGTTACCCCCAGCCAGGCTCACACCTCTTCACAACATGCACATGAGCAAAATGATATACCCCTGAGCTCCTGCTGGGATGAAATGGTCACTCAGAGCCAGGTATGGACTCAGTTGGACTTTGAAGTGACATTCAGTGCCATGGGGACAGCACAGGTGTCTCCAGCCAGGCCAGTGGAGGACAGGGAGCACACTTGGCTTTTGCAGTGCAGAGGGGCTGTGGGACCCCCAGGGCAGGGCAGGGCTGATGTTTCCCCTCTTTCACCTGGCCTCGGTTCTGGGCAAGCAGCATGGACTAGGCACAAGAAATGCTGGTTAAAATAACAGTGCTCACATCCCTGGACATCTCTCACTTGGCAGGTTGACCCGAGCTTTTGGGGTTTTACACTTAACCTTCACAGAGGGACCAAGCTGCGGGATGCAGTATGGAGGCTATGTAATCCATTTTCTGCTCATGTTATCCAACTGCAGGCTATGCTTTAGGATGTGGCCAATTGGGCACCCATGTGGGCAGGGAGAAAGGAAAGAAGATGGATAACGAAGGTGGTGAGGCCTTGGCTCAGGTTTCCCAGGAAAGTTGTGGCTGTCCCATCTCCGGAAAAGTCCAAGGCCAGGTTGGATGGGGCTTGTAGCAACCTGGTCTAGTGGAAGGTGTTCCTGCCCATGGCAGTGGGGTTGAATGAGATTAAATTTAAGGTCTCTTCTCACCCACATCATGCACGGATTCCATGATTCTGTGCCTCAACCCTGCTCCTCCTCCCAGGCCCAGGAACAGGGCTTTGCACGGGGCGCACATCGATGTCCATGAGGATGGTTGTGGGGTTGCCCTGGCAGGAGGAACCGGGCTGTTCTCCCCAGCGGACCGGGGATGCTGTCGGGGCAGATTTGGAGCTGCTCTCCTGAGGTTTAGGGCCGCTGTCCCGGAGTTACAGGATCCCCGTCCTGAGCTCTCAGGGCTGCTGTTCTTGGGGCTTGGGGCTCTCATCGGGGGTCACAAAGGTGCCATCCGGGGGCTCTGGGACCCCCGCGGGGCTGAGCCACGTCTCCCCGGCCCGGGGATGCGCGGAGAGAACGGCACGGCCCCGCCGCGGGATCAGAGCCCGGCGGGCCCTTTAAGAAAGTCGAAACTCGAAAGTTCATCAAAGTTGACAAAGTTTTTCGTAGAAAGGAGGGGAAAAAAAATAATTAAAATAACTGGAGCCCAACAACAAGAAAAACCTCCCGCGGTCCCGGGGGGCCGGGCCGGGCCGGGATTGGCGGCGGCGGCGGCCGGGGGCGGCCCCGGGCGGG
>VWYP01012759.1:0-31101 GCA_013400435.1 Pycnonotus jocosus | reverse complement strand
ACCCCAGCACCCCACCATGAGCAACCTCAACAAGGACACCGAGCACACCAACAGCGGCGGCACCGTCGAGGAGGAGGTGGGCGCGGGGCTGGGGATGGCAGATGGAGCGGCCGGGAACTGGGAGCGGTGTCGGCGCTGGGACACCGGAGTGGCTAGAGATCGGGGACCAGGCTGGGGCGGGGTCGCGACGGCGGCGAACTGGGGGCAGCGACGGGACCAAGGACGGGGCGGCGAGGATGGAGCGCCAGGGTGTCGGGGGATGGCGGGTGGAGCGCAGCGTCGTCGGGGAACCGGGGCTGGGGTACTGGGGATGGAGCCGAGCGGTATCGGGGACTCCAGAGGCGGCACCGGGGCGTCGGGGAAGCCGGGAAGGAGCGCAGCGTCTCTTCTGGGTGTCAGGGCTGGACCCTCGGGTCGTCGGGGAAGCGGAGCCCGAATGCCGGGGCTGCTGCGGGCTGGGAAGCTGGGGCCCGGCTGTGGGGGCCAGAGTTCGGAGGTGCTGGGGAGCTGGTGCTGGAGTCTCTGGGCGGTCCCGGGGAGGGGCTGGGGCCCGGCAGGGCGAGTCCCCTGCTCAGCCCAGTGTCCCTGTAGCCGTGTGGGGCAGAGGGCTGGCAGGTCCCTGCTCCATCCAGCTCAGCCGGTGCCCGTGGGCATGGTGTTCTGTTGCCAAGTCCCTGTAGCTGGAGGGATCCTGGATCTAGCACCGTTCTGCCCGTGTGGGCTGTAAAGGAGACACTTGGACAATAGTGGAGGAGCCCCTGCCCTGCTCCGTGTATGCTAGCAGCCTGGCTGGGGCTGGAGGACTGTGAGCTGACCTGCTGGCAGCCCCTTCCCCCAGATGCCACTGCAAGCCAGAGCCTGGATGCCGCTGGATCTAGGGCTGGGAAGGCTAGTAAGGGTTGGTTGTCTGTAGCCGTATGCCGCAGCCCTCCACATTTGAACTTTGGCTGTTGGAGCTATTGGCTGATGTCATCACTGCACCCCTGGAGCAGGCATTGGCATGGTGGGTTACTAGCTGCCCTCCATCTTGGAGAGGGCTCTGGAAAATGCCTGGCCTTGGAAACGTTTTGCTGCAGTCCTGGCCCTCAGGACTGGGGAGGTGCTCAGTCCCCTCCCCTTGCTGTCCTCCGTGCGCTCGCGCCGCCGCAACATGGCGCCTGGCTTCCTCCACCACCCAGCGGGGCCATGCTGGCCCTGTGTGCCAGCTGACTGGGGGCTGTCGTGTCCCCTGGGCCACAGCCCCGGCCAGGGTGACCCGGGTAATGGGCTGGAATGGATCGGCAGGTGGTGGCTGTAGCGATTCCATCTGCGACATGGAGCAGGACGCAGGGGATGTGATGATGCGATGGGATGGGGATGCTGCTGGTGGGATGTCCCAGCGTCACTGGGTGGCTCTGGTGTGGGTGGGCTGAGAGCCGGAGCACCTGGGGCCCTGTGCCGCTCCCGGTGGAGGGAGGTTTGGTACCTGGGGGTTTCACAGGCTGTGTGTGCATGCGCAGGAGACTCAATGCGGCTCCTTGATCCAGTTATTCACCGGCCTGCAAAGCTCCCTGAGGCTGATGGCACTCGGGGCATCCCATCCCAGTGGTGTTGCTCCAGCTGGGCTGGCGCCTCACAGGTGGTGGTCGGGTGAGCTCCTGGTGCTGGGGCAGAGCTGGTCTGTTCCCCACTGCCAGGTGGTTGTTTGGCAAAGTGAGTGCAAGAGCGTTTCAGCAGCCTGGGAATCCTCACCCTCTGGAGAGGCTGGTCCTCCCAGGAGTGGAGCTTGATGGCTGGAAAAGTGAGTTAAAGATGGCATCCCTGGGGAGTGGGCAGGGGTTGGGCAGAGGAGGCTCCTGCTCTCCATTGTGCAGCCTCCAGGAGCGTGTGGGGAGGGGCATGGTCTGTCCGCCCTGTTGGGTGGTCTGTGGCCTCGCTGGGTGTGTCTGTCACCCTGCACCCAGGGCTGCAGCAAAAGACCCACCACCTTGGTTAGGCTGGGGCTGGTGGGGCCTTAATGTCCCAGACCCTGGTGGGATTGCTGTTGGGAAAGTTCTTTCTCCACCAGAATCCAACAGAAATAATGCTGTGGTTGGTGAGCACGGCTAGGGCTCCATGGTGGCTACCCTGAGCCTACTCTGAACACTTATTTTTCCAGAACCTCCTGGCTGGCCAGGAGCTGTTCCTCACTGCAGAGGCTAATGGAGGCATAAGGAATGACCTTGTGTTCAGGATCCCAGCATGATCTGGGGGCCCGAATTCCTGCCCAGAAGCTCCCCTTGATACCGAGTGATAAATACATTCGGTGCAAAGTGGAATCCTTCAGTCCCAATGCATGCAGGAGGGTGTGCTGGAATATTTTCCCACACTGCATGGATAACACTGCCAGATCCTGGTGCCGTGGACACTCCTCCATCTCCCCTCCACCCCCTCACCATGCACCTCCCCAGGCGTTCACAGAAGGGCGCCGTGTGCCCCAGATACAGCGAGGAGAAGCTCCCAAATTCAGCCTTTCCCCTTATCTTATCTGCGAGCCCCTGGATCTCGCAGCCGCTTCCTGGCTGGTGACATGCGGAGGACAGGAATGCCTCTTGCTCCTCTCGAGGTCGTTAACGGGAATGTTAAACAAACAGGGCCTAATGTCAGTCCCTGCTGTTCCTCACCAGACACCTCCCCAAACGGGATCCCTCCCCACTTGCTGCTATCTTCTGTTTAATTTTCCAGGCAGCCGCCGATCTGCGTGGCTGCATCTCTGCTGGCAGTCCCCGGGGGTGGTGTGGGACAGGCAGCTGCCTGGGTGCTGCACTCCCACCCCGATGGCCGGCAGGGCTTTTTCTGGCAGCTGGAGGAGCTCTCATGCTTCCCGTGGACACTGTGTGTTGTAGCAATAAAACCCTGTGTGTTCACCCCGCTCTCTGGAGTGCCTGATGCAGACATGTTGGTCCTACTCTAGAAATTAGTTCTTGCTCTCCTGGGAAGCTGTAGGTTTACCAGGAGTGGGAGAAATCTGGAGCTGGCTGTGTAGATGCCCAAAGCAGCAGTTGAAGTCTGTGGTTATACTGTGTGTCCTCTAGGCTGGTCTGAAGGGCCTGTTTGCAGCTCTGTGGGTGGTGGCTGCTGCTCTTGAGGCAGAGCTTGGGGATCCTGGACTGCTGAAGGTGGGAAATGTTAAATGTGAAGTTGTGCTGGGAGAGCTCAGGTGAGGACCTGGCTAAACTCTGCCAGAGAGGATCATCTTAGGAAGAAATGCTTCCATGTCATAGGGTGAAGTCCTGGCACAGGTTGCCCAGAGAAGCTGTGGCTGCCCCATCCCTGCAAGTGTTCAAGGCCAGGTTGGATGGGGCTTACAGCAACCTGGGATAGTGGGAGGTGTCCCTGCTCTTGCAGGGGGTGGAATGAGATGGTCTTTAAGGTTCCTTTTAAACCAAATCATTCTGTAATTCTGTGATCTTCCCTGTTGGTCCACAGAAGGCTGTGGGTTAGAAAACTCTGTGTTGGAGAGGCAGAAGGCTCTTGGCTTCCAGGCAATTTCCTCAGTAGCAAGTCCTACATCCCTTTTTCCTTAGCTGCTGCACTCCAGGGCTGCTGGAACTGCCTGGGAACGCTGCTGGTGAGTGGGCTGTGTTATGTGCTGGATGTCTGTAGCACTTCATGGACTGGTGCCAGGCATCTCTTGACTTCTGTAATCTCTGCTTGAGTGGACCTAGATACCTCGTGCATGTGTGGATTCCAGCTCTACAGCTGCAAACAAATAAGGTTTAGTGTAAGTTCTGGAGTCAAATGACTCCTCTGATGCTGCTCTTCACTGTGAGGAACATGAAACTGTAGTAGTTACAGACACCACTCACTAATTCTCTTGCCCTTGGCTTGGCTGAAGCAGGATGGTGCCTCAGAGCTGCTTCATGCATCCTACAAGTCTCCTTACTGTTAGATGCAGCTTTCTGTCAGTGACAGATTGTTGGCTGAGCAGACACCCTGGAGTCACCATGCACACAGGGGTTCTGGGAACTGATGTGTTCCCAGACATCCTCTTGGTCTTGAGTTAGCACTGAGTTGCTCTGACAGGAGGAAGGATGTGGGAATCTCCCCATTATCTCCTTGTGTCCTGGTGCCTGTGAATACCCTCTGAAGGAGCTTCCTTCTCCTTTCTCACTCTTTCAAATCTAAGTTTCTTAGACACAAGTCTAAGCATTGATATCCCAACTCAATTAGTCCCTGTGATGGGATTAACTTCTTTCTCCTGCCACTTGGGCTATTAAATGAGACCCAGCTTCAGAAATGAGTCTTTCTCTTTGGCTAATCTGAGGCGCTGCTGAGCAGGACTTTTCCCTCCTTAGCCTCAGAATTAATGGATTTTTGGTGGTGCATGTGGAAGTTAGGAAGGGCCAAATTCAATGTTTCCCTTGCTAGGTCTCTGCTTTGTTCTCACCAAAGCAGGAGGGATGCCCTTTGAGATGTCTGGAAGGAAGCTAAGAGAGTTTCAGGCTTTGTTGTCCTTCCTCACAGCTCTGCTTGAGGATCTGGCACTGTAGGAATTCAAGAGTGACTCTTGCTGGAGCTAATGTGGAAGGTTGTGGAGTGAAAGATCCTTTGAGTTTGCTGGTCTTGGCCATGCCAAATCACAGAGGCTTTGCTGCTTGGATCACAGAGCAATGAGCAATGCTGCTGCCTGTACTGAAGCTCTGCATGAAATGAAGGCTTCAGCTTGAAGCTTCACTGTGGCATGACTGTAGGAGTGAGGTGGCTGGACCTCTCTACAATATTCAGCATCTTCCTGCACCATGTGGGATAGTGCAAACCAAGTTCCTCCTGTGTGCTTGGCCCTGTGAAGGGACCTGATGAGAGGCAGGGCAGTGGGGAGCAGCTCCAGCACTGGAGCTGCTGAACCTGGCCCATACTGAGGTGTGATCCTGAGCCAACCCAGCACATCTGATGGGGAGGGAACAGTGGCACCAGGTGACCCTGCCCTTGGCACAGCACAAGTGGGTGCTACAGGCTTGGCAAGGATGCTCTGGCCACTGCCCCATAGGGTCATGGTGTGCTGGGGTGGCTGGAAACCTGAGGGCCCAGTGGGTGGTCTTACCCCTTGTGGAGGTTCTCCAGCCCTGCTGCAAAGCCCAGGAGAAGCTGTGGAAATGTTTCATATCCCAGTCTGGGATGGTGCTTTTCCTCCTCTGCTGCAGGTTCTTGCATTGCTGTGGGGTCAGTTTTGGTTTGTGTCTGTGGGTCAGAAGCTGTTGGCCAGGGGATGTGTGTCCTTTCCATCTGCTTCCAAGGACAGGAGGCCTGTGTCTCCCTCAATGTGTAACTGCCCTGGGTCACCTGTAGCAATGGCCTGAAGTGCAGCCTCAGCCATGGAATGGGAGAGAGCAGCCAGAGGGCATGTCGTGGGTTTGGGTCGGCACTTTTGGTCCCTATTTTGGTAGCACAGCCCTTCCCTGCTGTCTGGGGGTGCTGTCTTGCTAAGAGCTGGACTGGTGCAGTGTTGGCTTAGTCCTGTGAGTGGCTGTCATCCTCCCAGTGTCCCCAAAGGTCTCTGTGTTGGGGGTGACACTCCAATAACTGCTGTCCAGCAGATACAGATGTACTCACTGAAAGATTTGAGGGAAGAATGTTTATTGTGAGGGTCCTGCTTCCAGTCCCATGTCTCCTGCCAGTTTCTACCCTGAGGAGGAACTCGTTTCTCCACTGTCTCCTTGCAGGAGAACAGTGCCTGGGTGTGGGCAGGAAAAGCTGGTCCATAGCAGGTAAAATCCGTGGCTCCAGCTGATGGTGACAGGTGTCTGCAGGTCCCCAACACCAGAGAGTGGCAGGTGAGGGAGTCTGGAGCCCAGGGCTTAGGTGGGGCCAGCATGGATGTGAGTGTCCTTCAGCACATTGGCTGTGGCACTTGTGACTGTCCCCTCTGGCTTTGTGGACCTCTTGGCAAGGTGAAAGGTGATGAAGGCACCCTGAGGCTGCTCAGCCAGCACCTCCCTGTGCTGGGGAGCCACCCTGTTGGACAGTAATCTCTTGGGAATTGTGGGACTGATCTTTCCAAATGTTTCATCGGCTTTGAGCCCCTGTTGTGGTCCAAACCCATCTGGGTGCTGTCCTTTCACAAATTTGTGAGATGCTGCAGAGACACAAGTGACAGAGCTTGACAGCAGGAGGAAGCATCCATGGCAAAGCCACACCAGCAGAGCTTCCCCTGCCAGGGCCAAGGTCTATTCTTGGGTGCTGTCCTGTTGTGCCCGGACTTATCAGCTCCCATGTGCTTCCTGCTCTCCCGGAGTGGGGCTGGTGCCTCTCCCTGCTTCCCCCTTGTTGGAGTGTCTTCCTCCCCTGACCACAGGGGTGGCTGAGCCCTGCTGACATCCCCTGCCTGATGTGGGGGAAGAGCAGTGCTGGGGAGAGGCTGTTCCAGCTATGAGCAGTGTGAACACCGCAGCCTTGGGGACAAAATGCTGGTGCATTGGGCTGGCTGGGGTCAGCCTCCTTCCCTTTGGGCCAGTGGGATGTTGGTCCTCGTGTGCCTTTTGTGCAAAAGGCTGTTTTTGAAGGGGAATGCCTGAAACCTGCCTTGCTACAGGTGGAGGTTTAGGTTCAAGACCCTCTTTCCCGTCTGGGGATGGGTGAACATCTTTCCAGTGGGTGGGGAGCTCTGTGCCTGCCTGGGGCTTCCTGACTGGAGCGGCTCCTGGCTGGATTCTGTGCCCGGGCTCAGTGCGATCCTGCATGAGGACACCGGAGCTCTGCTAGGGCTGGAATGGCAGCAGACCCCGGCTCTTGCCTCCTCTCCTCCGAGTGCTGGAGGGGAAACTGAGGCACGGAATAGTGAAGTAGCCAGTTGCAAGCCCCTTCTCTCGGCATTCTTGCCCCGTGGTGTGGCAGCTGCCCTGCTTGCCTGCCGAGCTGTCCCTCGTACAGACCACACATCTCCCTCTCCCGGTTTTTTCCTCCCTTGTGGTTCCTGGGGCTTTGTGCTGAGGACCAAAGCAGCCCCGGGTTGCAGTGCCGGGACTCTGCAGCCCCACGGCCCGTGTGAGACACCGAGAGGAGGATCCTGTCCCATTTTTCAGCCCCGCCACGGGACTCAGTGCGTTCCCCTCCCCGCAGCCCTGTTGTGCAAGCTCGCCGCCCCATTCCTCTCCCGTGCCTTATAAGTCCCGGCTCCGGGGGCAGCCGCAGCCTCGCTGCATTCCAGCGCTCTCACGTCAAGTGGCCCCGGCTGCATCGCAGTGGCCAGCACCGGGGCTCGGTGTCCTCCTTCGCCTCGCCGGTGACCCCGGGTGCCAGGGAGGCTCCCCACGGAGATGCTCTCCAGTGGGAAAAGCTGTGCTCCATATCCCTGAGCTCCTGGCACCACAGAGTGGCTGCCAGGAGTGGAGAGTGCCTTTGGGATGCTGTGGCAGAGTTTGTCCCCGTCCTCAGCAGGATGGCATGGGGCTGGTGGCATAGGAAGGAGGCTCAGTGGACACATTGGTGTGATCCTGTGGGAAATGGCTCTTTTCTAGGAAAAACTGGCATGCGACTGGGGTGGCTTCCTGGAGAGGGGGGAAAGTGCAATGGCACAATGTGGGAGAGGCATTCCTGCTTCTCTGTGCTGTACCTGTCCTCAGGTGTCTCTGAACCACAGCTGGTAAAGGCTTGTGTGCTGCAGGTGCTGGAAGTATGGATCCATACAGTTTTGGGGGGCTGGAGTAGCCCAAGCTGTGCCGTGGGTGATGTAGTTAAAGGGCTGATATCTCCAAAGGGGAGGGTCTGCCTTGCTGGCTCTGGGAGGGGGATTCAGAGCAGTCTTCTAACAAAAAAACCCCAGTCACTGCAGCCTCAGGGGGTGGGTACCTGTGCCCTTGCATCAGACACTTCTGACATAACTCGACACTTTTTGGGCTGCAGGGCAGCTCAGAGCTCCCTTTAGAGAGCTCTTAGTCCAGAGCAGCTGTGGCCAGGAGCTGTGGGAGCTGTGCTGGTCTCCTGGCAGTGCTGGGGCTGTGGTAGCACAGGGCAGGTGCTGCTGCTTGGCTCTCTTGCAGCCTTGGTGTGAAGCTCCTGGCTGTGCTGGCCCAAGGTGTGTGTCTCTTTGGGCAGATGCAGCTGTGTAAGGATTGACACTGAGAACTTGAGGGCTAAATGGTTTGTCCATGTCCCTCCCTCTCCCTGCATGGGAAGCAATGCTGGGATCCTCTCTAAGAGATGGTCTTGTCCCTCCTGGCATGAATCCTGGTTTTTATGGCTCTCCTCCATCTCTCTCAGGTGTCTGGACTGGGGACATCCCCAGAGGGGCAGGGATGGGAAGGGAGAATCTTTTCTGCAGGGCCTGCAGCAGTGTGACTCTACTGGGCTATCCTGGGTGAGAGCTGTCCCTGCCCAGCTTCCCACCATGCCCATGTGGGAGCCAAGTTCAGAGCAGTCCTGGGTGGGATGTGACTGCTCTCACCTGGCTGGCAGCAGGACCTAAGAATGAGCAGAAGAACAGGGTATTCCTGGAGATCTGCTCCTGCTGGATGTCTGGACATGTAGTTTGGCCCAGGCAGTTCCTTATCCAGCCCTGGATGGATATTTTTGATGGTGTTTTGGTTTGGTTTGGTGGTTTTTGTCCCGTGCCTTTTCCAGATGCACTGTGGGGAGGCTGGATTTGGTGTTCAGTAGCAGGGACTTGATGTAGGGCATATTTTAGCAGAAGGTATCCTGAGTGTTGAGTGTAAGGGCTGGATGCCTGGATTTGTCAGTCCTGCTTGGTACTATGGGGCTCTCAAAGCCTGCAGGACTTGGGCTGACTGCAGAGTCCCAGTCTGGTTGATCCACTGGAAGATGCTTGTCCAGACCTTGTTGCCCTCATCTACAGTTTCCTGTCTTTGGGAGCAGGGGCGGAGGCTGGATCAGGTTGCCCACAGTGCACAAGAGGCTCAGACTGGTGAGCTGCCTCCTGCTTTTCTGCTGTGGAGTAACCAAAATCTCCTTTGCTTTATGCCTGGTGTTGGAAGTGAGCTCCCTCTGGCTTAGCTCATTCTGTCCCTTGAAAATATTGCCCAGGTCTCTCACCAGCCTCACCCTCCCTTCAGTGAATAACTTGGTCTCCCTCCTTTCCTTACCCTTCTCTAGATCACTGATGGATGTGTTGAACTGCAGAGATCCTGTAAAACCAACTGCTTGCTCTTGTCACTTCCAACAAGCTCTTCTGAGCAGGGACTTCCTTAGTTTGTCTTGAGACCCACTTTGAAGAGGTTTTTTTGCCAATGGTGGCATTTGAAATTTCCCAGGCTTTGGAGCAATGGTAGCCCTTGATGGGTGCTGTGGCTTGGCTTTCCAGTGCTTTTTTGATGCTGTGGATGGTGACAAACAGGATTTGGAGGCCGAGGGAAACTTATGGCCAGTGAGAGAAGATTGCTTGCTCCTGTCCTTGGCAGCAACTTATGGGGCTGGCACTGGGGGCCTGTTACCTCCAACAAAGAGCCTTTCTGGGCACTGCCTTGCTCTGTTCAGGCTGATGTAAGGGCTCCAGCTCTGGCTCCCCCTTCCCTGATCCAGCACACATCTTCCATGCTGTCACGCCTGTCACAAGGACTTACCAAGTGATGCATCACGGGGCCATTTAGAGACCCAACAGGGATGCGGATTTCTGTCTGCTCGGAAGAAAAATCCATTCTGGGGGCTGAGCACACTTGGATCCTGAAATATTGAAAAGGGACAGCGCTTTCACATGGCTGAGGCACATGTGTGCCACCACACTCTGCAGTCCTCCCCTGCAAGAGGTGGCTGTGGGTCTTCTGGGAATGCACTGCAGGCGCTCTGTGGAGCTCACACTGAAGTGCAAGTGCTGAGGTCTTTGAGGCAGCCAGCAAGGCAAGAAACAGTGGCATTGTCCCCTCTGTCCAGGCATGGGATGGCCTTGGAGTGGTGCCTTAAAGCATCACATGTGGGGTGGGATGGTTGGGGAGCCTGTCAGCCTGAGCCTGGGCTTGGAAAGCGTTCCTGGAGTGCTCCACATGGCATCCTGCTTCCCAAGGCAGGGCAAAGCAGGAGTGTGTGGTAGAGCCATCCATATTGAAGGGGAGGGGGAGGGGATGGGAAGGATGCTCTGGTTCTGCTCCTGAGATGTGCTGGGCCAGAGAAAGGCTCCTCACACTGCTCTGCTGGGGGACAGTGGCAGCCCTTAGTCTCAGCATGCACAAGAGACCAGGAGCACCCCAAGCCTTTCACAGTCACTGTCTGTCCTGGGGGGCTTTACCCTGGCAAGGGCATTTGTCTGCCTTGGCAGGACTGTCCTGAGCACAGGAGCTCAAGGAGGTGAGTTTTCATTTGTAAGTAAGAGACACTTCCCTGCGTGGAGGAGGAGGATCTGGCTGCACCCAAAGAATTACAGAGGCAGAAGCTCCTGTGTTTCCAGGTCTGTCTCCAGCCCAGGAGCAGGGCAAGCATATGCTGCTTAGTTTGGTGGTGAAAGTGGTTTTGGATACAGCCCACTCTGTCTGGGGAAGGGGAAATGGCTGAGCAAAACAAAAAAATGTGGGAGCAGAGCCCTTCTGCCCTGCAGATGTAATGGGGTCACTCTGTGTTGGAAGCAGGCCAGGAGATGAGTTCTGGCTTGGGGCTCCTGCTCCTTGTTAATAACGACAAGTGTCTTCATGACCTTGGTTGTGCATAACTTCCCTTTCCAGCTCTGTGCTGATTTACAAGAAGTCTCTGCAGCTTCATCATGCTGCTTCCTATGGAAATGGTCTGCCAGCAGTGTGCAGGGAGAAGATGCTCATGATGAGTGTGACTGTTGAGCAGAGCTCTCCCAGGCCATGAGCCTTCAGCACTTTCTTCTTCCTGGTTATTCAAGTGAGCTATTATCTATAATTTAATGGATCATCTATTGAAATCCTCCCCTGGCACTGTATTTTTTGCTTTGACATGAGTGTGTTTGGACTTGGTCCATGACTTGAACAGCCTGGGAAGAGCAGACACCTACAGAGGTTTGGCCCAGCACAGCTGCTCTTGGCTGGGCACCACAGAATAACTGCTCTGAGAGGGGTTTGGGAGCAACTTCTGAAGGCTCTGAGGTGTGCTGGGGAAGAAGCTGGGATGGACCCAAAAATCTTCCTGCATTGATGTTCTGGGGCTGTTGCAGAAATTAAAAGCTATGAGTGGGGCAATGAGGTGTTTCTCAAAATTGAGGGCAGTCTTTGAGTTGGTGATGGAATTAAAGTGCCAGGGTAGGTTGAGGAGATCTAACATGTGTTCTGTAGAAAGATCTGGAGAGAACTGGGGTTTGTACTGGTCCCTTCTGGACTTTTGGGATGCGTCAAACTTGGTTCTTGTGGCAGGTCTTGTTCATTTTAACCATCAAGGTCCTGTCAGGCTGTGGGGCTGGTGTCCATGCCTCGATCAACCCAGGACATGATGCCTGGGACTGAATTTTTGTAAAGGCCTGAATCCTTTGAGATGGGGACCAAAGGTGTGTTTTATCCTGGACAACACTCCTCTAACACAGGGAAGGGTTAGTGGACCTTTGATGCAAGGTATCCTGTCCTTACTGTGCTTAATTTTCTGAGCTGTGCTCTTGCTTTGGCCCCAAACATCTCCTTTCAGTGCAGCTGGTTGCCCTCTCCCCTAGGTACGGACGCTGTTTGTCAGTGGCCTTCCTGTGGATATCAAACCCAGAGAGCTCTACCTTCTCTTCCGACCATTCAAGGTAAGGAGGTTTTCAGATCTGGTTTTTGGAGGGAAAGATGCTGTTTTGTGGATGGCTTGGCAGCAAAGGGCTGTCAGGGGAAGTAGGGATGACAGGGGAACCTGAAGCCAGCATGGGATCCCATGGCTTGTGCTCAACTGGGAACCTCCAGTTGGAGCCTTCTGTTGGAATTGTGCTGTCTCTAAGCTTGATGAAACCTGCTTGGTCAGCCCTGCTGCTCAGCTGGACCAGCCCTTCCTTGAGGATGTGTTCTCATCCCCCAAACTCTCCATCCTTCCCTGATAGGCTGTCTCTGGGGAGGTGGGGTTCCCTTGTCTGCACTCTTCTAGCACAGGGAGGGTGCTCTGCTTTCTCTAGGCACTACCTTCCCTGAGGTGCTCATCTTTATAGCTGGATGAAGAGCTAGAAAATGGGATTCCTTCCCAAAGGGCCAGGATGGAACAGCCAAAATACCTGCTCTGCCCCTAGTCTTCTCTACTGGTGGAAAAGAGGTGTTATTGTCCCTGTTTCTACTGCAGTCCCTGCCCTATGGAGGGCTTGGTTCTTCAGGAGCTCCTGGAGCTGTTGTGTTGTGTCTTGGTAGTAGTGTGGCCTCTTCAGGAGCCTGACACTAACTTGCTTTCTTCTCTCTTGCAGGGTTATGAGGGGTCACTGATCAAGCTGACTTCAAAGCAGGTACCTCCTTCCAGCCTGTGTATTTTTGGCTTTTGCTAGCAAACTGGACAGGCCAGGAGGGGAGAGGGGGAAAATCCCATTTCACTGTGTAAAGCACTGTCTGGGCCAGCACCAGTTACACAGCAGGCTTCTGCTGACCCAGCATGTTCTGAATGTCTCCCTGTCTCCTCTTGCTGCCCTGGGTGAGACCTGAGGCTTCAGCCTCAAACCTTGTGCTGCCAGCAGCCTTCCCCACTCCCATGCTGATGAAGGCAGGGGTACCTGTGCTGGGGGCTTGCCAGGGTGAGCAGTGTCCCCACACATAAGAATGCCAAAGCATTTGTGGTGGGAGCAGATGCAGGGCAGGAATCTTGGGCCAAGCTCTGCTTGAAGCCTCTGTGCAGCTTAGGATGGTCTCTCCTGCTGGTTGTCTGGGGCAGAGGGGGTAGCAAGGCAGCCTGAGGAGCTGGAAGAATCTTCCAAACTGAAATTGGTGTTGTTTCTTGTAGCCAGTGGGTTTTGTGACCTTTGACAGCCGGGCTGGCGCTGAAGCAGCAAAGAATGCCTTGAATGTGAGTACTCACAGTGCTGGGGGGCTGGAGGGGCTGGGGCCACAGGCCTTGCTGGACCCAGAGCTGAGGGCACAGCAAGGACAGGGTCTACCAGCTGCACCCTGGACTATGGAAGTGAAATGGTCCTGCAGCATCCCACCAGGAGAGCTGTTCAAGGCTGACATCAGCCTGGGCAAATGGATGCAAGCTGTCTCCATGTAGTTTTTGTCCACTGGAAGACAGCTCTTAGGGTATGGGGACCTGCTATGACTCAAAATATCTTGAGGATGGTCAGCATGGAAAGGACACCCAAAAGGATCCCCATTCTGCAGGACTGTTGGTGGGATCTGGTCAGCAAGACACGCTTCTGCTATGCTGTAGACCATGCCTTGGGCTTTGTGACACCTGCTAGTGCCTCTGCTCAAGCTGGCAGAAGGTGTAGTGGCACCACAGGTGGGAGCTCCCACACAGATGGGGTTATTCAACTCCAGTATGGACAGTTATCCCAGCTTCCGCAGACAGACCTTTCCTGACCCGTGCTGGTAGCCATCCCTGCCACAGTGGTTGGTGAACCACACACAAGGAGCAGAATGGTGTCCCTCATGTTGGAAACAGTGGTCCTGGGCTAGCTAAACATAAAAATAAAAGCACATGGGAACTTGAGTGTTGCAGTGAGGTGACAAAAATCTGGGCATGTGACTGCGGCGTGGTGGCCTCGGTTCCTGAGTTGTGCTTTGCTCCATGAGTAACCACAGCCTGTGCTTGGACTGGAGCTGAGAAGCTGCTGTGCTCTCTCCTGTGACAGGGCATCCGCTTCGACCCTGAGAACCCCCAGACGTTGCGGTTAGAATTCGCTAAAGCAAACACAAAGATGGCCAAGAGCAAGCTGATGGCCACACCGAACCCCACCAACATCCACCCTGCCCTGGGCGCACATTTCATTGCACGGGACCCCTGTGAGTATGCTGGGAGGGGCTTGAGAGATGCCCAACTCTGCCAATGCTGCTGCAGTGGAAAGGAACCCAGAGCCACCTCTGCTCTGCCTGAAATCTGCCTGGGGCAGGGAGGCCAGCAGGATGTTGGAGCCACAGGAGAAGGACAGGCATCTGGCCAACACAGAACTGTTGAGACATGAAAGTTGGATTTGGTAGCCCAAGTGGTACTATAAATCTTTTAAAGCATCCTTAATTGTAAAGCATAAAGGGTGAGTCCTGTGCCATCACCCTCCATGTAGCCTGGTGGGCTGAGTAGCCTTGCTGAGGTTTATGGGGTGACCTCTCATGTGGCTCTGAGCCCCCTGTCCTGCCTCCTGTGGCACCAGCCTTCTGCTGCCTGTGTGGACCAGTCTGTCCAAAGCCCACGTGGGGCTGTAATGCAACACATTCCTGTCTCCTCCTGGCAAGGCTGGGGGGCCAGAGGAGCAGCTGTACACACAGATTTTATACCTCATCAAGATGGCAGCACAAAGCTTTATTAGCCCGGGGTGGGGAATCCAGAGCCTGTCCCCAAAGCAGGCTGTTGGGGCCAGCTCCTGGGACGCTGTCCCCTTGTCTCCTGCTGTCTAGATGATCTGACTGGAGCGGCTCTCATCCCGGCGTCGCCAGAAGCGTGGGCTCCCTACCCGCTGTACACCACGGAGCTGACCCCTGCCATCCCCCACGCCGCCTTCACCTACCCTGCGGCGGCTGCTGCGGCCGCTGCTCTTCACGCTCAGGTGAGCCTCCCTCCCCAGCCTCTGCCCAGCCTCTCCCCAGCCTCTGCCCGCCTCCCGAGCCGGGGCTGGGCTCTCCCTCTCCTCCCTGTCCCCGCCGCGCTGCTCTGGTTCCCGCGGTCTCCGCTTGGCCGGTTCCAGCCTGGCCTCTGCCCCTTGGCTCCCGGGCACAGCCTGGCTGCAGGGCAGGGGTGCCCAGCCCCGAGCCAGCCCAAGGGAGCGTCTGTGTGGCCAAGAGCAGGCAGAGCTGGGTGATGATTGCTGACCCTGCAGGTCCAGCCTTTGTTCCTGCAAGGGGCAGAGGGTGGGAGGAAGTCAGGGCTCGATTTCTGGCTGGTCTTGTTGCTCCCCATGGTCAGAGAACTACATCGAGGGGCTGCTGGGAGGAAATATTTCCTGCAGCAAATAACACAGCTATGAACTGCCTTCCCAAGTCACAGTGAAAGCTACAGGCTTAGCTCCATGCTAAATTGAGGGGCTCAGCTGGGACCCCGTGGGCCAAATGACTCAAACACTTCCAAAGCTGGAGGAGAGTGTCCTGCAGGAGATGAGTAACTAGAGCCTTGCCAGAGTGAGGAACTGTGATGGAGCAGGATGTTAGCCACCCTCAGTACGGGCTAGTGAGGACAGTCATTCCATGCATGTGCCTCTGGAGCTGCAGGTGGTGGTGCAAGCAGCTGACTGTGCCCCAAGGTTTGCTTGCTGACAGCTGAGGGTGTAGGGATGCCTGAACTGGTCTGACACAGATGTTTTAATGTACAGAGACCACATAAACCTTGAAACCACAAACATGCAAAGGAAAAGTCAAAACAGAGCAGCAGTGACCTAATTCCAAGTTAAGGTGCTTGGTTTGAAGCTCTTGTCCAGGAGAAGCTGGAACCCCTGTCCCTGCCCTGCTCAGTGTGACCAGCCAGCTGTGCTCTGCCTGCTTCTGTCTCTGCTCCCAGAGTGGTGCCATGGGACACTGGGACAGTGGGACTCAGCACTGGGGCTTAACCTCTGCTCTCTGCCCTGCCAGGCAGGGTGTTGACTCCTACTCTTCCCTGCTTAAATGGAGAGGAAGAGGAGTTGTGTCCTCTTGCCTTGCTGTCCTGGTTGGCAGTGAGCTGCCCTTGGGCATCCTGTTGCTTCCTGCAAGCTTTGTGATGGTAACTGCCCAGCTTCAAGCCAAGCTTGCTTCCCAAATGCCATGTGGAGTGGATGCAGACTCTTGTCCTCTGTCCTGCCCCTCTCACACCTGCAGGCCTCTCCTGCTTCTGCCCTTCTACAGGTGGGCTGTGGTTGGGCTGAAGTTCCCAGGGGGTGGGGAGAAGTACATTGGGCTTCAGGACAGGACCAGGAAGAACACTGGAATGTTCTTTCAAGGACCTCCAGAGCCAGGCTGGTTCTTCACTGGGAAGGCTGTGCTTGCTGGTGTTTTCCAGATGTTGGTGGTGGTGCCCACAGCTACAGGGCTGTGCTGTGCTCCTCAGTGGCCCAGGAGAGAGGTGTCTTCCTGCCTCTTGTGTGTGTAGGGTGCAGGTCAAGGTTGAATTGTCCCTGGAAGGGAGGACCAGGAAAAATCAACCCCTCTGGCCTGTCTGAGGTGGTTGAGGGAGGTGAAACTACTGCAATTTCTTCCAGGATGGTCCTTAGTGACTGTATAAGGACCCTGAGTGTGAGGGTTAGACACCAAAACTTTATGGTGCAAAGTGGGGGAGAAAACTCTGCCCTTGTAGAGTGGAGGGTATTAACGAGGCCTCCAGCTTCATCTTTTCCCTCTGGGGTCTTAGTTCCTGCCCTCCAGCTGGTGAGCTGCTGCTTCCCAAAGAGGTTGTTTGGCCTCACCAAAAGACCCTGAGGAGCTCCCTGAGTAGGTAGAGCTCCCTGCCCAGGAGGGTCCATGGGTGGTGATGGGCTCTGAATCCTTAGGGAGCCAGAGCAGCCTCTCCTGCTGTGCTGAGCCGGTGCTGACCCTGCAGGGCCATGTCCTGGCACAGGATATGTTACCAATAAAATTTAGTGGGGTTAAACATTACTCGTGCTGGCAGCTCTGGGCTGGAGCCCTGTCCCTTGCAGAGCTGACAGTGGAGCACAACAGGGAGATGACTTTTGCTCACAAACTGGGCTAAAAGCTGTGCCCTTAGTCCCCGTGTGCTGAGCCCTCTGCCCTCACTGGGGGGGGCTGGCTCACTCTTGTGGTGGGCCTGTGGGTTATTCCCCAGAACAGTCACAGCTCTTCCTCCTGGTGGACTGGTGTTGGCTGGAGGGCATCCATGGGGATGGCAAGAGCTGTAGCTGCTCCGTAGTGATCAACCTTGAGGCAGGCAAGAAGTTGGAGGATGTAGCTAAACCTGGATCTTGTCACAAGAGGTTTAAACCTGAAGGGCTCCTCTTGCAGCGCTGAGTTCAGCAAGAGGGACAGGAGGTGGCCTGGCCTGGCCACCTGAAGAGCTGCCCTGAGGGCTGGCAGGAGGGATGAGGGGCAGGAGGTGGTGAGAGGCTGGCCTGGCCTCGGGAACCCTTGGTAAGCCACTCCCAGCCGATGGCTGCTGCTCCTGGCACGTCCATGCCTTGGTGATGCTCCGGGCAGGCACCAGGCTGCTGTAGCTGTGACTGTAGCCTGACCCTGCCCCACTGGGGACTCTGCTGACTTCAAGATTGTCCCATCTGCCTTCCCTCCCTCCCACCCTCTCTCAAATCCCTCCTTTGATGTCCCTAGTGAACTCCAGCCATGATGCCAGCGCAGGCTAGCCCCGAAGCTCAGAGCTGTCCCTGGAGATGGGACGCCCTAGTGATGCCTTATTGCAGCTAGTGGAGTGGCTGTACTACAGCTCCATTCCTAGAAGTGTTAAGCATGATGGCAGCCACGTCTGGAAAGACTGGTAAGGTAACCATCTCTCCTCCAAGGTGCACTGTGGGATTTGCAAGCTTCTGCCCATCTCTGTAGCCCGTATCTCCTTGGCAACCCAGTGCATGGGCCTCACGCTACCCACCCACCAGAGCCTGGGGAATGAGATGCCAGGCCTTCTTTCTAACCCACATCTCCAACTTTGCAGCACATGACATGGCGCACACAGCATGGCACCATCTTACATCAGCTCCTCCAGCTGAGCCAGGCTGGGCCAGGCCCTGCCGCTGGGAGGGGAGCAGCCCGGTTGAGCTGGGGCAGAGACCACCCTGCCACTCGGCCCCAAAGAAACCTGGTTTCTCCCCAGCCTTGACCCTTCCAGGGCAACCAGAAATACACCTTGACCTCACTCCTGGCACACGGTGGGGGAGGTGAGTGACGTGGTAGTGATAGCACACGACTAAATTTTAGTGGGCACCTTAGACAACAGCACTTGCCGGTCACTTTGTTCCAGAATCGCATTCCGGGACAGACCCTGCCCTTAATCTTGCCAAATCTCACCTCTTTCCTCTCTAGTAATGGAAACGAAGCCAGTTCCTACTGGGAGCTTGGCTTCTCTCTTGCAACCTGAAATCACAGGCAGGACACAGCTCGTGTGAGCCGTAACGGAGGGAATCAGCAGCCTGGGGAGAGAGGGGTGTGGTGTAGGAGACCGGGAGCTTGGGAAGAGGGAAGGGCCTGGGACTGGTTGGCAAGGGGATGGCTGATGTTCAACTGAAGGAAATGAGCCCTGGTTCAGTTCTTCCTGCACTGGTTCTGAGCAGACTTTTTCCTGTCTCTGTGGAAGTGATGATAAGAAAAGAAGCCACCAAAGATGGGGGCCCAGATCTGCCTTTGCCCTTAGAACACTGTGAGGGCAGTGAGGGGCAAAGATGTGCAGAGCTAGTCTGATGGGGAAAGCTTGACACAGGCATAGAGACAACAATACAGCTTCTCTTGTTCTGCTTGGTCCTGGTAGACAGGTCCATCCATTGCTGGTAGAATGGAATTGGGCTGCATTGTGTCTCTGAGATGGAACCACTGGTTTTGGGGTGCCTCTACACCAGGCTATGAGTGGGCAGCAGGGGATACCAGGGCTATCCATGCTTCTAGAGCTCTTTTGCAGAGATGCTTCCAGCTGTGGCAACACCCAGCAGAGCAGGACTTGCTGTGGGAAGCAGGGGCTGGATGCAGGATTGGCTCATAAAAATACGGCCACATGGTGCTGTGGGGACACAGCTGATGTGTTGAGTACCTGGAGTCCTGGAGACCCTGGTAGGTGCTTGCAAGGCAGTCAGCCAGGTCAAGGACTGAGGGCATGGAGATGCCAGTCATTTTGGGAGTGACCTGCCCAAGGTTCCCTTGAAGGATCCACTAGAGACCTTGAGGAGATGGCAGAGGTGGGTCTCTGGATCATGGCTGTGTGGTTGTGCAAGAGCCTGGAAGAACCTTGGGACTTCCTAGCACTGTGTTGAGGCTGATCTCATTGATGAAAGCAGAGGTTGGTACTCCAAACCCCCTTTCTGTTGCAGCTAAGCTGACAGACCCACTCTTGACTGGAGACAGTGATGAATTTTCTGTCCCTAATAACTTGTTGCCTGTTGGTGCTGTTGTGTAGGGACTTCCCAGGATTATTTCTCTCTGGGCAAGCTCCGTGCATCCCAGAGATGTGAAGCCTCTTGTTCAAGATGTTCATGGTTGTGGTAACTTTCTAAACTCCAGTGACTCAGTGGTGGCATAGCTGGCCAAGCAGCCCCAAGGCAGCAGTTCCCTCCCAGCCATGGAAAAGCAAGCAGGAGGAGCTCTGAGCGTCCTCCAAGCAGAGGATGCTCCTGAGCAGCTGTCCTCACTAAGTGCTGGATGAAAGGGTCTGAAATGCCATCAGAAGAGACTTGTGGCCAACAGTGGCTCTCCCTGGCTGGCTCAATCCAAAAGGAAGCAACACAATTTGCTGTAAAAGGGGAAATGCTTGTTTGCTGCAGTCTGAGAGAGGGGTGTGTGTCCCTGAGCCATAGGGATACAAGGCATTGGATTGGTGGATGGATGCATGCCTGTTAAAGTGTTCCTAAGCAGGAGGATCAATCAGTGCCTGTCTTTCCCTCACCTGGTGTGAGATGATATGCTGATCTCCAGCTCTCCCTTGCCAAAGCTATGTGGGGAGATGCACACACTCCATCCCACTGCATCTGGTTCTCCTGGGGATGAGCTGAGCTGCTCTGGTCCCACACCTCATGGTGCCCCCACAGCAGCCCCCTGAGGGGCCCTAGAGCAGGTGGTCTGGGTGCAGTGCCTGCTGCTGGGGTGGGTGTATGTTCAGCACACGCCAGTGGGTGAGGTGGTGCCTGTCCTTGCCTGCCTGGGTCACATTCCCATGGGCTGCATTTCCCATGGAGCACCACAGGGGACTGCCCAGGGCTCACCTGCTGACCTGAGGTGCTCGTGGCTTGCCAGGCTGAGGATCTGAGGATCTCAGCAGCACCAGTGAAGATGCTGCTCTGCCCTTTGGCAGCTTGACAGCAAGATGCAGCTCTTGGATGTGTTAGTTGGATCCTGCCAGTTCCCGGGAGCACAAGGAGTGCTTTGTCCCTGCCTGCACTGGGAGCCTTTCTGGTCCCTGGGGACCATTCCAGCTGTAGAAATAGATCAGAGCTCCAAGAGTTGCTGGGGCTGGCTGCAGACCTAGAGGTAACTGAGGAGGAAAGGCAGGTCCTCCAAGCCAAAGGTGATCTGAGGAACCTGTGTACTTGGCTCTCTCTTCCCTTCTTTCCTTCTGAAGGACTTGCTCTCCATGAGGATGGTGGACAATTGGATACTTTAAATTCTGAGAGCAGCTGGGAGAGACAAAGGAGGTTTTGACAAGGAAAGTGAAGCTCTAATGGGCTGTTTCTCTGCCCCATTTATAGTTTCATTGTGATTTTAGGCAGCTGCTGGTGTTGTGCTGCAGAAAGGGAGAGGTTCCTGGCCTCTGGGAGGTGGTAGGCAGAGGCACACATTTCTCCTCTCCAGCTGTTTTCTGGGACAGATGTTGAAAGCAGCAGCAAGAGGCTGCTGCAGTTGGCCAGCAGTGGCTGCCTCATCTCTGTGAGCAGGAGATGTTTTGGTGTGACCAGGCTCCTTTCCAACTGTGAGCTAATGCCTCTCCAGAAACAACTGTCTCTTCCACTAAAAACCTCTTTTGCTCTGCCTTCCTCACCCAGCAGTGAATATCTCCATCAGTTCTCAGCTTCCCCCTTGACAGATGTGGTATTTTGAGGGGTGTGAAGAGAAAACTGCCTTGGCAGGTGCCTAGAGAATGTCCTCTTGGCTATCTGCTGTCTCTCATCCACTGCTTCCTGTGCTTCCTGCTGGCTTTGGGAACATCCCTCCTACCGAGTTCCTGCCTCATCCCATCAAGCCCTTAATCTTTCTGTAGGCTGAAAGACCTGGCAGGTCCTTCCCTCACCCTGCCAGCATGTCAGAGCCTTGGATTGTACCCAGGATTGTCACGTCTGTGGCAGCTCCTGTGGGGCTCCAGGCTGAGCCCCTCTGGATGCAGGGCTGGGCTGGGGGTCTGTGGGGCCACGGTGGGGTCAGGCTGGGTGGGTTTGGTGTGTGACCATTGCAGACCTGCAGGAGGAAGGCAAGCAGGGGTGATCCATTGCAGTGAGGGTTCATTAGCACCAGAGCTACGAACAGTGCATGTTTTAAGAGAAAACCAGGACTTCTATTGAAAGTGGAGGTGCTGAGGCTCTGCAGGTGGGCCAGAAGGTGACTCCTAGGACAGGATGGAGAGCCACCAGGCTGGGCTGTACTGGCTCCTGTATGGCCTGGCTGTGCTGCTTGGGGTGGAGGCGGCTCTCAGGGTTAAACACTCACAGCCTTGTGAATGAAGGGGGAGTTTCCTGTTGCTGCTGGGCAGAAGGAAACTGCTTCCAGCTGTCGAGGGGAGGGGCGTGGGGTGGGGGACACCGGCCAGGGAGGACAGGACGGCTGCAGAGGAGATGTGGCTCTGCTGAGCAAGCACCTCCTGGTGTCAGGGGTTGGAGGGAGCAGGAAACCCCTGTCCTTGCTCTGGCAGCTGCTGTGGTGGTCCTGCAAGTTGTCAGTGATGCTGCTGCCCATTCCAAGCCTTCCTGGGTGGGGTCTGTGCACAGTGTGGTGGCCCTGACTGGGCAGCAAAAGTCCCTCTCCCAGGCTAAAGGAGAAGTGAAAACAAACTCTGTGTGGCACTTTGGTGGGACCCCTCACTGGGGAGGAGGATCTTGGTAGTGTCCATGTCCTTGATTCCCATGGCTGGACTGACTGGGATGCTGTGCCATGAAGTGTGGTATGGGGCCAGCTGGGAGCTGATTTAGTGGCACCTGCTTGCCTTGTGAAGGTGTCTGGCAAGAGTCCAGCAGATTATGGAACCATGGAATGATTCAAGGTGGCAGGGACCTTAAACCAATCTCATTCCACCCCCATGCCATGTACAGGGACATCCTCCACCAGGCCAGGTTGTTCCAAGTCTTGTCCAAACTGGCCTTGTTCTGAGCTGATGAGAGGCTCCTGTGAGGACAGAGCTTCTGCTGACTGGCAGGGCTCATTTAGGAGCCTTTTCCTGGAGAGGGACTCAAGGCCCATAGCTCATGTGGCTGCAGTTGCTGGCATTGCAGCCCTCATGCCTGTGGAGGGAAAACTTGGCCACTGCAGGCAGCAATGCCGAGGCTGTGGCAGTTTGCTGCACATCTCTGCACGTCCTTGGGAGAGGAGCATCTAGCCAGGCTTGTTTGGGTGGGGGGACAGTTGTGCCAGGATGATTGTTCCAGGGGAATGGCTCACATGGGGCTCCAGGGGATTTTCTGCCACTTTTCTCCCTATCTTAAAGCCAAGCCCATCGTTGTGCTGGTTCCCAGAGCCCTAAGTGTGCTGAGGCTGTGCTTCTCCCCTGGCAGCTGGAGAGGGAGGAGCAGGGGGTGGGTGCTGTGCTCCAGCAGCAGAGCCAAGCTCCAGTTGCTGCTCCAGCTGCTGGATCCATGCTCAGTCAAGTGGCACGGGCTTGTCTCCTGCTGCTCTCAGGCACTGCTGATGCAGCCCAGCTGGACACACTGGCCCTGCTGACCAAACGAGATCATCTGGATGTCTGATGCTGTGGGGCTGGATATTGCCAGCTCACTGTGTCTCCCAAGGGACTGGAAAGTGTCTGTTCAGTTGCTGTCCCTTGTTTGCTTGTCCCAATCCAGCCCCTTCCTTGGCGAGGAGCAGGTCTGAGAAATAGATGTGGCAGCAAGCACCTGCCAGGGAAGCCTCCAAACCTTGCTGGTTTGAAGCTCTGGCAAGCTCTTCCCATGGTGTGGTTTGCCTGGAGCCACTCCTGGTAGCAGGGTTAGGGCTTGTAAAACTCCATGGGCATCTGCTGTAGTGGATGAGCCACTTCTTCCCCCATACCTGTCCTGTAGAGGTTGTCTGGTTTTAATGTGTGGTCTTGGATGCCTCCTTTGGCTGGCTGAGGGTGCAGCTATTCCAGTAGCATTTGGAGCTCACCCTGGAGCCTCCTTTCCCATGCTGGAGACATCTTTGCTCCGTGGACCTTGCACATGGCTTGAAGGAGCTGAAGGTTTGTACTCTGGCTGAGGTAATCCTGGATCATGGACCTCTGCCGTGGCTTTCTTTTCCAGATGCGCTGGTATCCTCCCTCTGAAGCTACCCAGCAAGGATGGAAGTCCCGTCAGTTTTGTTAGTTCGTTAGTAAGTAATTAATTACTCTTGGAGTCAGGTCTTTGTCTTGCTCTTCCTTGGGCTCCTTGGACTTTTGGGGAGAAGGAGGGTGGGAGCTTGGCCTCAGCCCCACCCACCCATGGATGTGGTTGGGTTTCCTGGATGTGTGATGGGAGCAGGGAGACCCCCCCCAAGCCCTGTGCTGGGGAGGGGGCTGCGGGAGACCCTCAGGACACCTGTCAGGCTGGCCCGGCTCACTGTGCTGCTCTCCCACAGTGTTTCTTCTGGGCTTGTGCTCCTCCTCCCTGCCTCTCCGCAGAGGGATGTGCCAGGGACGATGGCTGATGGCTCCGACTCCTCTGGATTTGGTATGCGGCCGGCGGACAACGCGCCCGGCCCCTCCTCGCTGCCCCCGGGGCTGCCAGCGCCCCTTTTCCTGGACTGTGAAGCCATCGCGGCCCCGGCCAGGGCTGTGCGCTGCCTCCATCCCTCCGGTAATCCCCAGGACCTCCTCCCTGCCTGAGCTTTGCCATCTGGCTGCACTGAAACCCAGCCGGGGGCTAGGTCCTGGGCTTCCCCGGCTCGCCCTGCCCCGGGGGCAGCTCGGCTGAAGGAATCGAAAGGCAAAGTGGGTTTTGCATGTTTTCTGGCATGAATTAAAACACTTAACTTGTGTCTGTGTGAGTGTAAGTTTGTTTGTTCTAGCGTTTGTGTAACCGTTAGCAACAGGTCTTGGCCCAGCGGATTTGATCCATCAAGGTTTTCCTCTTGCTTCGGTGAAGACTTGGCTTTGAGAAATACTAACTGTCCTTGTCTCACCCCTTCTCCCACCTCCACCCTCCCCTCCCCAGGATGACCAGAAAAATTTGAAAAATTCTTTTTTCCCCCCCTTTTTTCTTTTTCTAAGTATGATGCACTGGGTTTTTGTTCTCATCCATTCTGCTCGTTTTAAAGTCAGGGTTATTATATTATTTTTTTCCTTCTTCAGACTTCTATATATAGGACAGCTGTAAAATATCTAACCTCTTTTTTTTTCCCCCACATTCTTCTGATTGGAGAGCATCCAGTCTTGCCAAATAATCAGCCATCCTTATGGGAATACCGAACAAAAAAAAAAGTACGAGTATTTTTGTACCATGTGTAATAAGGAAATATTTATGCATCATAAAGAATTTCTTGTGTGTTTGTGTGCAATTAATTATTATTATTATTAAAGAGAAATTGTAATCCTGTAAGATAAGTTAATGTTTAGTTAAAAGCTTGAAAAAGAAGGGTTGTCTTCTGTACCAATGATTCAGTCAGGCATATAGTAAACAAGAAATTGTGCAATTTTTGTTTTAGCATCTTATTGCTTGGTATTGAAGTGCTTTAAGTATTATCTGACCATGGCTGTCTCGCTTGTATTAAAAGATTTGAGAATAAGTTGCTCTATAATTGCTGATCCTATGAGAATGTGAAACTGGATAATATATGAAATGCAACCAAAAAAAAAAATATACCCAGAGGCTGCTGTGACTTTTTCTGTGGTCTTGGGTGTTTTCTTGTGGGAATGGTGTGGGATGCTTTAAGCCCAGCCTGGCCCTTCCCTGGTCTCATTTCCCAGGCTGGAAGGATGCGGGCTGGTTTGGGATGCCGCTGAGGACCAGGAGATGGGATCTTCCCTACCCTGCTGGGAGAAGGGCCAGTCCTTATCTGTAGGGGCACGGGCTGGGGGTTTGGTGATGCTGAGCTCTGCTGGAGGCTGCTCTGAGGGCAGCCCTGAGCTTTTTTTTGGGTGTTTTCGTTCCCCCTTCTCAGCGTCTGTGGAGGCTGAGGGCGTCTCCTCCGTGCCAGCAGTGCAGAAGGAGATCTCCATAGAAGGCAAACGTGTTCCATGGCTGGAGCGTTCGCCTTGTGCCTGCCCAGCTGCTGCTCTGATGGTGCCTGTGCTGCCCAAACCTTTCCGTGGCCTTATCTGTAGCCGCTCAAGCAGCGGTGGGAATGGCAGTCCTGGGGCAGGGGCTGGTTGTCCCAGTGGGAATCTCCATGCAGGGGCCAGGGGTTCTCCCTGCTGTGCCTCAGAAGTCCCCATGGCCTCGGTCACTGACCCCTGTGCTGGGGCGCTCCAGAGCCCTCCCACGCAGCTTCCCGCCCCAGGGATCAGTGTTTTCCTCTCTTCCCCAGGGCTTCGAGGGCAGCGCTGAACGAAAGCAAGGGAGAAAAAAAAATTAGCAAAAGAAAAAGGCAGATCTAAAAATAGCCCCCTTGGCCCCCGTGCCTGGGAATGGACTGGAGCGAGTGCTGCTGCTCCGGGAAGTGACTCGCTGTGGGGCTGCGGGCTGCCCGCACCAGGGAAGGGCTGCCAGCCCCTTCCCATGGGATTCCCCCCATCCGCCGCCCCGGCTCTTGCCTGCATCCTGGCTCCCGCCCCGATCCCAGCTCCAGAGGCCCGGCTCTTCCCTGCCGGCTCCATCCCCATCTCGCAACTCTGCTCACCTGAGCGGAAACACTCGGGAGAGCAGCGGGGGCACAGTGACGGCAGCGTGCAAGGCTTTCAATTATAGAGCAGACTTTTTCCTGTTCGTTTTTGGCTTTTTTTTTTTTTTTTAAGCCTTTAGCACATGCATTAACATGGCCAGGCCATGAATAATTTACGCCCGGCTCTACCAAGCTTTTACGCTGGGACCCGCTCGCCTCGGAGCTAAAGTAGGTCACGTCTGTTCCGAAGGTCCCCGGGCGTCCCTTCCCAGGCGTGTGGACACACGTGTGCCCTGCCCCGGCTGCTCCCGGCGGGGTCCCACTCAAAGAGACGCTCTGGGGGGGTGATTTGGGGACCCGGAATGTCCCCCAAATATCCACGTCACCAGACAGGATGAAGCTCTAGGTGCAGGGAAGCTCTGGGTGGGGCATGAGCTGTTGGCATCACCAGGGAAAGGATGCAGGTCCATGGCACCTTCGGCCCTTGTGCTGTCTGGGCACGTGGGCCAATAGCCAAAGGACAAATCTACCAGGGAATAGAGAAGATGACACCGACGCTGGAGAAAAATATAGGGGAAAAAGGCTGCTTTTGTCATGCTTTTGTTTTACACTTTACTGGAAACTCCTCCTCTTTTCCTTGTTTTGAAGGTGGGACAAACGATAAATCTTGGAGCTTTTGGACTCTTTTCTCTTGAACATGCTGTGCTCTGCCACAGTGTGTGGTCTGGGCACGGAGGCAAGGAACACTTTGGGAATAGAAGATCCAGCTGTTGTGATACAAAAGGGGCTCTCGGCATGGCTGTGCTGGATAAGCTGCTCCCGTTGCAAGGGATTTAGACAGAGTCACCACCAGCCAGAGGGGACACATCCAAAACTGTCCCTGCTGCAGCCAGAGAGGTAGGAAAGGATTCAGGTAATCTCACAGCAGCATTCATCCCGTGATGTGCTGCTCACAGGAGCTCCTGTCTCTGAGCCAGGGGTGTCCCACAGCGCTGATGCTCCCCTCATGTCCCACACACCTTTGCTGATGGTTAAGGGTCCCCAGATGCAGCTCAGTCATGTAGGTGATGACCACTGCCTTTCACCCATTTCTCTGGGCAATGCGATGAAGAACAATTCAAAGGCTTTTGCAAAGGATCAAACCCCAGCAATTCCTATCTGCTGGTCTCTGCCAGCACTGCTGCCACTGTCCCCTTTCCTGTCCTCTCTCAGGCTGAAGCCTGCCATGGCTAGAGATCATTTTGAACATCACTGATGATCTGCCTGTTGTTTGTCCATCAGGCAGAGAGCAATGGTCACAGCTGTGAGGAAATGTCTCAGAGCCCCAGCTCCATTCTGCAGCAGGATTTAGCAGCTACTGCTCCCCGCTGATTTCCACAAATCATAGAATCACAGAATTTTTAAGGCTGGAAAAGTCCTCTGAGACCATCAAGTGCATCCATTCCCCAGCTAAACCAACATTCCCAAGCACCACATGTTTGAACAATTCCAGGGATGGTGACTCCACTACTGCCCTGACCAGCCCCTTACAATGCTTGATCACCCATTCAGGGAACAAATTTTCCCCAACACTCAACCTAAACCTCCCCTGGCACAACTTGGGGCCGTTTCCTCTCATCTTGTCCCTTGCTCCCTGGAAGCAGAGCCCAACTCTCCCCCACAGCTGCCCCTCCTGTCAGAGAATTGTGGAGAGCCAGAAGATCCCCCTTGAGCCTCCTTTTCTCCAGGCTGAGCCCCCCCAGCTCCCTCAGCTGCTCCTGGTGCTGCCAGCCCTTCCCAGCTCCATTCCCTCCCCTGGACACGCTCCAGCCCCTCAGTGTCATCAGGGCCCCAAAACTGAACACAGGATTTGAGCTGTGGCAAGGAGCTGCATGTCATGCAATGTTGCTGGGTTTCCCCAGGCAAATATGTGTTGTCCACCCCAACAGCAGGTCTCCTGTGATCAGGGAGCATCACACGTCTATGGAGCCCCAGCCTACGGCACGTGGCCAGATAAAACAACTGGCTGAGATGTAAAATGATGGATGAACTCGGTAGCACCTCTGGAAGAGGCAGGTTGGGCTGGCAGGTGTACAAGCAGGCTCAGCCAGGCCTGAAATATCACCAGGAGGGCAGGAAGAGGTAGGGAATGATGGACACCAAGCAGGAAAAAGACAACATTCTGGCTGCCTCACAATTCCTTATTGCACAGTGCCCCTCTCAGGAGCCTTGCCTGGGTATCACCACACTCTCACGGCTCCAAAAACACCTCTGCTCTCTCCCTGCCAAGCATCTACTTGTTGAATTATTCCCCAACCCAGCAACAAGTCTGTAGAGACTTGGAATTGGCATCTCAATCCCCCGTGGAAAAACACAGGTGATAAACAACGGATGCCACAGAGACCAGATAACAAAATACACATCAAAAATAACTGTTAGGGAAAGGTGAGGGGGGACAAGTCCCACCCCCAAAGTCATGGACAGCATCCCAGAGAGGCCTTGGGACTCAAGGTGTTGCTGCGATGGGATCCTGAGGGTTATTAATTACAGGAAGTAACTCCATGGCGATTCAAAAAATACATGGCATCAGTTCCACCAAGAACAAAAGCTGCTCTGAGCCAGTCGGGCTTTAACGGCGCTGTTATTTGGGATAGTGTGATGAGAAATGCGCTCCTGGTCTGCGCTGTCGAGATAGGAACAGTTTATCAGGAGAGCCAGGAGGTGGCATCCGAGACCTGAGCACAAGAAACCATAGGAGCCTCCAGCAGGAGCTCCACGGCAGTCTGCAGCTCGGGACGGTGGAGGAAACAGGCATCCATTCTGTCATGCACCTTCTCCTCCTTGGGATGGGGAGAGCGGAGATACTTNCTCCAGCAGGAGCTCCACGGCACTCTGCAGCTCGGGACAGTGGAGGAAACAGGCATCCATTCTGTCATGCACCTTCTTCTCCTTGGGATGGGGAGAGTGGAGATACATTAGACAAAGAAGCTCTATATTAAGTTAATAGAGGAAAATATTTTATTTTTTTTCTGGTCGTCTACAGCGTTGTTATCAAAAATACACTGAATTTGAGTTGGAACAGAATGGGATGGGGGGGTGTTGCTTCATAGTCCAAACGGGCTGAGGTGGGATTATCACCACTCAGGCCGGTCCTGGCTTGTTCCAGCTGAGCCTGGGAATCCCCTGGGGCTGGAGCTGTCCCTCTTCTGGGTGCCTCTTCCATGCATAGCTCCTGGTATTACTCATTTTACTCAAAAAGAAATGTGATGCCTTCTGGGATGACACAGCCATGACACACTCGGCTCTCTGTCCCTACGGGGAGTGGGAGCCTCCCCCGCGGGGCACTGGGCAACCTGTGCAGCTCCTTTGGCGAGTGAGCCTGACGGGCAGGAGCACCGCTGTCACCTGTCGGTGTGCAGGGACAGACGGCAGATGGCACTGGAGATTAGCACGGGACAAGCTGGGATGCCTGAAGGGAGAAGAGGCCACTGCTGCATTTGCAGGTCTCAGCCCAGCGCAGGCAGGAGGCCAACAAGAACCAGCTGCAGCAACCCCTGGGACAGGGGAACACCAGCTCCCGATAGGAACCTGGAAGGATCTCCAAATACGTCCAAAATATCCTGCTCTCCTGGTCTGGAGTGCTCAGATCAAGAGAAATCCCAGCTTTTCCCCTGGGGTGCGGATGGGTTGCAGAATGGCTCAGAATGGGTCCAGAATGGGCTTTCTCTCAAGAAAGACCATTCTGGGGGCTTTTGGACATCTTTTTCATTTGTGAAGGTCTCTTCAAATGGAGGGTCCCCCTTGATGGAGCTCTTAAAATGGCACATAAAGAGGTTCCTCTCAAGGAAAGCCTTTTAAAACCAGAGACAGCGTTGTCTGCCCTCAATTTGAACCTTAAGATTATGAAAATGGGGCGGTTTCCCTCAGTTCAAACCCATGGAACAGCACCATAAAGGTATTCTCCTTCCATTTAAACATGTAAATAATGGAAAACAGTGGTTGCCTGCCAAATGAAACACCAAAAATTGTGAAAAAGGTGTTTTCCTTCAGTTGAGACCCTTCAAATCATAGGTGAAAGGGGGATCTGCCCCAGTTGAAAAACAATTACAGACAAATTTTCCCCTCTCAACGTAAATCCCTTTTCTTCTCTTAACCCCAATTTTTGGGAGGGACGGGGCACTGGGGAGGGATTGGTGGTACTTCCCTCTCCTCACTGGTCACACCTGGGGCTGCTGCACGTTGGAGAGTGGTAAGGAGTTCCCTCCCAATTCCGTCCCAGTTCCCTCCCAGTATCCCTCTTACCGGCAAGCACCGGGAGGGATGGTGAGAGCTCTGGGAAGGAACTGGGAGCACTATTCCTTCCCAGTGCTCCTGATATCCCTCCCAGTGCTCCTTCTTGGTCACTCCTGGTGCTTGCACTCTCCCTCCCGGCTCCCTCATAGTATTCTCGGTGCTCCCAGTTCCCTTCCAATGTTCCCAGGATCTCTTCCAGTGCTCCTGTGGGAAATGGATTTGTAGAGAATTCTCAGGGCTCGACAGAAGGCTCACATAATGTGGATCTGTATGCAAACCTTAAGATAAGAAATAAAAAAAAAGATCCGACATGCTCCCACCAGCAAAACACGGGGTGGGGTGGAGGTCACTGCGTGGTCTGGTCTTGAAGAGCCAAGACTTCAGCTGTCAGGAGAAAAAACCCGATTTGGGCAAAGCATTCCCTGCAGAGAGCTCCTGCAGGAAGGTCTGCCCCTCTTTTGGCCACAGAGGGAGCTGAGTCTCCAGTGTTAACTCCAAAACCTCCAAGCTCCAAGTCCGAGCGCCAGAAATTGTATCGGGCCCAATTCCCAGCCCAGCAGTCAGAGCTCACACGGCTGAGAGGGGCAGTGCAGATTCAATCATGAATGCCCCTGGGTGCTGTTTAATCTCTAAACTATACACTATCACAGAGGAACAAAACCCTCAAAGAGGATGGATTTCTCTTGCTGGCACAAGAGGAGAAGGAGAAATCTGACAGGAATATTCTTCACCATTGTGCCCAGGCTTTGTCAAACACTCCAGCTTCTGCACTTCACGGAATAACAAGTGGCTCATAAGAAGTGACTTTTCTGTCAGTGAGCATGTTAATATGGATTAATCTCACAATGGAAAACAATCTTCATACCCTGCTGCTCTTTCCACCACCCAAAGAGTTTGGAGGCTGCTGCCTAGCGAGCTCCTGAGTTGTATCTTCCTTGTCAATCTTATCAGCCACTTCTTTAGTGGTAAAAAATAAAATGCAGTGAGCATTGGTCCAGGGTCTCAGGACTTGAAAAACTCTTCCAAAGAAAGGGAAAATTTTTTTTTTTTGTTTCATTTTTATGACATGATATGGATTGTTAGTGAAATGAGTGTAGTGTGATTTATTTGCTGGCAGTTGGTTGTATGGTGGAGTTTTTTAGTTTGTGTTTGGTTTTGGGTTTTTGTCAATGAGATTAAAGTTTTTATTTTTGGGTTAATTTTTAATTATTTTAAAGATTTTAGGGAGATTTTGATTTTTGGTATGAGTGCGCTGTATGAAGAGAGTAAT